>SJYQ01002666.1:618149-743839 GCA_006410935.1 Redunca redunca
CCTTCCCTGTGTGCGAGCCTCTTCCTTCCCCCCCTCCCCTTTTCCGCCTCTCTCCCTCTCTCTCCATCTCCTTCTCCCGCTCAGCTCGCCGGGCGACCCTGCTCCTGCCTCCCACCTTAATGGCGGCATCTTCGGAGGACGATATAGACCGGCGGCCCATCAGAAGAGTGCGCTCCAAGAGCGACACGCCGTACCTCGCCGAGGCCAGGATCTCCTTTAACCTGGGGGCAGGTGAGGACGCAGCGCGTGCCCCGCTCTCTCCCCGGCCCGGCTCCCTTCCCTCCTCCCTGGCTGGCTCAGCCCGCAGCCCCTCCTTTGGTACCCCACCCCGCCCTACTTCCTACCCAGCTGGTCCCCGGCGCGCACTCGCTCTCTTTGTGTGCCGGGTGAGGAGGGGTGTGTGTGTGTGTGTGTGTGTGTGTGTTGCGGAGGTGGGGGAGGGTAGCGCGTGGATCCCTGCCTCCGCCGGGGAATCACCCGCCGGGCTTTCCCCTTCCTTGAAGAGAAGAGAGTGCTGTCACCGATAACAATGATCGTAGGCGTAGCCTGGATCAGCTTGCCCGAGCGCCGCCGGCTGCGGGCGGAGGGGGCTGGCCAGGCTCCGCCGGTGTGGTTTGCTGGGGGGGCTGCTACCGCCGGGTGGAACTTGTTGGTGACATTCAGACTCTGGTGATTCTGCTGGGTTGATACCGCTGCTGCGGCTTTGGAGTGAGGAGAGAGGAGGGGGTGGGGTTTAACAGCTGGGAACCGGACCCAGCAGCTGGCAAGCCACCGTCGTGATGATAGTAATAAGATGGTCTGTGGGATACACGTGGGATGACGGGAAGCTGTCAGTGGGGCTGGTACCCAAGGTGGCCCAGATGGGATTAAGTGAGAAGGGTAACTGAGGTGGAGGAGGGAGGAACGAAGCAAGGGAGAGAGGAGAGGCGGATACAGGAAGGATGGGAAGGAAAAGGAGGGAGGACGGAGGAAAGAAGGAAGGAAGGAGCCACAGAAAGGACTGAGGGACTCAGGGAGGCAAACTGTGTCCGCTGAGACCTGTCAGGGTTGCCTGAAAGGACGCACCAGTGTCCGCTGTCTCCACTGCTGCTGACCGCCCCTGCCCGCTCCTGATCCTGGTACAGGGTCCCTGTCACCAGGAAGAAGTTGTTCGCCACTAACTTTTCTAAAAGACTGCTAAGTCCTCCTGCCTCCCGCCCCCCAAGTTTGTGTCTCTTCCTTTCTAGAATTCCTTACTATTCTAGCAACTCCAATGCAAAAAGAGTGAGGGCATTTTCCTGAAAATCCTCCTTCAAAATAAGTTGAAGAAGAAAAGGATACATTTTTCTTTAGGAAACTAAACCCTTGAAAATGGAACTGAATCAAGCAAAGTATATGTGTGTATGTGGATGCTGGAGCAAAGAGAAACTGCACATAATGACTATTTTTCTCACTACTGAGAAGTATGAATGAAGGAGAAAGCTCTACACAGAGAAACAAGATGTGTTTGCTAAAGAACCATATCCTATGACTGGTGGGATGGTAACTGAGTGTGCCGAAGCAGCCAACTTCTTTGGAGTGTAATTTTTCCTATTTTGGTGATTTGGGGTTTTTTTTTAACCCTTTGTTTTCTTGTCGCTTCTGGCATGTTTGCCTCTGGATTTGTGACTGGGGAAAAGAAGACTTCATTGGAGGAAGCTTTGATAGTTTTTGTGACATACAGTAATAGCCTGTGGTCTCCATTTGGAACTATTAATCCTTCACTTGTATGTTCTAGATTCAGAATATGACTGTGAGGGTTCTTGGAAAGGACTGAGAAGAGTTCCTTTTAGGATCAAGGTTGTTTCCAACCCAGAGATATTAAGGATCACTCCTTTTTTTTTTTTTTTTTTTTTTTACCAAATTCTGGTATATTCCCTTAACATCTTTGGCTTAGCAGAGAAGGAAAGGGGCTAAGGAAACAATGAATAAAAGTTGTTCACCTACTAGTGGTGCTTTTACAACAAAACAAAATAAAGCATGAAAAAAAGTGTTTCAAGTTTCTGTTAGTGCTGAGTTAGGCTGAACCATTCTGCCATCAGATTCAAGCCAGTGACTTGCAGTCTTTTATTCTGGTTAAATTGCTCTGGAGGCCAAGGAAAAGATTGGACTTTTCAGAGAGGACTCGTCTCCTTTTCATCTGGAAATAAACAGACCAAACAAGCCCCCAGTCCCTTCCGAATGTCCTTTAGAAAATACCCTTAAAAGCACAGTGTCAAGAAAGACAACAGTAAGAAAGAAATGTGATGGGAAGAATGTTTGTCATTGAGGGAGGGTGATTGCTGAGGGCTCTGTTCTTTGGTTGGGGAGCTGTCCTCTTGGTGGTGCTGAAGCTGAGGGCTGTTGTGACAGAGACCTGACAACGAGCTGGACAGCTGAGGGGGGCGGGGACAGTGGGGGGGGGACAGTGCTTAGTCCCTCTGTGATGGAATCCCAGGGAAAGTGCTCACTGACTGGCCTCCAAAAACTTTTCTATCCCTGCCCACCTACGTGCGCCTCCTGTTTACTACACCTCCCGCCTGCTGCTCCACTGCTCAGATCGGGAGGTTTTGCTCTAATTTTGTGGTGGCTGCTTACTCCCAGGGCTTTGTTTTCCAGCTGGTTTGGAGTTACTTTCCTGACACAATAAGATCTACTCTCAGATGCTCTTTTCCCCGTCCCTTAAAAGTAATTATAACCCCTGGCTTAAAAAGCAAACAGCCTTGTTTATCTCCTTGAGCAGCAAGTTGTAATTAAACTATTAGTGTCGTTATCAGCACTGCTGAACAGAAGAGCCTGCACACTTTGGATAAATTACATAATCTGGGCGTAGAGAGAATTTTGTCTCTTAATAACAATTTATAAACGATTAAGCGAGGAAGCTTTCATCCGCCCTTTCTTCCTGCTCCTCTCCTACCCCTAGTCACTTACTCTTTATTCTTTCCAGAGAAATTCTTTATTGGTTTAAACTATTTGTCTTTAGGATTCACCTTCTTACACCTACTCATTTTATATAAGTCCACATTTAATATTTGAGAGGCTTAGTAATCAAGGAAATAAATATACACATATTCATTTTATTTGGATATCATGAAATCATTTGGGGACCAAATCCCTTAAAACTAATGTGTACACTTGCCAGATGAAGTAGACTGGGGCATTTTTAAATACTGATTAAATTCTTAAGCATTCCTTCAACTACACCTTGTCCCTGATCGTACTTAATAATATCATTTCAGAAATAACTTCACAGCATGCGTGAAAGATATAATCCCTCACCTACAGTCCCAAGTCAGTCAAAGAATAGCACCAAAATGTGGGTCTCTCAGCACTTTATGAAGATGCTAATCTCAAGATTCAGCCTAAATTGAGAGTGCAGAGAACAAAAATTTTTCTGAACCATGACTTTATTTTTCTAAAAGAGCCCCTTTTGTAGGTTTTAACTTCTATTTAGCATTTATTATATTACACAAACCTTGAGAGATGCTTATTTGCTGAAGATAGTATATTAGAATTAAGCCAATGTATTTGCTGAAAGTAACCCAGACACATTAGACCTCATTTAAAACCCTGGAAGAAGTTTCTTCCTGAGAAATTAAAATGTGTTAAAAGGACATCGTGTAACAGAAGAGTATGTTCACACTATTAGTAGCAAGTGTTTCTAATTGTGTTCTCACTCAGCAATGAACATTACTGACGTTCAGCTTGTAAGAACTTGCTCTGCCTTGTAAGGCCATTGATTCCCTGCAATGAAATGAATGCAGTGTAGAGTTGCAGCTCATCTGGCAAATATTTTTCTTTGGGCCAGTTTATTCTATTGTATTTATTTATCTCTGTATTAACAATATATAAAAGAATGTTTGATACATAGAAGATACTGAAATGGAAAGGTTCTCCATAATTACACACCAAAATGAGTGAAAAAATTATGATAAATAAAAGATTTAACCACATCTAAAACTTCTATAAAGGATATCAAAAGAAGGAAAGCTAGTCATCCTGATGATTTAGGATTGTTTAAAACACAAAGCCAGTATTTTGCACTATTTAGGAAAATAAGTACTTCTCTAATCATAAGTACGTTTAACCTCTGTTGACATTGCAGAATTGCTTTGTATGTATGGAGGAGATTTTGAATTAATCGCACGGGCAGCCTCAAAATGCTTATCCTCTTTGAAAGCCTGAGATCTGTTCTAGTTTCTGATGTTAGGAACTAAAGCCAGGGACAGTCGTTTTTTACTTCCATTGATCTCCTCCACTATTTCAGGCCCAGAAAAAAACTGCATTCAAACTTAGCTTTCTCTGACTACCTATAGGAGGGGATGGGTCAGTATGTTACAGTTTAAGCTGTGATCCCTTTCCTACCTTTCTTGAGGAGGAAGAACCTTTATCCTTTAGCTGAATTATAAATGTCTTTGATATTGAGAAGTGGCATCCCAGAATGTGCAATTATCCTTTAGCATGAGGACTGTCTCTAGGCAAGATTGTGAATATTGCCACGCTGAACCAAGATTGTTTCACCAGTGTAAAGGTCTTGGTAGACATCCCCTTCAAGCTTTCCCTGAAGAATGACAATGTATGTATCCCTCACATTATTTCTCTTACTGATTCCAAATTGAAAGCAGATCATATGGGCCTGCTTTTATTTGGAGGGCCCCAAATCTCCTTTAAAGTATTGCTTCTAGCATTCATTAGGGGCTTCCCTGGTGGGTCAGATGGTAAAGAATCCACCTGCAATGAAGGAGACCAGGGTTTAATCCCTGGATCAGGAAGATCCCCTGGAGAAGGTAATGGCTACCCACTCCAGTATTCTTGCCTGGAGAATCCCATGGACAGAGGAGCCTGGTCTGCAGTCCATGCAGTTGCAAAGAGTCGGACATAACTGAGCGACTAACGCTTACTTCACCTCACAGCCAGAATCCAAGTGGCTAACCAGATAACTGACCAGTGGCCTCAGTTGTGGGGCTTTCTGAGTGTCTACCCTCTTTCTGTGTCATTGGGAAAACTAGCTAACCTGGTAATCTCACTATGTCATGCATTAAGGTGGTACTAATGAAGACCACTCCAGGTAACATAAATAAAATACACAAAGCACAGAAAAGTGAGTAGTTAATGCCAAGAGGAAATGGGAAACTCTTTGCCATAAATATTTAGTTTGGCTGCTTACCAAGTAATTTTTTCAACAGCAATTCATAGATTTATGAGATAACTCAAATACAGAGTATGAGTTGCATGGTTAAATTGTCTTAGGACCTTTTGATCTGGGCATTCTTAAAAAAAATTTTTTTTAACATCTTAATATTGTATTTGCTATTAGCACTGAATTCTAAGTTTTTTCTTTGGTTTATCTGTATATGCCCATTTATTTAAATTTCATGGAAGGTGATGGAGTTGTGTTTTATATGAAAAATTAGAATCAAGAGTCAGAAGAACTTGATTCTACTGCCTTTCTTCCTCTAAAACTGTAGGCAAGTCATTTAACCTTTCTGAGTTTGACTCACTCAACTCTAGACTTAAATCTAGACTAAACTAGACTTAAAGCTAGACTCTTGGACTGCAAGGAGATCAAACCAGCCAATCTTAAAGGAAATCAGTCCTAAATATTCATTGGAAGGACTGACACTGAAGGTGAAATTCCAATATTTTGGCCACCTGATGCAAAGAACTGACTCATTGGAAAAGACCCTGATGCTGGGAAAGATTGAAAGCAGGAGGAGAAGGGGACGACAGAGGATGAGGTGGTTGGATGGCATCATCGACTCAAGGGACATGAGTTTAAGCTTCTGGAGTTGGTGATGGACAGGGAAGCCTGGCATGCTGCAGTCCATGGTGTCGCAAAGAGTTGGACACGACTGAATGACTGAACTGAACTGAGACTTAAATCTCAGAAGTCCCATCCTACCTAAAAAAGTAGTGTGTGCTAACTAGTACTTCTGTCTGCACTAATGAATACATACTATGCCACTTATTTTATGTGCAGGCTTATTTATGGTGTGAAACATATGGTGGTAGTGGTTTAGTCAGTAAGTCATGTCTGACTCTTTGCAACACCATGGACTGTAGCCCACCAGACTTCTCTGTCCGTGGTATTTTCCCAGCAAGAATACTGGAGCAGGTTGCTATTTCCTTCTCCAGGGTATAAAATATATAGAAGAGCACAATTTTCAATATGAATTAAAACATTTGATCAAAGCTAAGTTATTAAAATAAATGTAACTAAAAGAATAATACATATTATAAACATTTAAAATAACTTAGTAATCACTAAGAATTGCTAGAAGGCATATTTACATGCACCATATTAATAAAATATTTTAAATTTGAATATCCAGGGATTAGAATCCTTAACAGAATTGATGCTCTATAAGTATTTGTTGTATGATTGAATATAGAATTAGAGAAATCTTAACAATAAATGGACAGTCAGAAAACTAAATATTAACCCAGTTCCCAGTTGGCATTTTAAGTCTTGTAGCCTGTTGTTTTGTAATTAAAATGAAATGAGTATAAGATCTATATTTTCCCTTTATCCTTTTAAATTACCAGGGAAGGGAAATATGCAGACTAGCTAACTGGCAGGATTCAGTCAAGGTGAAATGTACGCTTTGGGAATTCCTAACTTCTCAGCGTTGTTATAAACCTTGACCATGAACTATGAAGAACTTTGTTTTGTTTTTCTTCACGGGCATATAAGCTGACGGGGCAGATAAACTGTTGGTCAGAATAGGTGCACAGATAGATTTTTATGCATACCTTTTCATACTGACTAAAGATATTTTAAAGTTACTTATGAAGTTATTCTTTAATACATGCAACTTTAATTCATCATCATTATTTACTGTACAAGTAAAACAACTAAAATTCAAGTAGAGAGAGATGATAAGTTATAAAGCTATTTTTCCTCTTTGACTTAATAAGATGAAAAAGAAGACATACGTTATAGCCAGTGGAAGAGGGCCTGAAGGAACAAATAATAGATATCAGTTTTTCCTCATTGCATGATACAAGAAAAATTCTAGAATTTTTATATTTTGTTTCCTAACTCTCCCCCTCCACCTTAGTCAGTGATAAAGTGAATATGATTGGCGTGGGGTGTGGGCCATTTTGACATTTTAATTGCTTTAATTTGTAAGTCTCTTATATAATGAAGGATGGTTAAAATAAAAGACAAAATCAATTTTATGGCCTTTTGAATGATGATGGATTCATTCACATGATTTTCTACTCAAGTTATCAAAGGGCACCAGGAATAATCTCATGCTAGTGGTTATTTAACATTTATGATGGCAAGTCTTGTGTAAAAGCCTGTAGGTTTCCTATTGATCTTTTCACATTTATATACCTTCTACTTACAACACAGTAACATAATCTTTGAATAGTAAATACTGGGCTGTAATTGTAGATGTGAGGATTCAGGATATAGTTGACCTTTTGTATCCATGGTTCTGCATCTGACGGATTCTACCAACCACAGATGTGGAGAGGCAGGTTCAATCCCTGGGTTGATAAGATCCCCTGGAAAATGGCAACACATTCCAGTATTCTTTCCTGAAAAATCCTGTGGACAGAGGAGTCTGGTGGGCTACAGTCCTTGGGGTCGCAAGAGAGTTGGACACGGCTGAGCAACTGAGCACACACGTGGAGACAGAGAGAGCTCATTTTTTCTGAACGTTTATCAGTCAGAGGACAACAAGTTGGTTTAAGATGCCATCACGGCCTAATTAAAAATATAAAAGAAACTTTACTCTGTTTGAATTTATCCCTTATTCCATCTGGGCCCTGTTTTAGAGGTTGGGGGGTGAGGGAGAGGATGGAGGAAGGTGAGATGAAATAATAATATATGGTATTCATTCATTTGACAAATATTAATTTAGAAGTTAAGACAATATTTTAGACCCTTGGGATACATCATTGATTAAAACAGAAACTTCTTATCCTCATGAATTTTAACTTCTCAAAGTGAGTTATGGGCAATAAACAGTACAATAGGTAAGTACATTGTATAGTATTTCATAGGTTAACTGATAAGGCAAAAATCAATACAGCAAAATAAGAATGTTAGGCACACGGGAGCAAAGAAAGGGATGGATTGCAGGGTAAGCAACACTGAGAAGAGGAAATGTGAACAAAGGTCTCCTAAGAAGAGGAACATGAGCAGTGTGAATACGGGGTAGGAGACAAGGCAGAGATCGCGGAGGGAAAGCCAGGGTTACAGCCCAAAGTCAAGTGTGTTTAGAACCTGGCAAGGGGCCCAGTGCGGCTGCAGAGGAGTGAATCAAGTGGAGGGAACTAATGGGCACCAGATCACAGAGGGTCCTATGGGCCACTGCCCTCTCTTGCTGAAATGTGGTACAAGGCAGGGATTTGAGGACAAGAGTAACATGATCTGAAATAGATTTTAGAAGGTTCCCTGGGGATGCTGTGTTAAGGATAGGCTGCAGTGGGGCAAGGAGGATGCGGGAGCTGGTCTGGGGGCTCTGCAGCAATCCGGAGGTGGTGCCATCTCAGCAGCATGGTACAGCAGAAGCAGTGAGAAATAGTCAGATTCTGTATGTATTTGAAGGTGTAGCCTATAGGCTTCCACGGTGGATTGAATGTGGGCTGTGAGAGGAGAGGAGCAAAGAGTACCTCAAGGTTTGGCTTGAGCAACCAGAAGGATAGAAGGACCATTTAGGGGCATGGTTGCGATGGGTAGAGGGGGTGGGGGGTGGGTGGTGATCGAGAATTCAGAGACAGACTTTGCAAGTGTGAGATGTCAACCAGACATCCAAGTGGAGGTATCCAATAAGCAGTTATACAAGCCTAAGGTTCAAATAAGGTCTAGTCCAGAAATAAATAGAGTTGTCAACGTACATAGGGCCCTTGTAGAGGACTTTATCAGCAATTGCTCACTTATCTTTTTATATAACTCTATGAGATTGGCATGATTATTGCTCTTATTTTATCCATGTGGGAGCTAAGACACAAAGAGCTTAAATAACTTAGTAAAGGTAATGAAGCTAATAAGGGGAATAAGAGGAAGAATTAGAATTCAGATCATGTTTTATATGGCATCAAAATCTATATTTTTAATGGCCATGATTTATTACAAGAGAGCAATCTTATGTTATCAGCTTTGCTATGAGGTTCCATTAAAAGCTGAACATGGATAAGGGAAAGAAAGAAGTTGAACTAGGCATGCATCCTAGCTCAGTATTTTAAAAAATGTTTGGCTGGGATTCACTATAAGAAGCGCACTTCATATCACCTCACATACATATCAAAAATTGGAATAAAATGGTCCTTAAAGAAAGAAACTGAAAGTCACTCAGTCGTGTCCTAATCTTTGCAACCCCATGGACTGCAGCCTACCAAGCTCCTCTGTCCATGGAATTCTCCAGGCCAGAATACGGGCGTGGGTAGCTGTTCCCTTTTCCAGGGATTTACCCCAGATCTCCTGCATTGCAGGTGGACTCTTTACCGTCTGAGCCACCAGGGAAGCCCCAAAATGTTCCTCAAAGTACCTTATAAGTCCCATATGTACTCTGATGTTTTCTGTTTCATCCCTTCCCATGCCTTTTTATTCTAACTTATTATTGTTATGAAAATGCTCCTTTTAATCCATCTAAATGATTGTATAATATAACCTTCAGTTTTAAAAAATTCCTTGATTGATCGTTTTCTAGGAGTGATCTCTGAACTCAGAAAAAGCTTTTGCAAGGAAATCCCTCTTTAGTACTTCCACTATCCCGCTAAGAGTATGGGCAATTCATTCTCTTACCTGGAGGTAAGTCAAGGTAAACAAGAAAACTCCCAAGGTCAGTACCAACTTAGCTCTTGGACACTGTAGACACAGAGCTCAGACTCAAGATACATTCAGAGGCCCTTGAAAATGTTTTAATTTCTTTTAAACTCAGAAGAAAAAGTAAATTTAATCTAGGCTGTTTTACATATGTCTTTATTCCCAGGTAGCTCAGAGGGTAAAGGGTCTGCCTGCAATGCCGGAGACCCAGGTTCAATCCCTGGGTCAGGAAAATCCCCTGGAGAAGGAAATGGCAACCCACTCCAATACCTGGAAAATTCCATGGATGGAGGAGCCTGGTAGGCTACAGTCCATAGGGTGGCAAAGAGTCGGACACAACTAAGACACTCCACTTTCACTTTCTTTATACCAATACATATATTTTGTAATATTTATTAAAATATAGTTTAAAAAATTTCTGTGGTAAAAGGAGCCTGCAAAGACAAACATGCATTTGTTGTTCAGTCACTCAGTTGTGTCCAGCTCTTTGTGACCGTATGGACTGCAGCACACCAGGCTTCCCAGTTCTTCACCATCTCCTGGAGTTTCTCATACTCATGTCCAGGAACTACGAAAGTCACAATGGAGCTCTACAAAGGTAGAGAGAGAAGCAGTGAGAAAAAGTTGTTTTTTGCTGCAGAGTAGTGGCTCTGGGATATATTCTGGAACTAGAATTTTGGGATTCAAATCCCTACTTTATCACTTACTAGTTGTGTGGCCTTGGGCAAGACATTTAACCTCACCCTGCCTCAATTTTCTCACTTGTAAAATGGGACTAACAATGTTGACCACATTGGGGGTTTGTTTTAAAGAGTATTTAACTTATTAAACATGGAAGAACAGAATAATTCCTGCCGCATAGTGATTATTCACTGCACAAAGTGAAGAATGAGCTCCTTTATTCCATATGTTTCTCTGTTCTGCCTCACCTGTGTTCTATACTTCTAAAATATCACCAAAAAAAAAAAAAAAAGATGCCACTCTAGGTACCACATTGTACAGGACTAGATGCCCCTTTAGGTAGGTACCACATCTTAGAAGACCAGATGAGCTACAGATTCAGAAAGTATCACATAAAGAACAAATTTTCCTAACTAAATTTTAGTCCACTCATTCCTTCTTGGTTTTACACTACAGAATGAATGTGACTTGCCCCAGATGAGAAAAAATGTCACCCTCAAACTCTGAAAGTTAAGGAAATTTACATTAAAAATAGTCTATCCTCTGAGTAGAGTTGAATGGATCATCTTTGAAATGTATTTTACAAAAGACCACATGGAAATTCGGAGAAGGCAATGGCACCCCACTCCAGTACTCTTGCCTGGAAAATCCCATGGACAGAGAAGCCTGGTAGGCTGCAGTCTCTGGGGTTGCTAAGAGTTGGGCACAACTGAGCGACTTCACTTTCACTTTTCACTTTTATGCATTGGAGAAGGAAATGGCAACCCACTCTAGTATTCTTGCCTGGAGAGTTCCAGGGATGGGGGAGCCTAGTGGGCTGCCATCTATGGGGTCGCACAGAGTCGGACACGACTGAAGCGACTTAGCAGCAGCAACATGGAAATTATTACCTAGGAAAAACCTACTGGACTTCCCAAGAATCCTCTGAACTTGGAGGAGATGTTGTGAGGGAAAGAGAAAAAAGAAGAACAGAGAAAGATATACATGGGAAAAAAAGGAATGAGACAGAGAGGGAGACAGAGAAAATAAAGCTACTCATTTTGAAAAAGCCACCCATGTAGATCAGTGGAGTACATCAAAAATCATAGAGTCTTGACTTTTGAGAGACAAGAGGAATACCTTCTCATCTCTGAGTAATCAACACAAGGGTGTTGTGATGGGTTGAAGATTTGCTTGTTTCAGTATTTATCTGCTACTTATGAGCTGAATTGTCAAGACCTATAAGACAGGGATAACACTCTCTGTCTAATTTTCATTGTTACTTTGAGGACCGAATGTGAAAATGCCTTGCCAGTAGCTCTATGCTATAAAAAGGCAAGAAACAGATGAAGTCTGGGTGAATGGGACAGTTTAAATGTCTAGCTCTAGCACAGGAATAGAAATGCGAGAAATAGACTAATTCTAATCTAAAATGTTGCCTCTGTCATGGCCAAATATTCAACTACTACAGCCTAGTGGCCTAGAAGGACTGAATACAGCACCTACCTGTTTATAAACTGAGGCTATGTTCATGCCTCCACTGTCAATCTCATTGTTGTATGAAATGTGGTCTCCCTAGGATATTATTATCCATTCATAAGAAACAAAGCGCTTGAATTTATACAAGCGTTTGTGAGTTGCAGGAGTTTTTCACTTCTTAGTGTTCAGTTCAGTCACTTAGTCGTGTCCGACTCTTTGAGACCCCGTGAACTGCAGCATACCAGGCCTCCCTGACCATCACCAACTCCCAGAGTTTACTCAAACTCATGTCCATTGAGTCGGTGATGCCATCCAATCATCTCATCCTCTGTCGTCCCCTTCTCCCGCCTTCAATCTTTCCCAGCATCAGGGTCTTGGACGAGGTTGCCATTAACCCATACCACAGAGCTGCCAATGGCACCCCACTCCACTACTCTTGCCTGGAAAATCCCATGGATGGAGGAGCCTGGAAGGCTGCAGTCGATGGGGTTGCTGAGGGTCGGACACGACTGAGCAACTTCACTATCACTTTTCACTTTCGTGCATTGGAGAAGGAAATGGCAACCCACTCCAGTGTTCTTGCCTGGAGAATCCTAGGGATGGGGGAGCTTGGTGGGCTGCTGTCTGTGGGGTCACACAGAGTCGGACATGACTGAAGTGACTTAGCAGTAGCAGCGTAGAGCTGCCAGAACTTACCCAGGACTGGGAAATAGACTCTTGGAGGGCACAACAGAACCTTGTGCACCAGGACCCAGGAGAAAGGAACCATGACCCCACAGGAGACTGTCCTGGACTTGCCTGTGGGTGTCTGGGAGTCTCTGGTGAAGCCATGGGTCGGTGGTGGCCTGCTGCAGGGTTGGGGGCACAGACTGTAGCAGTACATGCCCTCAACCATAGTTTGGCCCCAGGTAAATAGCAGGGAGGGAACACAGCTCCACCCATCAACAGAAAATTAGATTAAAGCTTTACTGAGCATGGTCCCGCCTATCAGAACAAGACCCACTATCCCCCTCAGTCCGTCTATTCCATCAGGAAGCTTTCAAAAGCCTCTTATCCTTCTCTATCAGAGGGCAGACAGACTGAAAGCCACAGTCTCGGAAAACTGTCTTGTCTAACTCAATGAACTATGAGCCATGCCATGTAGGGCCACCCAAGACAGACGTGTCATGGGGAGAGTTCTGACAAAATGTGGTCCACTGGAGACGGGAATGGCAAATCACTTCAGTATTACTGCCTTGAGAACCCCAGGAACAGTATGAAAAGGCAAAAAGATAGGACACTGAAGGATGAACTCCCCAGGTTGGTAGGTGCCCAATATGCTACTGGAGATCAGTGGAGAAATAACTCCAGAAAGAATGAAAAGACAGAGCCAAAGCAAAAACAACACCCAGGTCTGGATGTGACTGGTGATAGAAGCAAGGTCCGATGCTGTAAAGAGCAATATTGCATAGGAATCTGAAATGCTAGGTCCATGAATCAAGGCAAATTGGAAGTGATCAAACAGGGGAGATGGCAAGAGTGAACATCTACATTTTAGGTATCAGTGAACTAAAATGGACTGGAATGGGTGAATTTAACTCAGATGACCATTGTATCTACTACTGTGGGCAAGAATCCCTTAGAAGAAATGGGGTAGCCGTCATAGTCAACAAAAGAGTCCGAAATTAGTGTAGAAAAAGAGTACGTCTTAGTGTAGTTCAAGGCTAACTTCAACTTCCTACTTGACCACAGTCCTCGAGAAGGTACTTATCATATTCAAGCTACAAGTAACTGTACTGCACACTAGCTGTACTAGCCAATGCGAGGCGGAGTATTCAGCAGACTCAGCCTTCATCAGCTCTTCACTTGCTAAGTCATGTCTGACTCTTTGTGACCCCGTGGTCTGTAGCCCACCAGTCTTCTCTGTTCATGGGATTTTCCAGGCCAGAATAATGGAATGGGTTGCCATTCCTTCCTCCAAGGGGTCTTCCTGACCCACAGATCGAACTCGTGTCTTCTGCGTGGCAGGGGGGTTCTTTACCACTCAGCCACTCAGCAAGCCCCAGCCTTCAGCAGACTCTCAGTCAAATAGCTCTTCTTTCACAATCTCCTCTCCCCTCTTCTTCACGTTCTCACTCTTCTCCCAACTAAATGTCCTACTTATGTGTTTTGGCCTTAAAAAACAGAACCAGAGGTTTCAAGGCAGACTCCTCATCTCAGAGAGAGAGGGTTAAATGTCCCCAGCCTGTCTGTGGAAGTCTAGGGCAATTAATTACCTCCCACTCCAACCATACAATTACAGTTTGCACAGCTGTAGAGCCAGCTGCCCTGCGTTCACTACAGACTTCACATCACACTGCTTTCCAGCAACATCCTTGCTATATCTGGTCATGACGCTGACGGTAATCAGCTAAGAAGGAAATTTTCAATAGGAAAAGTGACTTCTGCCAGCAGTTTTGGCATACAGCTCAGAGCTGCCCTACATATAAGGAAACTTCTCAAACTGTTCTGGAAACAATTTCTCCAAGTTCAGTTTGTTCGATGGAAACAGAACAGGCAGAAACAAAATTAGGAGTGACAGGGCTTTTTTTATTCGTTTTTGTCTTCAACTTTTGCGAGTCGGAGGCTCTGTCTAAGCTATGGATTTTATTCATATAGAAGCAAAGTTTTTCAGCTCATATCTGGGTCTGGAGCTATGACGGGTAATGCAGAGCACACCAAAGTTTGGTTGCTCATAGATTTCCCTTTATATGTAATTTATGATACCACATGACTTTCGTGAGTGTATTTTACTGTATTTTGACATGAAAGATATTTAGCTAATAGAATTTAAGCAAATTAAATGCTTGATACATTATTACAATTCTGTAAAACTTCCCAGTGACTAAATCTTTTCTTCAAGTTGCAAAATAGTTCTTTCATCTGTTCATGTAATAGTTCATTCTAATATGCAGGAATAAAGCATGAGTGTGGATTTTGATGTTTTAACCAAAGATGGTCCTTATTACCCCATGTGCCACTCAGTTCTCACTGCAAAACCCTCCCTATTTTATGAGGCAGACGAGACAGCATGGTCAGCAGTCACTGTAGTTAATGCTTGGTTTGTTTAGTTAATTCAAAAATTCTTCTTTGTTTTTCAGTTTATTCATATGCTTGAATCTATAGTTCAGATCATATTCCTTTTGGGTATCTTAAGAACACTTACATTTTTCAAAATAAAAAAGATGCTCTTATTTTTCTCATCCCCAGGTCTGAGTCAAATCATGTCACCGCTTGTCTCATGAATGGCAAAACCACATACACGGAAGTGTGTGTTAAGTCTCAGACCAACTAGAACCATCCATAAAAATAATACCAGGTCAAGCCAAAGTAAGCTCAAATCAGCCTTAAACTCACTTCATTGGCCTCTCGGTTACAGCTCATATAATACGATCTGTATGAACAATTTCTGCTGTAAAGTTACCTCGTAAAGAAATATATCATCTACAGAGTCCTTTCATAAACCCAATTACAGGAACAATTCAGCAGAGTTATAGCTGCTAGGATCTGCATTCTCTCTCCTCCTTGATTCCACTTATTAAAGACACTGAAGTGGAAATATTGAAGTGGAAAGAAACAATGGCAGAATTTAGCCAACACAGGAAAGGCTGGTATAATCACTCAACCAGGCATACTGTTCAGTCTCTCCTAGTGTTGTGTCGTCAACTTCATTTATCATAGGTGATTTGTCTAAAGAAAAGCTGTAAGCAGGCACTTTGTACACAAATATGAATACATTTTCAGTGCATCACTGACTTATTTGCAAAAATTGTGCATGCTTCATTCAAAAGTATTAGTTGGCTATTTCATTTAAATTCAACCATCGTAGTACTTTGATAGCTAAGATATTTGGTGGCAAGGCCCAGAGAGTGGGAAAAAAAATACAATGCATAAAAATATATCAGTTAATAATAGATAAAAATATATCATTGGGGGGAAAAGTCCAGTTGTGAAAGATGTGATTCCTTTTAGCTTCACGTGTGCTCAGTTGCTCAGTCATGTCCAACTCTTTGAGGCCCCATGGACTGCAGCCTACCAGGCTTCTCTGTTCATGGGATTCTCCACGCAGGAATACTGGAGTTACCCAGAATACTGGATTGCCATTTCCTTCTCCAGGGTATCTTCCTGACCTAGGGCTAAAACCCTTGTCTCCTGCAGCACCTGCATTGGCAGGCGTATTCTTTACCATTGAGCCACCTGGGAAGCCCTTTAACTTTATACCAAGGCTCAAACCAGTAAGGATTCATATTAACTTTATTATCTCAGACAAGTTCAAGTGGTGATACTGGTTTTGAGAAGAAATCACATATGTTATGATAAAGGCTAGAAAGGGATCAAGGTGAGAAACAGATGTAATGTTCAAATGAAAAGCTTCCTGCAGCCATGATCCATCGTTGGAAACATGCATCAAAACTGGGGGGAAATGAGAAGCATGTTATGGTTGCTGTTGAAAAGCGCAAGTGTCAGTTGCTCCACTGTGTCTGACTTTCTGCGAACCCATGGACTGTAGCCCACCAGGCTCCTCTGCCCCTGGGACTTGAGTCCGATTTGCAGTGTATTCACTGCGACTGGGCAAACACTCAGCGCTGTTGTTTATAAAGATGGTGTCATTCTCTTTCCAGTCGCTGGTTCTTAGTGGACTTTGTTCTCTGTCAATTTCTAGAAACCTCAACTCCGGTCCAACAAGAGCAGTGAATCTTGAGTGCATGCTAGTGCCTTTTTAAAATGATAACTCCTTTCATCTCTCATGCTTGCTCTTTCGTGCAAAAGGAAAAACAATTGTGTTATTTATATGAATTCATAAAAACATACTTTTTTTTTTTTTCCCCGTGAAGCCCCAGTTTCCATAAATCTGTTGCTGGGGTTCATTATCTTCTTCCCCTGAGAAAAACAGTTTCAGGCCTGTAGGTTCACATAATTTCACCCATTACATTCCTCACTCTGTCTAGTGTTAGAATAAAAGGTATCCCTGGGATGAAGGTCTAGAGGTCGTATAGTTTGGAGCAGATGAGGAAATACGGTGGCAAGAAAAGGCAGAGGCTCTGATCTTCCCAGGAATTAATCTCCCTGAGGACCTACAGATTTGTAACACATCATCAAAGGAGAAGGAGAAAAATGTCTGAGGAGTATTGGCTCCTGTGGGAATCTCTGGTCAGGTAAGAGGTCACGACCCTTCTGACAGCTCTGGAAACATTGTGTGTAGAGGAATAACCACGGACTTGGGTCAGACAGACCTGGGTATGAATTCAGACTCTTTTGGGCAATTTTAGGGCAGATTTATTATGTTTATGAACTTCAGCTCTTTGCAACCCCATGGACTGTAGCCTGCCAGGCTCTCCTGTCCGTGGGACTTCCCAGGCAAGAATGCCGGAGTGGTTTGCCATTTCCACCTATACAACAGGAATACTGATTTCTCAGAATGCCTGAGGAATTATGTGAAAACTACATGAAAAGGGGATATAAAGCAAGGTGCCTGGCACAGTAGGTACTCAGAAAACACCTTTCAAACATTTCAAGCAAGAAACACTCTCAGTTTAATTAACATAAAATCTCTATGTTGTATCACAGTGATAAATATTTTATTAGATTTACAAAGCTCCCTTCTCAAACCTGGACAAAATTTTAGAAAAAGAAGGGATGGCTTGTTATGGTTTATTATAACTTGTTTCGTTAAATAGCAATATGACAAACATTCATCACAGGCTCAATATAGATTGAATAGTTTCATCAACAGCTCAGTCCATCTGTAGGAACATTGACATCCATTGGACTCCAAGCTTCCTAAGAGGAGGAACTGTTTCTCCCTTGTTTGCACCTGAATCCTTGCTGTTTAGCATTGGACTCAGTTTAGAGATTGTTTGTTTTAATTAATATATCTTGAAGTTGGGAAAATTATGTCCCAGAGAACTCTGTGGTCCCCAGAGAGAGAAAAAATAGAAAGGGAAATTCGTTGAAATCTAGACATTTAAAAGTAGGAGCTTAGTTCCAGCTCATATAGGGTCGTAAGAGCCAACTGGGGACACCCTTCTCAACTTCATGTTCAGTGACATCATATCTATAATTTGAAATCAACCCTGGAGGGAGTATTGGAAGTCAGCAAGCATTACTACAAATCACTAAGGACATTAATTAAGAAAAAGTTCTCTCTAAGGAACTTTCTTGAGAGAGCCGGTTGTTAAACATTTACACTGCTGCTAAACAAGCACACCACTGTTCAGTTCACAGAGTTGAGCCTAATATTTGATTGGCAGACTTTAAGTACCATCTAGGTATAATATATAAGTGGTTGAGGCATGTTTTATTAAATGCTAAAAGTATCAAAGGAAAAGTATCAGGCTGGTTTTGCTTGCTCAGTTTAATCTGACAAGTTAACATTCAAATATATATTTACTTCAAGGGCTCTAGGAACATGGTGATAGGTGAAATTACTATATTATTCTTCACTGTTATTTTAATATAGAAAAATCGATATGGCTAAGATGAGAACTACAGATATGTCTGCTGAAAATATGCTTTCATCTTTAAAATAGATATATTTATGATACAATTTAACAGTTTTTCAAAGAAAATATTTTATCACTTTGTCATTTGGACACTTACAAAGAAGAGAGTGGATTTCTTTTTGCAGTCCACTTAATAGTAAGATCAAGTGGTTAGCAATGCAGCATTTTCACAGTTACTATAATACATTAACTAGATTTGGAATCTAATCTCAATTAAATTAGTGGTGAATCAGTTATAATGTCCTCATACTAGCCTTGCCAACTGGAAAGGTGCATCTTGAAGCAAGAGGCAGCAGCTATTTAGAATTCTCCCAGCCTTCCTGTTTTCTTCCCTGGTGGCTCCGAGGTTAAAGCATCTGCCTGGAATACGGAAGACCTGGGTTCGATCCCTGGGTCGGGAAGATCCCCTGGAGAAGGAAATGGCAACCCACTCCAATACTCTTGCCTAGAGAATCCCATGAAGGGAGGAGCCTGGTAGGCTGTAGTCCATGGGGTCGCAGAGTCAGACATGGCTGAGGGACTTCACTTTCACTTTTCACTTTCACTTTACTGTCCTTAGCACAATTTCTAAACTCCAACCAAAAAAATGTTTTTAAGTCATCACATGCAGGCTTTCCAAAGAGACACTTTACAAATTGTATTTTGGTTTCTGCAGCTCACATGTATTTTTCAAGCTGTGGAGAGAAAGATTTTTTATTGTTTTTGGAATAGTTGTTAATCGATAGTAAATGGAGCTGTAAATGAAATGAGCCTCCCAGAGGAGCACCTGTCTTGTGGTAGGGATTTGAGAAACCCCTTTACACTCTTCTTTTCACAATGTGATTCAATGACAATCATAAAGGAATATGCATACGTACACTAAGAAACCAAAGCAGAACCTTGGAATCTGTGCATCAGGGCAGTATATGGTAATAAATGAGAACATTTGCTCTCTTGGTGTGTTTTAAGGCTCTCTGGGCCATTTCTGACCATTCTGATATATAGAAGAAAATGTATAAAGGGATTTGAAATTAGAGGTTATTAAATAGGAAAGTGGACAAAGGATGGAAGATTCCAGGAAAAAATGATAAGACAAACTTTAAAAGCATTAAGAAATCCTATTTGAATTACTTAAACATATTCTAGCTGAATACATAAATCAAGCAGAAAATGTAAATGTTATGTGGACAAAAATTATCACATAATGGGCTTAGCATTTTTCTTTGATATAAAGAGGGAGACCTGGTGGGTTTGAACAATAAGTACATCAAGTGGGAACTGTAATTACCTGATTTTGACAAATTTTATGTGACTTGGTACAATAGAGTTTCTTTCTATAGGAACAAATTACTTAGAATGCTTATCAGACCCCTTTTAGGGAACAGATCCTGGGAACAACAACTATCACCATCAAACCCTTTTGGGAAAAAGATCCTGAGAAGAGATAGGATTTTTCCATGTTGTTTTCCTGTGGTCATGTATGGATGTGAGAGTTGGACTGTGAAGAAAGCTGAGTGCTGAAGAATTGATTCTTTTGAACTGTGGTATTGGAGCAGACTCTTGAGAGGCCCCTTGGACTGCAAGGAGATCCAACCAGTCCATTCTGAAGGAGATCAGCTCTGGGTGTTCTTTGGAGGGAATGATGCTAAAGCTGAAGCTCCAGTACTTTGGCCACCTCATGCAAAGAGTTGACTCATTGGAAAAGACTGATGCTGGGAGGGATTGGGGGCGGGAGGAGAAGGGGACAACAGAGGATGAGATGGCTGGATGGCATCACCGACTCGATGGATGTGAGTTTGAGTGAACTCCAGGAGTTGGTGATGGACAGGAAGGCCTGGTGTGCTGCAATTCATGGGGTCTCAAAGAGTCGGACACGACTGAGCAACTGAACTGAACTGAAGATCTTGGTAGGATGAATTTGTATGGATGGCCAAAAACTTTCTTTTCACCTTCCCTTTGAGAAAGCAATGAGTTCGCATCTTGGTCTTGGTTGGCGTCCTTGGCTTAGATCACAGGCTGTGGAGTGGGACTCCCTGAGTGTGCCTCCCGTTCTAGCCCTTACTAAGAATGGGACCTTGAGTTAGTTGGGGCTTCCCTGGTGGCTCAGATGGTAAAGAATCTGCCTGCAATACAGGAGACCCAGGTTCGATTCCTGGGTTGAGAAGATCCCCTGCAGAAGGGAATGGCTACCCTCTCCAGTATTCTTGCCTGGAAAATTCCACGGACAGAGAGGAGCCTGGCGGGCTACAGTCCTTGGGGTCATGTAGAGTTGGATATGACTGAACAGCTAACATTTGAGTTAGTTGCTGCACCCGTCTATGCCTTTCTTGCTTTTCAGTAAATCAGAGATGATAATAATAGCATCTATTTTTGCAGTTGTGAGGATTAGATAAGGCAATAGGAGTGAAGTTCTGAAAGAGTTTCTGATACCTAGTAAGCACTTGGCAAATGTTCACTGGTATTATTAGTAGGGACTGCAGGCCCAGTCAGCCCAGGATGCAAATAAGCTTTGCACCTGCTGAGAGAGACTCAGCACCTGCTGGGAGAGGCACACAGAGCCAGCTGGCTCAGCTGTGAGATCCCTCTGTGAGTTGCTGCTTTTGCTTGGCTCCCTGTTCTGCACAGATCTGCTTAGAGGCTCAGAGGAAAACCTCTTTAACCCCCTAGTTTGAGTCTCTCGGCTAAGGCAACCTGCCCCAAGCCATTGCGCAGGCTGTGACTAAGGAGATTCAAGATGCAAGCCTCTTTTAGGTAACTTAAGCAATTTATGGGGCTAAGTATTTAACTCAGTAGGCAGGTAAAAAATGTGATATACCAGTGTTTAGTCACTTATAATTCTAACTGCTTGAGATGATTATGCAATTTGAAATGCCACAAGATGTGGGAAGCAGGGTATGAGTCAGTGACGACTTAGTCCTCTTGCCCTTTCATTTGGAAAGCCTCCTTGGTATGTCCTCCCACTGTGGAGACTCTTAAACTTGGTTTCACAATTATCCCAGAGGGGTGATAGTGGAGCCAGTGTTCCAGGTATTAATACAGCTATTTTCCACCCTACCTCTGTTTAGCATCCCCCACACATGGACCCTGGGCTGAACACTTGGAACAAAAAGATAGGTAGGAACAAACCCCTAGCTCTTAGGAGCTCAAGTCTGCTTGGGTAAAGAAGTAGTAAACAGATGGTTTCAATGCAAAGGGCAGTGTCATAGTTTAGACACAGACAGTGAAGACCAGCCCTGCCTGGGAGAGTTGGGGAACCCTTATTGAGATCACTTGGGCTGATCCTCGGAGGAGGAGGAGGATTTTTCATGGATGAAACCTTGCATGGAGGCATCTGGGGAAAGGTTTCAGGAACTGAAGAGCTTCTAATCAGAGGAATCCATCTCTACAAAGCACATTTGCTTTTTAGGTTCCATCTTTAAATGATGATATATGATTTGCAGTATTGAACAGGGTATCTCTGCCATTACAGACAACAGACTGGAGAGAAGGCAGCTGTAGGAGGAGACTGAAGTAACAAGTGCCCTAACGGTCAGCAGGAATAGGAATCTCAGCCAGCAGAGCCTTGGGACCCAGCGAGGCTCCCAGAGAAGGCGGTGCTTGAGTAGGGCTCAAGAGCAGTGTCCCCCAGGAAGACAGAGGCAAGAATGAGTGTGGAGACATGAAGGCACATTGTGTGCTCACACCACAAAAAGCAAGAAAACAGATGGGATGGGAACACATTGTGTGAGCAGGAAATTGCTGAGGGGAACCTGGGTAGGGTCAAAGAATGCTGCGCCCTGTGACACTCAGCCACAGTGAGGACGGTGCGCTGGCGAAGGTGAGCACTGGAGGCTGGGAGGCACTTAGTTTATCTTAAACGTTTGGCAGAACATGATAGAGGCCTGAGCTGAGGCAGTAATAGCAGGGATGGAACACTCATTTTACAATCAAGATATTTTAAAAGCTAGAATAGCCAGGACTTAGTAACCAGTTGACTACAGAACTATAGGACGAGGAATGGAGACCCTTTTAAGTTTCTCCCTTGACCTACTAAGTTCTGTTCACCAGTTCAGGGAACAGACGTTGGGAGACACTCATGGGACAAGTTAGGGGGCTTTTGCATACATGGAGGGAGGGGGGAGGGTACTTGTGTGACACCCTAGTGGATGACCCCTTAAGAAGTGAATACGCTGATCAGGAGCTAGAGAGAAGTGTTCATATTTACCAAAGTCATAGGTGGGAAAGAACTCCCAGGTCAAAGATTCTTATTCAGTGTCTCCTCAGTGATTGCGTTGTGCCAAAATCTGGGTACCTTCACCATTCTGGACTGAAGATTCACTGGAAAGACTGATGCTGAAGCTGAAGCTCCAATACTTTGGCTACCTGATGCAAAGAGCTGACTCACTGGAAAAGACCCTGATGCTGGGAAGGATTGAGGGCAGGAGAACAGGGGATGACAGAGGACGAGATGGTTGAATGGCATCACTGACTCAGTGCACATGAGTTTGAGCAAATTCCGGGAGATAGTGGACAGGGAAGTCTGGTGTACTGTAGTCCATGGGGTCACAAAGAGTCGAACACGACTTAGCGACTGAACAACAGGTCCATTGTATCAGTTTCAGGTGTACAGCGTAATGATCTGATACATGTACATATTGTGAATTGATCAGCACCATAAGTTCAGTTACATCCATTACCGGCCTTTTCTGTATTCACCTGGCAGAACATACCTTTTCTGTATGACCTGGCAGAACATAAGGGAGCCTTATGCCAGGGAAATTGCAGTTAGAGACAGAGGAGGCTTGGCAACACACCCCCAAGGAACATCCATTTTCAAAGGGGTGCAGAGAGAATAGGAGCCAGACTAGCATTTGAGGAGGACCGTAGGACCGAGGCAGAGGGGCATCAAGAGGAAGCCAGGGGAGAGAGGGTTTTCTAGGGAAATACAGTGGCCGACAAGTTCACATGCAGCAGCAGAGTGTCCCAGGGAGAACTGACCGGTTCTTTCCTTTGCTGCCTTTACCAGAGGTGGTTGATCAAGAGGTAGAAGCCCAGTTACTGTAAGAGTGAACAGGGTAGAAATCTGGAGGCAATGGA
Organism: Redunca redunca; assembly: GCA_006410935.1. Taxonomy (NCBI): domain Eukaryota; kingdom Metazoa; phylum Chordata; class Mammalia; order Artiodactyla; family Bovidae; genus Redunca; species Redunca redunca. Next base: position 641,643 of record SJYQ01002666.1, read on the forward strand.
CACTGATTTCATCATTCAAGGGTATTAGCCAATAAAGAAAGGTGAGAACAAGTCCCCTAGCTGGCTAGAGTGGGGTGAACGTCAGAGACGTTTGGTTTCATTTTCCATTTATGCATACAAGTGTAGCTAATCTGATTTCCCTGGTTAGGTTACAAGCTCCCCAAAGAAGCAACTGTGTTCCCACAGCGCAGAGCATAGTCCAGATGCTAATTCAGGGTATGCAGGTTCCCATGCTGATTTTTGTCACAGAATTATTCAAACAACATTCATTATGTGTGCATCGATTTCAGATCTAATTCCTGAACACATTCGCAAATAGGCGTGTAGACACATTTCATTAGGGGGGAAAGCAGGTTTTGTGAAGCAAACCTAACAATAATGGACCTATTAAAAAGTATTGTGATTCAATAGATATGTTCTTTCTCTTCTTTTATCTGGATTTACTTGAACGTGTAACAAGTATTTTGTGCCCAGTTTTCTCTACTCACTGGCCTTTCTTCTACATTCATCTGTTAAGTAACTTTTTCTCTCCCATGGTGCTTGGACCATATGCTCTCCTTCTGGAGTATTTTGACTTATTTTCAGTGGAGTGAATGGTGCTTGGGGGTGGTCTCATCACTCTCGAATACCAAGCAAATATGCTAATTAGACTTAAGCATGAAATCAACTCTTCCCGGGTAACTATTTGTTGATCAAAAATAACATCCTACCTTCACTCTTAAATTGAAAGGTATATACTGGTTTATATTGGGTAAAGCACCCCCCCCCCCATGCAAACATATTTAAAGCTCTGTGTGTACTCCAATGTGTCGTTTAAGCTCAGAAAAGTGTTAAAACTGATTACAGATCATAGCAAATGGACTCTATTTTCAAATCCCACTTTTAATTTAAACTTGTACCAAACCTAGCAGGATTTTCAGACATTTATATAAAGATACAGTACGGACATGATAAGAAAGAGACCTTTGAGTAAGAAAATCTGCCCTGGGCTTCTCTGATAGCTCAGTTGGTAAGGAATCCGCCTGCAGTGTGAGAACTGGGCTTGATCCCTGGGTTGGGAAGATGTCCTGGAGAAGGGAAAGGCTACCCTCTCCAGTATGCTGGCCTGGAGAATTCCGTGGACTGTATAGTCCATTGGGTCACAAAGAGTTGGACATGACTGAGCGACTTTCACTTCACTTCAAAGTAATAAAAAGAGCTTTAAAATCTGGTGAACTGATTGAAGACAGCGGAAGCCTCTCAGAGGCCTCTTGCAAGTAGATTTTGAAAGTAGTCTTTCGTGTGTGGTGGTTTCTGTTTACATTTTCCTGAAATGAAGCTGGGGGTAGGTATTAAAAGGTGCTTGCTGCTGCTGCTGCTAAGTCGCTTCAGTTGTGTCTGACTCTGTGCGACCCCATAGATGGTGCTTAAATCTGCAAATAAAAAGACTGGTTATCTCAGCCAAATTCTGTTTTATGCTAAGATTTCTTAATGGTGTTTTGTATCTAGGAGCTGACCCTTGTATATGTATTTGTATATTCTGCATCAGCTAATACTTGAGTGCTGTGAAAAATGGTTCCCCTTTCCCCAATTAACTTCTGGTTAACATAACTTGTGCCATTTAGGCTCATTTCAATCACTAGTGTATTTTTCAGACTTACACAATTTTTTCACCTTTTTAGAGGAATGAAAAATACAATTTTATTAATTCTGTGTTGCTCTTTAGTCAGTATGTCGTATCTGACACTTTTGCAACCCCATGGACTGTAGGCCTCCAGGCTCCTCTGCACAGGGGGTTTCCCAAGCAAGAATACTGGAGTGAATGGACATTTCTTTCTCCAGTGGATCTTCCTGACCCAGGGATTAATTCTATTACCTAGTTTAAAGCAGATACTTGAAAAACAGCACATTTCAAACTAGCCCTAAGAACCATGTGCAGTAGAACCAGAAGGCTGTCAGTTAAACTCCTATCTCAATTCTAATATAAAACCTCAGATTTCACAGATCTCATAATATCTGAGCTGTGAATATTTGCTTCAGGCATCAACTTGACATTTTAAAAAATCTTTAGACCACATGGACTTTTCACTTTGCCAGAATATCTACTTCTCATACAATACTTAAAAATAGCAAACTTTAACTAAAACATCCAATTTTATCCCATTCTGAGAGTCAGATATCTTTTTGTTTGGGGAGTTCATTTTTCTTCTTTCCATTTCTAGACTAGAACATACTTGTCATTCATTTTGCATTGATTGGATAATTGCATGCTAAACACACAAACCGTTTTCCTCTCAGAATTTTTGCTCAAGACTTTCATTGCTCTGCGAAACTAAAGAGTATAGATAGAAGTAAAGGTCAAGAGAAAGCAGTGGTGGGTAAAAAGGAAAAGATTCAACTGGAAGGTGAGAGAATTAATAAAATTTAATATTTGAGACAGCATCATTTCTTCCAGATGAGATTGGATACGTATTTTTGTACTGGAAATACTCTGTCTTATTTTTACCTATATATTTGGTATTATTAGCTACCTTTTATGTAATATTCATGATGAATGTCAGCATAACCCCCTATACTTTACAAAGCACTGTCAGATCTTATCCTATTTTATTCTATCATCTTATCCACTTCCATGAAAACTCCTGGAGACCCTGGGGCATGTCTGTGGTTCCCTGACACTTCACAGAGATTTGAATATAATCAAATGATAATTTTTTGAGCAGTTAGGTATCTGTGGCATATTGAAATGCAACATCTCACCTGCAGACACAGACATATAGTCAGTTTTCGTCGAGGCTCTTAGAAAGAGGTGCTGGCCTTGACATCAAAATCAAAGTCTTTTCCCAGTGAGGGCAATGTTGCCAAGTTCCTAAGTCACTGTTAGAGTCTGTCTACAACTGAAGGACCCATGACTTTCTCCAAGTCTCCAAGGAGACTTTCCCCTTAGGGCATGCTGAAGGGATGAGAGTGCCAGGCAAGAGCCTCTAAGGTCCTCACTAGCCCCAGGTAGCCTGTTAAAAAGATGAACAAGAGAGAATTTCCTGGTGGTCCAGTGGTTAGGACTCCACACTGGTATGTCAAAAAAACAATGAGCAAGAGAAGTGTTCAGGGATTTCATTCAGTGTCCTCTCCAGGATGAACCTAGTCTCTTAAACTTTTTGATACATTATTTATCCAGGAACCCCCATACTATCATATATCATATCTTATTCAACTTTTCAGAAACCAGTTTCCTTATGTTTGTAACCCTAGGGTAAATCAATGTTCTTGCTCCCAAAACACCCCTAATGAAATGATGCTTCCTATTTTGAAAAGTTATAATAAATACCTTAATTTTTAAAACTTAAAAAAAATTAATTTTATATAGTTTTTAAAGCTTCCTTCCATTTACAGTTATCACAAAATATTGGCTAATCCCTGTGTTGTACAGTATATCCCTAAGCCTGTTTTACACCCAGTGGTTTATCCCTCCTACTTCCCCACCTCTGTATTGTTCCCCACCCCCGACCGGTAGCCACTGGTTTTCCTCTGTATCAGTGGGTCTGCTACTTTTTTTTATACTCACTAGTTTGCTGTATTTTTTAGATTCTACATATAAGTGATGTGTGCTTAGTCGCTCAGTCGTGTCTGGCTCTTTGTGACACTATGGACTGTATCCCGCTGGCTTCCTTTGTCCATGGGGATTCTCCAGGCAAGAATACTGGAGTGGGTTGCCATGCCCTCCTCCAGAGGATCCTCCCAACCCAGGAATCGAAGCCAGGTCTCCTGCATTGCAGGTGGATTTTTTTACCAGCTGGGCCCCCAGGGAAGCCCCAAATAAGTGATATCATACAGTATTGCTTTTTCTCTGTCTGATTTATGTACTTCCAGGTCTGTCCATGTTGCTATGACAGAATTGTGTTCTTTCTTTTTTAACAACTGAGTAATATTCCATTATATGTGTGTGTACACACACACACACACACACACACACACATACACACACCATACCTTCTTTATTCATCCTTTGATGGACATTTAGCTTGTTTCCTTATCTTGTAATTGTAAATAATGCTGCTGTGAGCATTGAAATGCACAAAATCTTTCCAAATTAGTGGTCTTGTTTTAAATTTAAAACAAAACCATTTATTTAGAGGAAGTTGGTGTTGGCCATCTGTTGCCACATAGCTAACTAGTAATGTAGCAAATACAATATGAGGACATAAATCTATTTCTGTTCAGTGAATTCATTAATCATGGGTGATTAGTGTGCCTGCATGGGACCTAATGTGACTTCATAGTACCACTCACAGCATAAATTTGCATTATGATAATAAAGGCTGGTTCTGGGATATGTTGCTTTTTTGTGATTGCCAAATGCCAAATTAAAATTCAACGTGTGGGTTTTTTTTAATCTTCTGTGGTGGAGAAAATATGCAGGTTCGTGTGAGATGCAAAGCGGGATGGAATGCAGTTTGTACATATGGGTGTTCAGGAGCAGGTGGTTTTCTTTTGCTCTTACTCTAGCAAATTTTTAGAAGCTTGGTATTTTAAGATTTCAGAGTCTAAGATTTTCTCCTGCCAGTGGTTTTGACTAGAGTATACTGTATCACCAGGCTGACCTACCTCTAGATCTGATAGAAGACAAGAGATTTTCAACTATTTTCATAGATTCGTGGCACAAGGAACCATTCATCAATTTTTATGTTAAATCAGTTAAAAATAAATAATTAAAAATAATTACTTCAACAGTTATTTATTGCATGCTCAGTCTATGCCAGGCATTATTCTAGAAGGTAGAAAGACATTCATATTCTCTGTTCTAATGGCTCTTAAAATCTTACAGGTCACCTTAGTCAAAACACTCAAGTGATGCCTGCAAATTGTTTTTTAAAAGGGCTGTTGCCTAAAGACCTTTTTCTTTAAAATGCATATGCAGTATTTTAACCAAAAAAGAGTATTTTTCTCCAAATTTGGCTATACATGTTTACTTATTTTGGCTATACATATCCCCATCAACAGAAGACAATGTTGGTTATATAGCCAACACTGTCTTTGTTTTCCTTTTCCTGTTTACTTATAGATTGAAGGAAAAAGTGAGAATTTCTTCTGTTGTCTTAACAAATGCCTCATTACCATTTACAGATTTCAGTTAGTCCGAAATAAGAAAACAGTCTTTCTACTTGAGCTGAAAATGCTTACTCTGAAAAACCCGAGTCACTGCTTTCAGCAGCCTCTGATAGAGCAGGTGTTGGATCTTGTCCCCCTGACCCTCCCAGTGGTGCTGGCATGTGCACACCCCCATCCTGGAGAGATTTGCGCTCAGCTTTGAAAAGCATCAGATAGCGTTTGTCAGTGGGCAGGTGTCAGCTCCGGTTCTAGGGAAAATCAGAGATGCTTTGTGTACATTAAAATCAGTTCTTTTGCTCCATTTTCACACAGTGTGAATAAAATCCTGCCCAACCATTAAATAGAGTTATTTTAACAAAGTGGACATATTATTTTAAAGTTTGTTTCTATTTTCATTAATCATCCACAGTCTTCACTAACTTAAGAGCATAAGAAATGTCAAGCACTAGTTATATCATCAAATTGGTCTTTACCTCCTTCTTCCTGCTCACTCATAGATTAAGGCAATAAGATGTTGGACTGTAGAATAATATCAAAGATTCCTAGATTCTTTAGAAAAGGAAGAAAACTAGGAAGGATCATTTACATGATACAGCCTGTTGGAAAATCTCACCTTTATTAGAAAATAAAATTATGGCCCATGCTCTTTCCACAAAATAGCCAATGGGCTCCCAAAATAATAATTTTCATTTTAATAGAAACACTCACTTTTAAAGTTAGAAATTTTCAAAGTCTCCCCTGCCACCACGGTAAAGATGTATATAAGATTTGTATTAAGTATCCATTGATCAGTGGAAATGATGAAGAATTGAGTAATACTCAAACATTTTTGTACTTCATTCAAAACAGCAGTATTTGCACACATCTGCAATAATAACAAGGACATCTCAGATTTATTCAGACTACAGTTAATGCCTGGTACACATACATGGATGGGATGACTGTCATAACTCTGTGTTCCCATTGGGAGGAGTATTGAAGGTATAAAGGGGTTTCTCTGGATTCAGTAATGTATAGATCATTTTAAAAGAAAAAAATATTATTGGACCCCTGAAAATGACTTAAATTGTTTTTGTTATGTACACGTGCAACATAATACCGTGTTAAATCTGTACAAAATGCAAACCTGGTTATAAACATTCAGAGCCCTTGTCTAACCATAAAATCAAAACAAATTAATAATCAAGTAGAGGTTACAAAATCAATTAAAAGCAAATTAACGAAACTAATGTGGCAAAACATGTTGTTGGGCGGAAATTAAATTACCATTCAAAATGTGAATATGGTATCAACTCTTACGGCAATGGGAATTTAGATTTCAGCATGCCCAGGTATTGCAAGGGCCAGGTGATAGTTTTTTGATATAACAAAGTAAAACCTCCATTTCTTCTCTGGATTCACTTGGTACGCATAAGCCATGGTTTATTGGAGTTCATCTCAAAGTCCTCTTTAGTATTACTTGTTCCTATCGCAAAAGAAAGTAGTATATTACTTTTTAGGCTGTCACCTGAGTGAGAGTGTGACAGTGAAAGTGTTATCGCTCAGTCATGTCTGACTCTTCGAGACCCTATGGACTGTAGCCCGCCAGGCTCCTCTGGCCATGGGATTTTCCAGGCAAGAATACCAGAGTAGGTTGCCATTTCCTTCTCCAGGGGATCTTCCCAACCCAGGGATCAAACCTGTATTGCAGGCAGATTCTTTACTGTCTGAGCCACCATGAAATCAAACCAGTTCCTGCAGGAAGTTTGCAGAATCTTAAAAACGTGTCCAAGAGCTCCCTACTTCCCATTCCCCATGAGCACAGACACCCGACTGAAACCAGTAACCTAGAAGATAGTGTTAAAAATACAAATTCCACTGAGTAAGTTTGAAGATCTAATTGGCTTTATTCAACAATTTGTGAGTCAGGCACATCCCAGCTAGCAAACAAAGTGAGTGAAGTGAAGTCACTCAGTCGTGTCCGACTCTTTGTGACCCCATGGACTGTAGCCTACCAGGCTCCTCCCTCCATGGGATTCTCCAGGCAAGAGTACTGGAGTGGGTTGCCATTTCCTTCTCCAGGGGATCTTCCCGACCCAGGGATCGAAGCCGGGTCTCCTACATTTCAGGCAGACGCTTTAACCTCTGAGCCACCAGGGAGCTCTAAAAAGCTGTTTAAAAATGGAGACTTTTATTGGCACAAAGGGGCAGGGAAAAAGAGATTCCCTCATCTTCCTTTGGGGGACAAGAAGGGGGTCTATCAGGAAGATTACCTCACTAGTACAGACCAGAAAATTCAAGATTGTCTGGTTAAAGCTTCCATTTCTGGGAGAAGTTGAAATTGCAGTTAGATTAGGTGTTAAGTCTTGGTTTGCTGATGTGGGGCTTAGCAGAAATGATTCCACTTTGGGCCTGTTTTTTTTTTTTTTTGAACCTGTACTGTGTGAGAGAGTAGTCTCTGTAAAAACAGCATAAACGTTTGAAATTCAGCGTCATATTATAAAGCATTTAAACACAATTTGATTTTTCCACATAGTATATTGTAGGTTCACTACTAACCCATATTGTTCCTTTGTGCAAATTGGAACTAGATGCCGCCGACACACCCTCAAGCAGGTCCTTAGCCCCAGGGGCCAGGCAGGATTTCACCAGGATCTGCCCTCTGACTCCCTGCCTTCAGGCTCCAGCAACCTGCACAACTGTACATGGTAGACCCAGTATATTAAAAACCTAAGGAAGCCAGAATCCTCTTCTTTTTCTTTTCCAAAGAAAGAAATCCTGACTCTCAGATGGACTCATCAGCTAAGCTAAACCTTCTTTGTAATGTTGTATTTACTTCAGTTAATTAAAGCAAATGCCCTGGGAGATAATCCACGCAGTGTCCCTCGGGAAATTATTCCTGGTAACCTCATCTAGCTTCCCAGGTGGGGCTAGTGGTAAAGAACCCACCTGCTGATGCAGGAGATGCCAGAGACATGGGTTCAATCCCCGAGTCTGGAAGATCCCCTGGAGAAGAGCATGGCAACCCACTCCAGTATTCTTGCCTGGGAAGTCCCATGGACAGAGGAGCCTGGTGGGCTACAGTCCATGGTGTCGCGAAGAGTTGGACGTGATGGAAGTGACTTAGCAAGCACACAGCCTCATCTTAAATAAAAGACACCTCTAACCATTGTTATGCCCAGAGTCCGAGTCCCCGAAACTGAAAGAATAAGACGTCCATGGCAATGCAAAAGCATAAAGGGGTTTTATTGCTAGCCCGGGCTAGGACTCATGTCTCATCCAGCGCAGTGGAATCCGACAAGAGCCCCGAGCTCTGACTCATAACTCCTTATATACAGGCAGTCCCGCGGGTTAGTTGGCATTACATGATTGGTTAACTGGTGCGTGTGCGCACGCGCGAATTTCAAATCTCGCGTCTCATCTTGATTGGCTCAGGTCGGACAGAGGGGGTCCTCCCTGATTGGCCAGGACTATCCGGAAGTCCCGGAAAGAGGAGGACCTCCCTGATTGGTCGAGCTATCCGGAAGTCCCGGGAGCATGACTCAGGTATTTTTGGCCTATTATCTCTTGCTGAGCCTGTCACGGCTCCCATGAGGCCCTAACAACCATGATTTTCATTTCCACTAATTTCCCTAATTTCATTGCATTCTTCCCATTTTTACCCCCTTGGATATAATTGACTAAGAAGTCCACCCTAATTATAAGTCCCTTCATGGTAGCTTTTTATTTATTGAAGAGACTATTTCCTTGATGTCTGTTATCTTATGATTTATAAGAAATATGTATTCAGCCATTCAGATGGCCAAAATATATTTCTCATATATATATTTAGTCTTTGTTCAGTATTTCTGGTTCATAGCTGCTAAAACCCTTGAAATTTCCTATGATAAAAGCAATAAAGATATTTTTTTGTTATATTGTTATGTTAATTAAGTGACTTCTGGAAAGTCTTTAGTTTAACCTAAGGGTGGGGGTTGCTAAGAGAGCCGTGCATTTAGAGGGTTGGAACTTTCAGTCCCATTTCTGGGAAGGGGAGAAGGGTTGGGGACCTGCTGAGTCCATCAGTGGCTAACAATTTAGTCAAGCAAGCCTATGCAATGAAGCCTGTATAAAAACTCAAAAAGACAACCCCTTTGGTTTTTGTGGTTGCTGTACTCCATGCTAGCCCACCTGTTTCTCTCACAAGCATCCTATGCTAACAAACTCACTCTGCCTATCAAAAAAAATTTTTTTTTCAAAAGGAGAGAGGTCAGAGAGCTTCCAGGTTGGAGGAGACTTGGGGAAGATGGAGATCTGGGAAGACTGGCAAACTCAGATGGAGCTTGGGAGCTCCATACCCCTTCCCACATAGCCTTGCCCATTAGCCTTTTCCATCTGAATGTTCGTCTGCATCCTTTATCACGCCCTTTTTTATTTTATAATTTTATTTGGTTCTTTTTGGCTGTGCAGGGTCTTTGTTGCTGTGTTCTCTAGTTGCAGGGAGTGGGGGCTACTCTCTGTTGCAGTGCGCAGGCTTCTCATTCCAGTAGCTTCCCTTGTTGCTGAGCACAGGCTCTAGGGCGCTCGGGCTTCAGTAGTTGCAGTTTCCTGGCTCTAGAGCACAGGCTCAGTAGTTGTGGTGCACGAGCTTAGTCACTCCCAGCATCTGCGATCATCCTGGATCAGGGATTGAACCTGTCTCCTGCGTTGGCAGGCAGATTCTTTTCCCCTGAAAGAAGGGGAAGCCCTATAACGACCTTTTATAATAAACTGGTAATCCAGTAAGTAAAGTACTTCTAAATTCTGTGACCCTCTCTTGAAAATTAATTGAACCCAAAGAGGGAGTTTTTGAACTCCAATCTGTAGCCAGTCAGTCCAACACACAGATGACAACATGGCCTTGCAACTCCCTCTGAAGTGGGACACAGGGGAGGAGGGACAGTCTTGTAAGTCTGAGCCCTTAGCTCATGGGATCTGATATTCCTCCCTTGGAGTAAATTGTAGGACACCCAGCACCCAGCTGCTGTCCAAGCATTGCTTGTTGGTGTGGGGGAACTCCCTTCCACACATTGGAATTTACTATATAATAGGGTCTAGAAACAAATGTTTTTACTATCTTCTATGACAGTGTTTCCCAGAAGCAATACAGATATATATTTTTTCTCCCATTTGTGCACGCGCGCTCTTTCTCGTGTGTGTGTGTGTGTGTGTGCTCAGTCACTTCAGTCGTCTCCAACTCTTTGCAACCCCATAGACCATAGCCCACTAGGCTCCTCTGCCCATGGGATTCTCCAGGCAAGAATACTGGAGTGGGTTGCCATGCCTCCTCCAGATGATCTTCCCAACCCTGGGATCAAACTCTTGTCTCCTGTGTCTCCTGCACTGCAAGCAGATTCTTTACCTGAGGAGCCACTGGGAAATTTAAAGTCCTCTTTATACAAATGTGCTGGGCTCAGTCACTCAGCTATGTCCAACTCTTCGCAACCTCATGGACTGTAGCCTGCCAGGCTCCTCTGTCCATGGGGTTTTCCTGGCAAGAATACTGGAGTGGGTTGCCATGTCCTTCTCCAGGGGCTCTTCCTGGCCCAGGGGTTGAACCCATGTCTCCTGCATTGGCAAGTGGGTTCCTTTCAACAGCCACCTGGGATACTGCATTTCAAACAGGAATACTTCATGGAGAATTATGTAATACTGTGATCTTGACTGTTACTCACTGAGCTTTAAAGAGAGATTTACAGCTCAGTTCTCAATGTGCAAGCCCACTTGTGTTCCCACCCTGCTCCAGCCCAGAGAAGAGGGAAAAGAGAAGTGTATAAAAAAACTATGGCAGAGAACCCTCCAATGACACCAGGAAGTAGAATTCAGGAAGTTTAGGAAGATTAAGGATTTCAAGAAGCTGACTGTAAAAGTGTTTTTTAAGTATTAAAAATAAAAAATATTATTAAAATATTTAATAGGCATATTCCTAATAAGAGCCCAATATCTAGAAGACAGAGCAGTGGAAGCATTCCATTTTGAATGGGGGAGGGGTGATGGGGAGAGAGAAGGGAGAGAGAGAAACCGTTTCATTTTGTGTGTGTGCGAGCACATACTTAAACATCCTGCAGTGGCAGCTTTCTATATGAGCATCAGGGCCTGATATACAGAAACAGATAATTGCTGTTATGTGATTGTGAGTTTATATAGTAAGTCCTCTCTTCTCTGAGCTTCCGACCCAGCTGAATTATGTGGGCTCAGTTTTACTTAGTGGATTATAGCCATTTATCATGGTAAATTTTTCAGATCCCTGCAAAAGCACAGAACACTAGGAGCTGCCTTGTACCTGGAGTCAAAGCTTTGACTATATCCCGAATACTTTCAGTTGCATGCATAGGGACCTGCTTGGGTCAAGCAAATAAATAACCAGACACTCTCGCACACTCAAGGCAGGCACTTTTATATTGCTGCCTTCCTGGAGTTTGCGTGCATTCGTTGAAGCTATCTTAAAGTCATCTAAACACATCTAAACAAAAGTTTTGGAAAGGGATCCCCAAAACTCTAAAAAGATATATGAATTTAAACGGATAAGTTCTGAGATGCTGGAGTGCAAACTGGCTCTATCTCATAGGTTTCTGGTCAACCTAGGATTGTCATGCGCCTCTTCTTGGTCCAGTTCACTAGATCTGGAGGTTTGAAACATGGCACCAAACGTGAACTCCTGCACAGGGTACTGCCTATGGCTGCTTTCCCCAGCAGGGCAGGGAAGCAACTGATGTCCTCAGAAAGCACATTAGATGTGGCAAGTACCATGACTGACCTTCCAGTAAAGTGTCAAACCATAGGTTGACTGTATTCAAAGGACGAAATACAATCAGCATATGTGTCTAATCCAGTTTCTAAGACTGTTTCTAGTGTTTGCATATGGATTTGTGATATCTATTTGAGGATATGGCTAAGGTTTTTCCTAAAAATATTGACAGACACAAATTTTTTCCACCTGAGTCTGTAAATCTAGCATATTTTGCTTTTCTTGAACTGTGATGCACATGGGATAATTACAGGAAAAGCAGTAATAACAATTTACTAGAACTGAGATGAGATGTGTGTAGCCTTTAGGAATGTTCCACAAGGCTGGAGAGTGGCCAGCAGTAGAATTTACAAGGAGAAGTACTATTAATTAGACAGGCAGAGTATCAGAAAACAGAAAATAATGATTCTGGATGGCACCCTGATGATAGGAAATGAGGGGCCATGTAGCTATCCAAAAGAAAAATTATTCAAAAGACATTGTAATTATCTTAGTGTCTATTCTTTTATGAGATGTATAGCCAGCTGGAAACTCAACTGGGAGATAGAGAGGGAAAAATAAATAAATATTTGTGCTCAACTTGTTTCATTTTTGGAGTCAAGTCATAGTAAATATTTGCAAAAAATCAGCTCTGAAGGTTTCGTATGAACTGGGGCTCCCCCATACTTACTGTAGCCATGTTTTAAAGTGTTGTCTCTCAGTGTGTCCAACTCTTTGTGACCCCATCGACTGTAGCCAGCCAGGTTCCTCTGTTCATGGAATTTTTCAGACAAGAATACTGGAGTGGGTTGCCATTCCCTTCTCCAAGGGATCTTCCCAACCCAGGGATCAAATCCTGCATTACGGACAGATTCTTTACTATCTGAGCCACCAGGGGAAGCCGTGTTTTAGGTGGAGTAGATGAAACACAGAGTTTACATGACTTATGAGAATGTCTGAGCTGTGGACTGAGAAGCAAAGGCTGTTTAAAGCCCGTTGTTTTGCTTGCATATTATTACTTTTTAGTGTCAGGAAACCTGGTCTCAGGTCACGGTGTTGTCTTGTTATCTTTTTGCATCCACTGCTCTGGTGGGTTGCACCAAATGCAGATTTTTTTGTGTTGTGCATCCTAGAAGGTAATTATGAAGACACTGATCAGAGTGTGTATGGATCAATGCCTCACCTTTACAGGAATCAAATCTACCTTTTGGTTAGTGTAGGTTCAAAGTATGAGAATTATATGTAGTAACAATAATTTTTCAGTGTGCTTCAGTTCAATTCAGTCCCTCAGTCGTGTCCAACTCTTTGCGACCCCATGGACTGCAGCAAACCAGGCTTCCCTGTTCATCACCAACTCCCAGAGCTTGCTCAAACTCATGTCCATCGAGTCAGTGAGGCCATCCAACAACCATCTTATCCTCTGTTGTCCCCTTCTCTTCTTGCCTTCAATCTTTCCCAGCATCTGGTTCTTTTCCAACAAGTTGGCTGTTCACATCCAGTGGCCAAGTATTGGAGCTTCAGCTTCAGCATCAGTCCTTCCAATGAATATTCAGGACTGATTTCCTTTAGGATGGACTGGTTGGATCTCCTTGCAGTCCAAGGGACTCTCAAGAGTCTTCTCCAACTCCACAGTTCAAAAGCATCAGTTCTTCGCACTCAGCTTTGTTTATGGTCCAACTCTCACGTGCATACATGACCACTGGAAAAACCACAGCCTTGACTAGACGGAGCTTTGTCGATAAGTAGTGTCCCTGCTTTTTAATATGCTGTCTTGGTTGGTCATAGCTTTTCTTCCAAGGAGCAAGCATCTTTTAATTTCATGGCTGCCGTTGTTAAAGACATACTTATTTGCTCGCGTTGTGCTCAGAAGGTGAAAAGATGAGATAACAAAGTCAGAGAGAGTGGGAGTGGGCTTTGATTATGCTCTTAGGACAGTGCTTCATCTTTACCCTTACCTTGTAGTTCGGTGTGATACACACATATTTATAGAGTGCCAGCATGTGCTTCCTGCTTTGGTAAACAAATCCATGGTGGATTTCAAAATTGCATTTTTTATCCTCAAGGAGCTTTTGATCAAATCATGGAGAAAGGCAATCATAAAACACAGTTGTCATCACAATGAACGTGTATTGCATGCTAAATGCTCTACACGTATTTCTAACTGTGTAAAAACATTGTAAATTACTGTCTCATTTTTCACAAGGAAGAAGTGAAAGAGTTAACAGGATTTAATGACAAGCCCAAAAGCCAGACATAGGACTCAAATTCAGGTTATCTGACTTTTAGTCCACCTTTTTCTACTATATCATGTTAAGTAAATAAAATAATCTAATGATAAATAGCAGTTGTATGGGCAATTACCCTAGAAAATCAGAGAAAGGAAAAATCAACACAAGAGATCAATTAGTCTTGTATTTGCTTGATATCTTTTATAGGACACAAACACATACACAAGGCTATATATACACATATTTATATACATATACATATATACATGATATATATATAGAGATATATACACACACATATATATATATATACACACACATAAATGACACAAATACAAATCATCATGGTATAAACATACACACATACATATATTTATAAAGAAAAAGAGAAAACAAAAATTCTCATACAGTTTATGTTCAAAGAAGAAATATAGTACATACCCATGAAAAAAAATGTATTTTAACCAGAGCTGATACAGACACAAGTACTGAACCTCACCAGCTATAACTGGGTATGTTGCCATTAAATAGCAGAGGCTGCAGGATCTACCCCCTCCCTTTGTCTCAACTGCTATTCCATAGAGAGGTGCAAAGCAGCATAATACATATGTGTGTGTATTAGACTGACATATATGGGTAGATTGTTCTGTGTTTTGCTCAGGAAGAAAACCTTTGATCACAGTTATGTCTTATTCCTGGCTTTCTCAAAGCAACATACAGTAGCAGTACAGGGTTGACCAGATCACTGTATACCTGCTGGGCTGGTCTCTGTATGCAGCAGAAAAATGGGAGGGAGATTCAGGTTTCTTCCCTTGTGTTTGAAGCAACAGTACATTTACTATTAGCCAAGACTCTATGACATTGCAGAACTCACTTGGAAGTTTTTCAGTATCTGGATGTCAAGAGAAAAAGTCCTTAAGGCAGGCCTGATGTCCTAGGTCTTAATACACTTTTTTTTCCAGAGTAAATTGTTTTTACATTTGCCAATATGGTTTTACTCATTTATATGATGTTTTATACATATAGGTATACATGGAGAAGGAAATGGCAACCCACTACAGCATTCTTGCCTGGAAAATTCCATGAACAGAGGAGCCTGGTGGGCCCCAGTCCATGGGGATGCAAAGAGTTGGACACAACTGAGTACATATCTTTACATAACATATTATTTATACCATTTTTGTTTATGTTTTTTACCCACTAATCATTCCTCATAGCTTTATTTATTGACTCATTCATTCAGCAAATATCCATTGAGTTTCTATTCTGTGCAGGATCAGTTCAGTTCAGTTCATTTCAGTCGCTCAGTCACGTCCAACTCTTTGCGACCCCATGAATCGCAGCATGCCAGGCCTCCCTGTCCATCATCAACTCCCAGAGTTTACCCAAACTCATGTCGATTGAGTCATTGATGCCATCCAGCCATCTCATCCTCTGTCATCGCCTTCTCCTCCTGCCCTCAATCCCTCCCAGCATCAGGGTCTTTTCCAATGAGTCAACTCTTTGCATGAGGTGGCCAAAGTATTGGAGTTCAGCTTCAGCATCAGTCCTTCCAATGAACACTCAGGACTGATCTTTAGGATGGACTGGTTGGATCTCCTTGCAGTCCAAGGGACTCTCAAGAGTCTTCTCCAACACCACAGTTCAATTCTTTGGTACTCAGCTTTCTTCACAGTCCAACTCTCACATCCATACATGACCACTGGAAAAATCATAGCCTTGACTAGATGGTCCTTTGTTGGCAAAGTAATGTCTCTGCTTTTGAATATGCTGTCTAGCTTGGTCATAACTTTCCTTCCAAGGAGTAAGCGTCTTTTAATTTCATGGCTGCAGTCACCATCTTCAGTGATTTTGGAGCCCCCCAAAATAAAATCTGACACTGTTTCCACTGTTTCCCCATCTATTTGCCATGAAGTGATGGGACCAGATGCCATGATCTTCGTTTTCTGAATGTTGAGCTTTAAGCCCACTTTTTCACTCTCCTCTTTCACTTTCATCAAGAGGCTTTTTAGTTCCTCTTCACTTTCTGCCATAAGGCTGGTGTCATCTGCATATCTGAGGTTATTGATATTTCTCCCTGTAGTCTTGATTCCAGCTTGTGCTTCTTCCAGCCCAGTGTTTCTCATGATGTACTCTGCGTGTAGCAGGGGTATATTTCACTGATTCATTCTATTGCTGATGTCTATTCTCACATTCCTGAAAGTAGTTCTTTCTTAACAAAACAGCCCTTCAAAAGTCAAGGGTTGTGTTGTGCTCGTAACAGCGTATTAGTTTTGAGATTTTAATACCACTAGTTGAAGGGCAATTAAAACCTTTTCTTCTTAATGCAATTTTCCCCTTTACCTGTGGGAACTCAAAATATTAGCATATCAACATGGTGATGAGAGAGATTACATATTCTTCCAATAAAAAGGACCTTTGTCATAATGTTCTGAGCACATGGCCTTTAATGTCTTAACACAAGCTTCTATCATAAAGGAATGTGACTGATCTTCTTATGCTACCCTTAAGCTGATGGTCATCCAAAACCAAGAACTGCTAGTTTGTGTGTGTGTTTGTGTGTGTTTGCCAGCATTATAAATATAACTTTCTAAGGTGTCTCTTTATGTTCTACAAATATACTTTATTAATATCTTTAATCAAAGTATAGATATACAATATTATATAAGTTACAGGTTAAAGTGACTCTTGAAGGATAAAATAATTCTTAATATAAATTCTGGTGTTTGTTAATAATTAATTTCAAAGCATCAAATATAAGGCTTGAAACAGTCCAGAATGTGAGTTTGCAACAAGATCCAGTCTAAGGTTCAGAAATCAGTATTCAAGTAGGGAGAATACTGGTGGCTTAGCAGTAAAGAATCTCCCTACAGTGCAGGAGACACGGGTTCGATCCCTGGGTTGGGAAGATCCCCTGGAGGAGGAAATGGCACCCCACTCCAGTATTCTTGCTGGGAAATCCCGTGGATGGAGACGCCTGGTGGGCTGCAGTCCATGGGGTCACAAAGAGTCGGACAAGACTTAGCAACTGAGCACAAAGAAGAGTAAAAAGAGGGGAAAAAACTGAACGCCCTGTTTCTGGAAAGTGTCAGCTGTTAGTGGCTGTGCACGCGTGCTTCAGGTTTGTTGGGACTAGTGTTAGCTGTCAGACTCCCTTTTCACTGTAGTGTCCTGGAAGTCATTGGTCTGGAAATTGCTATTCTGAAGCTGAGTTCAAAGTGACAGCCAGTTCCTGAGAAGAAGAGCATGTCTGTCGGTGCCCACCATCATCAGTCTTGATAAAAGTAGTCATTTTGTTTGTTTTTTCCTCCTACTCTAGAAGCACTTAGCTAAGCCCCAGTGACAGAAAAAGGCACACTCAAAATGATGGCCATGTATAAAAATATTCCATCTATGAAATTGCATGTTTTGAAACTGTCAAGTTAAATCACCTATGGCAGTGAGTTTAGGGAAACAAGAGCGTGGGACAGACTCTACGCACTAACTTTACAACTGCAGGAAAATTATAAGTTTTATATAAATTCAGAAAAGTTAGGAAATCAGCTGTTATGGTATGAGCGAAGTACCAACCAAGGAAAATATTTCCATTGTGAGACTGTTGGATGGCATCACCGACTCAATGGACATGAGTTTGAGCAAGCTCCGGGAGATGGTGGAGGACAGGGAAGCCTGGTGTGCTGCGGTTCATGGGGTCTCGGGGAGTCCGGCATGACTGATTGACTGAACTGAATTGAACGGAACCATTGAAAATCAGGATGATTTTTCAATTTACTGAAAAAGAGGTAACTTGATGGAGAGTCCTTATCAATCATTAGGATAGAAGGGAGCTTAGAGATCATGCCTTCATTTTACAGCCAAGGAGACTGTGATACGAGAAAATACAAGGTTGAATCAAGGCTTTGTGCTTAATTGGGTGCTTAGTCGCTAAATTGTGTCTGACTTTTTATCACCCCATGGACTGGAGGCTACCAGGCTCCTCTGTCCATGGGATTTTCCGGGCAAGAATACTGGAGTGGGTTGCCATTTCCTCCTCCGGGGGATCTTGCCAACCCAGAAATCAAACCTGCATCTCTTGCATTGGCAGGCAGCTTCTTTACCACTGAGCCACTTGGGAAGCTGTGAATCAAGGGGTCAGCCAACTTTAGATGCAAGACTGGAAAAATTTGTCAGTTTCACTCTACTAATGACCTTGACTGTTTAAGTTAGAATTTGTTACTATTATTATTATTATTATAGTTTAGAATTCAGGTATGAGATTAAAAGCAGTTGTAAAGTGTGAGAATTTTGGATTTTTACTTCAATTCAGTGCAGTTAAACTTTGCAGAAAAAGGCTTTTTTTGGTTGCACAGTGCAGCATGAGGGATCTTTAGTCCCTAAACCCATGCCCTGTGCAGTAAAGTGCTGAGTCTTAACCACTGGACTGCCAGGGAAGTCCCAAAAAAGACTTCCTTTGAAAAAGACACCAGTATTCTCCCATGACTTGAATGTGAAAATCAAAAAGGTCTTAGGTGGAATGAATCTTAAATATCTAAGACGAAGATGGAAAAGATATACTATTTCCTGAGTAAATAGTTTCCCAGAATACTGAAGCAAAGAACAGAGATGTACTTGGGGGAGTTTATTCCAGCTTGCTTTCACACAGAGTTTCAGAAAGCAGTGAGCAAAAGCTCAGTTTATTTGTGATTTATCACTAGGCCGGCAGATGCTGCTCAGACTCGATGGCCCATCAGGCTGGAGTCAGATGCTATATCACAGCAGGAACAAGGCTGGGTTGTTGTCCCTTTTGAGGGTCCCAGGGCTTTCATCAATTGCAGTTCTGTACCCAGAGTGACTTTTCTAGACCGGAACCTCAGGATGAGTAAGGGAGCAAACTTCAGAGCCCACGACTGCCACCTCTGCCCTGGCCTGGCCTGGGGTTTCAAGAGGGCATCTGGGTCCATTAACAGCAGATGAGACAAAACAAAGGAGAGAAACTCCGCACTGTTACAGCCAAGTCTTACCTCCCCACCTTCCCTGCTACATCCACTGATGTAAGTACCGGTGATTCTTTTGAAAATTTGCACCATTTAGCAAGGTGTGGACTTTGCAGGAGGAGAAGGCAATGGCACCCCACTCCAGTACTCTTGCCTGGAAAACCCCATGGATGGAGGAGCCTGGTGGGCTGCAGTCCATGGGGTCGCATAGAGTTGGACACGACTGAAGCGACTTAACAGCAGCAGTAGCAGCAGGACTTTGCAGGAATGAAGCTCCTGCTTGTTTTCAGAAGAAAAGTCTAGAAAGGATGGGCAAGAGAGGACTATTATCTTATCAGAGCTACTGTTAGGGATTGTGTGTGTGTGTGTGTGTGTGTGTGTACGTGAGTGCGCAGATATGCATGCATGCATGCATGCATGAGTTAGGGATTGTGTGTGTGTGTGCACGCGCAAGTGTGCATGCATGCATGTGCCCGTGCTCAGTTGTGTCCGACTCTGCAACCCCATGGACTGCAGCCCACCAGGTTCCTCTGTCCATGGGATTCTCCTAGTAAGAATACTGGAGGGGGTTGCCATTTCCTTCTCCAGGGGATCCTTCCAACCCAGAGATCAAACTGGCGTCTCCTGTATCTCCTGCAATTGGCAGGCGAATTCTTTACCACTGAGCCACCTGGGAGGCCCCTCATTGACCTGGCAATGATGAGATGAAATTTCATATTTTTAGTGAGAACTTCATGGTCAAAGGAGAGGAGGAAAATATAACTAGTGAGAGAATTCCACCAAGACACTAAGGATATATGAGGCTCTGATTATTTATGAAATTTTACTTCATGTTGATACACTGTTCTGATTTTGACATGGAATGAGATACCAATATTAATTCTGTACATATTATTCTTATCTATCAAAATACTAATAAAGTGAGGAAATTGGTTAGCTTATCAGGGAATATAAATTAATGTGGCAGAGAACAGCAGCCAAGGCCTTGACAGGTGCCCATTGTGTTGATAATATTCTAGTACTCATTTATAAGAACACCAAAAATATTTAAACCTTCCTTCAGTCTTTCAGGAGCTAATAATTTTGGAGACAGATAAGACATATGAGAAAAGAGTAAAGTAACAATGGTGAAGTAGAATTTGATTAAATGCTACATTGAGGGCATAGGAAAAAATGCAAAAACACATCTTCAGGGACAAGAGGGGCAACATGAGTTGGCCTTTGAAAAAAGATAGAAACTGGAGAGTATTTTTTTTTACAAAATATTTCTTTTTTCCACTTTTTTTCCCCCTGAGAACAAGAAAATTCACCTACATGATCACAATTGCAATTATCAAAATCCAGAAAATATAACATTGATACTATACTCTTTATCTAATGTATGCTGAAAATTCAAATGTGGCCAGTTATCCCAATACTGTTATTTATAGCTATCTATTTTTGTTGTTGTTTAGCATTCAATCCAGAATCAGATATTTCTAGTTTTCTTGTCTCTGTAGCGTCCTTTAATCTGAAGGTTTTTTTTTCTGCGCTTTTTCTTGCCTTTCTTGATCTTAGTATTTTTGATGCATACAGAGCAATTATTTTTATACAGTTCTTTGGATTTTTAGAAATATTGCAATCAAACTTTATTCTTAATCCTCCCAAAATGAGTAATGTAATTTTCAAATCATTTTATTTTCCACATTCAATTATACACCCTCTAATGCTGGGCCTGCCTTAGAGCTAAGTATTTTTCACCAGCAAGAGCATCTCTGCTTTTGTTAGTAAGAACAGAGCAGATGTTCAGATTTTAAATGCCATGTGGATGGTTAAGTCTCATACTTTATATGGTTTGTTTTTGTGAGGGGTCAGACTTACTGAGTTATGATTTATATACAGTAAAGTTCACAATTTTAAGTGTACAAATGAGTATCTGGAGTAGAAATGAAGAAGTCAAGAACTGAATGGCTGTGTTACTTTTCTATCAACGTTCTCTGGATGATACAAACAATCGTTCCTTGGTTCTTCTTCATTAATACTTACAGTCCCCAGTTGATCTGTTCTCATTTCCTCCTGAGTCAGCTGGTGAACATTTTTGCCTTCACATCTCCTAGATTTTGCTTTTGCCAAGACCACCAAGACCTTCCATCTTATTAAATCTAAACAAAGGTCAGTTCCTACCTCTAGTTTTTCTGACCTGTCAGCACTGTCTGAGACACTAGGAGCCCGCCGTTCTCCGCCTCCCCACCTTCCACTGGCAAACTCTCCCCAAGTGCCTGGCCTGCAGGACAGTCTCTTCTGGCTTCCCTCCAAAGTCCTGATGACTTAACCCCATTCTCCTTTCATAGTCCTTGTCCCGTTCTGGACCCTTGCATGTGGAAGGTGCATGCGCAGTGACCTTAGCAAAGGGACCGAGGAAGAATGCAGAAGAGTTGAGTGGCTGAATGCACTAGCCGGTGGGATGTGCTTGGGAAATTTCCTTCCTCTTTTTATCACTTCTAAAAAGAAGATAATAACATGCCAAGGTCATAATCTTTTCAGAAGATTAAATAAAACCAAAAGTTGTTGTGCAGAACAACTAGCATAACGTCACACACAAAATAAGAAGCGTTCCGTATTCATTCTTTCAGTGGATGTTTGCTGAAGACCTCTGTGTCCACCTTCTGTTCTGGGTGTAGTGATGACCAAGAGCAAAAAAATTGCTCCTCTCCTGGGAGTTATGCCACAGTAGGAAAAGCACAATATGCTCCATATTGTGCTGGTGGTGGTAAGTGTCACGAAAAGATAAATTAAATAAATGAACAAATAAAGCAAGAGGTATGGAAAGGAATGGGATAGATGTACATACAGCTGACTCACTATTGTGTACAACAGAAACCAACACGACGTGGTAAGTCAGCTATCCTCCAATGAAAATTTAAAAAAAAAACACAACATACTCTTCTACTAAAGTAAATATTTCTCCTGCTGAAAAATAAAAAAGAAGAAAGTAATGGGGTAAAAATGGGTAACATCTAATGAAGGGGTGGAGTCAAAGAAGGCCTCTCTGATAATGTGACATTTGAGCAGAGATCCAAAGGAGTATTAATATTCGTGTGTAAGTGTATATGTGCATAGGAAAGTAGAGGTAGCCATATATGTAAATGTGTATATTTACACATTTAACTACAAGTATGAATATATTTGCATCATAGGTTACGGTTAGAAATAGAGTGAAGAATTCTGCCATCATCCTGAAAAAATTTAAATCCACGGAATCGTTTTTATTACCAAGAAAGTGTAAATACAGCGCTGCAGGCACTTGTGCCCATATATATATCTATGGTTGTGAAAATGTCAGTGTTTTTGTGTCTTTGAAATTAGTCTCTTGTAATCATACTGTTACGATTTCTGTTTACTATCCTGAATGTGTAACTCAAGCGAGGATTCTTTTGGACTCTGAGGCTTTTTAGACTTCATTAAGATGGAATTTAAGAATTAGGGATGTTAAATAGAGCTGTGCATTCCCAAAGCTTGATATTCCTACTTTATTTGTATCTCAAAAAGCTTTTTTTTTTCCCCTCAAGGAGTAATCACAGAAATTCTGAAGCTTTTCTATCTTTACACCTACATCTTTGCTATTTTTGGCAAGCTCCCTCCTAGTCAAAGATGTTGCTTAGATTTTAGACTTTTCTTGCTGCTAGACAAATTTGTGAGATTTGTCATTTTATCTTTAAATTTGTGTTTCTACCCTGAGGTCATAATCAAGGTCATTATCAACTAACTCTTGCCCATATTAAAAAAAAAATAAATGAAAGGACAATTACTAGGTGTCATTCACATGGGGTGCTTCCTTCTCTGTTGTGCTATTTCTTAAGTTCTCTGATAAGAGATTATTAATCGGTATTTTATGAGTGTTTTATAATCAAAATTGAACATATGTCAAGTTGGCAGTTCTTATGTGAGAGTTGGCATCCTTTTCCACCAATACTGACTCTAGAGTTTTGTTGAGTTAAAAAATCTTGTAACTTCAAGATTTTGCCTGTAATTTTTCCATTATTCAGATTTTTTTTTTCTCCTGTCATTGGTATTTTTTGAAGAAAGCTATTTGGTAAGGGAGAAGGCTTACCTCAGTGAGATATTGCAAAATTTTGGTTCTTGTATCTTTTTCTTTATCCTTTTTGTGTAACAGGTTAACACAAGCAAATTCAATATAATGTCATTTGTATGCTTCAAGATTCAAAAAAAATATAAAATCACAGGAAAAATAAAATTTTCATGAACTTTTGGGCTGGAAGATACCTAGTGCTCCAAACTCTGATTGTATCATGTAAGAACCCAAACCCATTAGGTGGATGGTTTTTCAAAGTTAAGTTAGTGGTATACAACTTAAGGGACTTCCCAGAGGGTGCTAGTGGTAAAGAATCCGACTGCAAATGCAGGAGACACAAGAGACATGGATTCGATCCCGGGGTCGGGAAGATCCCCTGGAGTAGGAGATGGCAACCCACTCCAGTGTTCTTGCCTGGAGAATTCCATGGACAGAGGAACCTGGTGGGCTGCAATCCATGAGGTTGCAAAGAATTGGACATGACTGAGCATGCACACACACACACACACACAGCTAACTTTAACTTTAAAGTTAAATTAGAAGCCACATCAGAATCCAGGATCTGTGATTACCAACTTAGTGGTGTTTCAACCATAATACTCTATTTTCCAAAGGCAAAGGAAAAAGAAATGAATAGTGTAAATCAGCTTTTCTAAGGTATACTCATGTATACTCAGCTTTTCTTAGGTATATTCAGAAATATATTTCTGTTTTCTATAATGAATCATCAAGTTTCCTATAGAGTCAATATCATTTTCCCAAAGCTTCCTCCCAAACTAACCTATTGCTGTTAGTAATTTGACTAAGGATCAGTTCAGTTCAGTCACTCAGTTATGTCCAGTTCTTTGTGACGCCATGAATTGCAGCACGCCAGGCCTCCCTGTCTATCACCAACTCCCGGAGTTTACCCAAACCCATGTCCATCGAGTTGGTGATGCCATCCAACCATCTTATCCTCTGTCATCCCCTTCTCCTCCTGCCCCCAATCCTTCCCAGCATTAGGATCTCTTCCAATGAGTCAACTCTTCGCATGAGGAGGCCAAATTACTGGAATTTCAGCTTCAGCATCAGTCCTTCCAATGAACACCCAGGACTGATCTCCTTTAGGATGGACTCGTTCATAGAAGTTGAAGGGTTCTATGAATTGAGTAAGGATAGAATGTGTGAATTCATGTGAACTAAAAATAAACTTAATCCAAAAAGTATTTTCTGTGCACCAACAGAATGCTGGAGGTACAAAGAGATATAAGATGGAAAGGGTGCAATTCGAAGTTGAGAACCTTGGGCTTGAATCCTAGCTGTGTGACCTTAGAAAAATAACTTAACCTCTCTGAGCCTCACTCCACTTAGCCTACTTGTGAGGGCAAAATGGAACATGACACTTTGTAAAATGCCTAGTTCCCTTCACACATAGTAGGCCCTCAAACATCAGACACCCCTCTCCTTTAATTCAGAAATCAACCAGTCTGGAAAGAGAGACCACATTGTGAAGCAATGTCAGTGATATTATACAATTTGATAAAAACCCTATAGTGAGTTACTGCAGAAGTGCTGAGTGTGTCCTTGCTTTATCCTGAAATGAAGTGTCAGGGAACTCAGAGGAGGATTTAAACAGGAAGGCATTTTCCAGGCAGACAGGGTCAGGGAGGAAATTCCAAATCAGGAGAATTGTCCATGCAGGTCCCAAGCCTGAGTGTGTTGGGTATAGAGCAGTGCTGTTCAGTAGAAATGAGTGATATTTTAAATTTTCTAGAAGCCATATTTTAAAAAAGCAAAAGGAACAATAGAAATTAATTTTGATGCTGTATTTTATGTGTGTATATATATATATATCTACAGTAGTATCATGTCGACATGTCATCAATGTAAAAGTTTAAAATGCTATTTTACACTGTTTTCCCCATACTAAGCTTTTGAAATCAGTGTGTATTTCCCACTTACAGCACCTCTCATTTTACACTCATGCTCAATAGCCGTATGTGGCTGGTGTCTGCTGCACTGGGCCCCTGAGTAATTGGGTGTGGGTGTGAAGGAGAGGGATGGAGGGGGAGAGAGAGAGGAAGGATAAGAGAGAAAGGCAGGAACCAGAAGTGTAACCGGGCTATGGAAATGGGCTTGGCATGTTTAAGCAGGAGAATTATGTAACCAGACCTGTAATTAACAAAGATCACCATGCGGGAGGCTTGTGAAGGAAGGACCATCACTTAGGAGCCGTCACAAGAGCTCTACACAGACTTTTGCTTCTCAGACTTTCAGAAGCACACAGATAACCTGAAGATCTTGTTTAAATGCGGATTCTAACTTTCTCAGTCTCAGGTGGGGTCTGAGATTCTGCACATCTAACAAGCTGCTATGAGATATTAATACCACTGTCTATTGAAACTCCTCTTTTGTGTAGCAAGGATCAAGAATACAAAGTAGACAATACTGTAAAGGATTATTTTACTTAGAACAGAGAAACCCTAGTTAATAGTCAAGATATAAGGACGTTGCTGGTGGTCCAGTGGTTAAGATTTTGCCTTCCAGTGTGGGGGTGTGGGTTCAATCCTGGTTGGGGAGCTAGGGTCCCATATGCTTCCTGGCCAAAAAAAAAAACAAAACATGAAACAGAAGCAATGCTGTAACTCAACAAAAACTTTAAAAATGGTCACATTAAAAAAAAAATCTTTAAAAAAAATAATCAAAATGCAAACAAATGACACTACTACTTTAAGCCCAGAACGAACTACTTAGCACTGACCTCCGTTCCCAGGTAACTATCTGTGTCAATCAGGGATGCTAATGACAACTGTTATCTTGCATTTCAATTTTCTTAACCTTTCCAGGAAACATTAACTCATGTTAAAAGGATAAAGACATTTTGAGCACAAACTGCCTGTGATTTAGTACTCTTGGGGCAGGACAATTTGATTCACAAATGAATTGGAAATCACAGGACTGTAACAAAATTGCCCATGTAAAAGTGGGGAGTGTGGGTGATGAGGGGGGAGGTAGCAACGTAGCTTGTCAATTTTTTGCTGTGTCCCTATAAATGAAGTAATACGGGAGGTCAGTTGATTGGAATGGAGAGTTACATTATGATTTCTGAAGTTTATTATATATATATATTTATTCCTCCATTTTCAAAAGGGCAAACTAAATTAGCCCCTTGTGTTGAATTTTTCTTTTTTCTCTCAGAAAAGAGTGAGAATTTTCTTCAGGGAAAATTCTTGATAGAAAGCTTGTCTTCTTTTAGCCAGAACTTATATTTCAGAAAAATGAATCTTTACATTTATGAAGAAACATAAATTATTGTTTTCAAAATTCATTAAAGATTTCCAAATGCTTCTTGGCCATTCTGTAAACTTAATTCAATAAAGAATATTTTAAGTTAGAATAATTCCAATATATATACATCTGTTCCTTGGGAATCTAAAGATTTAAAATGCATAGTTTACTTAATCGTTGTGAGGTTTCAGTGGATGTTTTTTGAATAAAGCGAGGGGATCAGGGAGAGCTGCCATATGTAACGGATGCAAGTGATACAATGAAGTAGATGAAGCTGAAGATTCTACTTGAGAAACATACCTTTCTATTCTAACTTCCAGATTCTTTTCACTCTAAAATTGTTCCATCCTGGTCAGGTAACCAAGATCCCACATGCCAGCAGTGTGGTCAAAACAAACAAAGTTACTGAATATTGGAAAGTGGTTGGAAATATTGGTATTCTAGGCTTGGGTCTCCCTCCAGACTGTTGGCTTTATTGTTTAGTTGCTAAGTCATGTCTGACTCCGGGAGATGGTAAAGGACAGGGAAGCCTGGCATGCTGCAGCCCTTGGCGTCACAAAGAATCGGACACAACTGAGAGACTGGACAACGTGTCTGACTCTGTAAGCCCATGGATGGTAGACGGCCAAGCTCCTCTGTCCATGGGGCTTCCCAGGCAAGAATACTTGAGTGGGTTGCCATTTCCTTTTCCAGGGGATCTTCCTGACCCAGGGATCAAACCCTCATCCCTTGCATTGGCAGGTGGATTCTTTACCACTGAGCCACCAGGGAAGCATATCACTCCTTAACTCTAAAGTAAATAAAGCATTATATCGAAAATGACCAACTTAAAGCCAGTGCTGAGGTGACCACGCTGACTGTTTACATCTCCAATTTCTGCATAAAGATTACATATCCTGCTATCTAACTAATGGAGTGGAGGCTTGTCCTGTACACTCTGGGTGGTCACCTAAAAGATCAGTTATCACTAAGGAAGATGTTTTTAATGCTGGGCTAATTTTCAAACGATACCTTTCTCTTGTAATTTTTGATACCTGATTAGCAAATGTATCATGTACCATGTTTAGAACAAATTCATGTGGTCTCAAAATGTCAACAGTTTATGACCCTTTCCTGAATCTGTAGAGTGGCAGTCTTTGATCTCTTTGTTCTTTTATTCTAGTTGGTTCCCCTTTCCAAAAATAAATTCCGCCAGTCCCACTCAGAAAATTATTCAAATTCTCTCTGCTCTAAATTGTTCTCTTTTCTTTCCTTTGTGAAGGTCTCCAGGTAGCAACTTGGAGCATTTCACTGATTTAAGATTATGTCAAATTGTGTGAAAAGGCTGAGTGACACCTTCTAAATGTCATATTCTACCATAGTTACTTTGGGAAAAACAATATCCATTTTTAAATGTGACCTTTCTTGGGAACATGTTTGGTACGTGTGATTCACTTCATTAAGTCAATTGCATAAAAGATTTATAAAAGGATCTCCACCAGTGCAGTGTTTGATCATGATGTATGGAAAGCATGTTTTCCAAATGTTGGAGTGTGATGAAAGCTGAGGCCAAGCATTAAGCTGGAGTTACACTATAGATGACACTCATCTGGAAAGAATTCACCTTCACATCTTTTCATGTAATGTCTTGTGTAATACCACCAAAATCAAAATACAGATGTAAATGGGACAATTGTCAGGCTTCGAAGCTAGAACCAATTACCGGACATACAAAACATTAGATTTTTTCATAATTTTTTTTCTGGGTGAAAAATAACTGTGTTGTCTTCTTGCTATATAAAAAAAGTAGAAGTGTTAGTCCCTCAATTGTATCCACCTCTTTGCGACCCCATGGACTGTAGCCTACCAGGCTCCTCTGTCCGTGGAATTCTCCAGGGAAGAATGCTGGAGTGGGTTGCATTCCCTTCTTCAGGGGATCTTCCCAACCCAGGGATTGAACCCCAGTCTCCCACATTGCAGGCAGATTTTCTACCGTCCGAAGCCACCAGGGAAGCCCATAATAAAAAAAAAAGGCATTTCGTAATCCTGCGTGCCCTAATACTTCTGTGGGATCCCACAGGAAGGGAAAAAACCTAACTGTCTTTCCTCTGGGAGTAGAAAAGAGACCCATAAAGAAGCACCTGCATCATGTAACTCAGACTCATTACTAGAAGTTGACAGGTTACAAATTCCTGATGTGTCAGTTACCTTGATGGTCCTGGCCAGGCTATACAGCTGTGTAGATAGACTTTATGACCATCTAGTGTCAATGTTTTTGTCATCAGGTCAACCTGATATTAATATGATCTTGAAAATAATAAAGGAAAGGGGTTTTGATAGAATTGCTTGTGGGCAGACCTTTATCCAAGTGGCCATTTACAGTCAAAGGCATAGAAGAAAGGTAGCTGAAGATGATTCTAGTAATAACAGTAATAATAATTTGGAGCTCATTATGTTCTAATGCTATAGAGCATGGTATACTATTTTGCAGTTGACCAAAATTTTCCACGTGTAATATTGCCTTTACTGTTTCCATCAACACATCCCTAGAACCCAGGGTCTTCTGACCCAACCCCATGTTTCTTCTCCAACCCTATATTCTTTCCATTACTCCATCGAGAAGGAAGAAAGAAGTATAGAGAAAGAAAAAAATTTAAACTCCTTAACTTTACCATCTCCAGGCTGGTTGTTTATTCTTTTCTTTGTTTGGAATGAGTTTTAAGGGATATAATTTCCTGGCATCGATTTTTTAAATCCAGAGATTATCATTCAATGTGTACAAGAGAAAAACCTCATAGTCTGGACATCTCAGCAAAAAGATACAACCTAAGAAGGATGTTGTTGTTCAGTCACTAAGTTGTGTCTGACTCTTTGCAACTCCATGGCTTCCCTGTCAAGTGGGTAATATGTGCAGGGAGACTGACTTGACCCTTTTGGTATTTTGTGCAAACATTTCTTAGGTTCAAGATAAACAAATTGATTTTATGTCTCATTGTGTGCCATTTTTTTTTCCTCTTAACATCAACAGAGTGATTCCTAATTTTAATATTGTAACCCATTAGGGCAGTCATAACAAAAGGTGCTTTTTGATCTTGAAAATACTGAGTTAAAGCTTAAAAGTCAATTAGAGTAGTTCATTTCCTCGGGTGCCTTCCACCACAAATCAGTTTTGAGTGTATTCGTTTTAAAAAAAAAGGTGAAACTACTGGGAAGATAAACTACAGTAACTATGTATTGGGATTCGTTAGGGCCTTTGAATAATGTATTCAAGATACCAAAGCTAACAGCAAGTGTGATGGTGTGACTTAATAAGTATAAGTGAAAGTGAAAGTGAAGTCACTCAGTCGTGTCCTACTCTTTGCGACCTGTGGACCATAGCCCACAATCCCAAGCTCCTCTCTCCATGGGATTCTCCAGGCAAGAATACTGGAGTGGGTTGCCATTTCCTTCTCCAGGGGATCTTCCCAACCCAGGGATCGAACCCAGGTCTCCCACATTGCAGGCAGACGCTTTAACCTCTGCACCACCAGGGAAGCCCAATAAGCATAAAGGTGTGACTTAATACTTTGTATTAGTAAAGTAATTTGGAGAAGGATTTTGAGTATATTAATATGGTCTGACAATAGTCTAGGGGGGAGAATGTACAAAAACCCCAAAAGATGGGTACAAGTGAAATATAGGAAAACACAGTCTACTTTGGTGATAAAACTCAGTTGTGCATGTCTTTTAGCAAGAAGGTCAGCAGGGCCGAGGGACTGACGGTCTAGTCTGCAGGGTTGGAGCCGATGCCCTCTTGGACTAGATGGTAACAGATTTCACCTTCCCAGGTGCGTGTGGGAATGTAGGCAAAGGAGAATGAGTTCAGCATGAGGCCACAAAAGCACTTACAGGGGTTCACACGTGAGGAGAAAGCAATAAAAGAGAACAGGGCATCCACACTGCTTGGCTGACAGCTGTGCCAGGGCATGGATGGCAGAAGGGGGAAGATTAATAGCAAAAAAGGAGCTAAGAGATCTGCAGAAGTTTAGGAAGGAAGCACTTAGCAGAATCCTGGAGTTTTAAAACTGTAAGGCATCTCAGAGATCATCTGGAGATTCAGTTGGAATTAATGAGGCTAAATTAAGCTGGGGAAATGAGGGAAAAAAAGGCAAGAAAAAGCTCCTGTGAATGAGACTATTTAATAAAACTTTATTTTCCTTGATAGCTCAGTTGGTAAAGAATCTGCCTACAACGCAGGAGACCCTGGTCGGGAGGATCCGCTGAAGAAGGGATAGGCTACCCACTCCAGTATTTTGTGGCTTCCCTTGTGGCTCAGCTGGTAAAGAAACCGCCTGCAATGTGTGAGATCTGGGTTCGATCCCTGGGTTGGGAAGATCCCCTAGGGAAGGGAACAGCTACCCACTCCAGTATTCTGGCCTGGAGAATTCCACGGACTCTATAGTCCATGGGGTCTCAGAGTTGGACACGACTGAGCGACTTTCACTTATTGACCAAAGTAGAAAGTCTGCCTCAGTTCTTTCCTAATATCCTAGAATGCTAGACTAGAAGATTCTTTTGCAACACTTAAGCCAGTATCTGTACTTATATAAATCAAGAACTAGCTTCCAAGAAGTGACTTCATAAACTGTCAATCCACTCTTTTTATATCCTAGCTTAGCATTGCTTACACCATATTGGTAGCCTTGCTGGATTCAACTTGATGAAATTGGGTAGAGACAATAGCATTTCTAGGTTCTGGTATGACTTTAACCTCATGCAACCCTTTGGATATATACAACCCTTAAAATCATGGGAAAATTGAGTTATGCATTATTTTATGTAATTATGGTAAAATGTATATAGCCAGTTGATGGGACTCCCTGGTGGCTCAGAGGTAAAGAAAGCACCTGCCAATGAAGGAGACGTGGGTTCGTTGCCTGGGTCTGGAAGATCCTCTAGAGAAGGGAATGGCAACCCACTCTGATATTCTTGCCCGCAAAATCCCGTGGACAGAAGGAGCCCAGTGGGCTACAGTCTATGGGGTCTCAAAAGAGTCAGACACGACTGAGCGACTAAACAACAAATACAATGCCAACATTAATGAGTAGATACAAACTTCTACCCCTACTCTATTTCCAGCCAACTGATTTATTGAAAAACATAAATATTTTCAGTGCTCATTAGCTTATAGTGCTCATTAGTTTGTAGTCCTCATTAGCAATTTATGATAATATAAATGGAAAAAAGGGTCTTAGGAACAAAAAACACACACAAAATTAATCATTTTTATGTGCTGGAAAATGGAATATATAACTAGGCTAAAATAGAAGCTGAACAAGAAGCAAAAAAAGTTTTAAAAGAAATGTACCCACAAGCATCAAAAAAAGGAGCAATAGTAGAGATGACCTGCCTGATCCAGATGATTCCAGGAAATTTGGAAAACATTTATTTTGTTTCACTCAATCTACAATGCCATCAGCTGTAGGATGTACCATTATTTTATGTGCACCAAAACAAGAAAGGGAAAAAACCAGTTAAACCATGACTCAAAGCTTCTCAATCAGCTCAATTATAAGATGCATTCTACTTTCTCAAGTGTTAAAATGTTTTTCTTTTTAATTGCATATAGTAAAATCAATGAAATATGAGATCTTATGTTTGACCAAACAGGAATTGACTACCTCTCTAAACTTGATGACCTTCCCAGTGAGAAGCCCTATTACACATGAGATTTTCATCTCTATTCTGAGATAAATTTTTTAAGGGACCACAAATTTCCCGCCCCCCCCCCCACTCCCAAGCCCTTCTCAAAAAGAAAATCAGTTAAATCCATTTTCTGCTCTTGGATGATAAGAGTGACAAAATAAGAAGTATGTGAAGATATCTAATATATGTGGCTTTTTTAGGGAGGTGGAGACATTCCGTAATGGTTTAAAGATGAGCACACATGTTAGATATCAGGCTGTCCTTTCAAAGCTTCTGTATTAGATTGTGGACTGTTGACAAGCTGCGCTGTCTTGTCTGCACTCCGTTGAGCTTGTTGCGTCCCATTATTTGATCACGGAACTCTGGTACCTGGAGCCAGGAGTGGACCCTCAGAGTTGGGAGGGGTTCGGTGGGATTTACAGGGTTGGCCTGTTTTTTCCATGTCTTCCCTTCCTCTCTTGCACCTGTGCTAACTCTGACTAGGCCCACTACCTTCACAGGACATTTATCCAAAAATATTACCCTAATTTTACTGCTTAAACATTGGACAGTAACAACAATCACTACATCACATGCTATTCACAGTATTACCCCTGTTATCCTCAACTGATGTATGGAAAAAGAATGTTTCTTTTTGGTTACTCATGGATTGTTTGGGTTTTTTAACATTTTAGGGTAAATTTGAGGGTAAATCTATTAAGCTATCTTGTTAAGTCAGAAAATTTTATCTTGAAGAAGAAAATGACTCATCTGTGCTCTTGAAATTATGACACGTGGAATTCATCAATTAACACATTATAGGGAAATTATTTAACTGCTTTTGGGGGTGTCGAACTCTTCAACTTCTTTGCTGAATACATCTCTTCTTAGGTAATCTGATCTGCTTGAGGTCAGAGGGCCTCAAAATTTCACTTTTCTGAAAGCATGAAACGCTTGTGTCGCTTGAGATTCTGGATCACGTTCTCTCAAACAGCCCTCTGCAGCCCTCAGCAGTCCCCATGGTCACCTCCCATCTGTACCTCAGTACGCAGGTTCTGACCCATGGTGCCATTCTCTGAAAGACACCAGTGACTGACTGTCAACGTGAATGGTCTCTTCTTTGCTTCTCTCTAATCACCGATGCGATTGACATGAGTTTGAGTGAGCTCCAGGAGTTGGTGATGGACAGGGAAGCCTGGCATGCTGCAGTCCATGGGGTCGCAAAGAGTCGGACACGACTGAGCGACTGAACTGAACTGAAGATTAGCAGTTCAGTTTATTGACTACAGTTCCACTTCTTGGCTTTGTAATGCTGTGTTCCTCCCCATCTCCTTTTTCCCAAATCCCAGTTTCCCCGTCTCCTATCCCCACCTCCTTCTAAATACATCTGAAAGTGAAAGTGAAGTCGCTCAGTCATGTCCGACTCTTTGCAACCCCATGGACTGTAGCCTGCCAGGCTCTGCTGTCCATGGGATTCTTCATGGGATTCTAAATACATTTCCAGGTTATTTATTTGGCCCTATTCCCCATGTATATTTTCTTTATTCGCAATTTTGTCCGGTCTCAAGGCTCTAGAACCTGCCCCCCAAATATATATCTTTGGAGTTCCTGGTCTGCGTTCTATAAGCTGCGTGGGGCTCAGTCTTCTCCAGCTGTATACCCAGGTCTGCCATCCTCTCTATTGTAGGTGCTCCTGTTCTAGTCTCACAAGGGCCCCATTGTCTTGCCATCATTCAGATGCTACATCTAGAAGGAAGTCTTAATGCCCCCTTTTTTCTTTCATGCCACATATTGTATCAGTAGCCAATCAGGTAGGAGATGCTCTGTCATGTCTCTGATACCCCCTCCCTTCTTCCTTCAGTCTCCAGCTCCTAGTTCAAGCCTCTGTCCCCCTCTTTTTCCCTTTAATCTCTCCTACAAGCTCTTTCTAGAACCTAACATATATAAAGAATGGCTCTTTCTTCCTTTATAAGAAATGGGAGATGGCCATGCCTATCCCATGCTCAAAAACCTTCAGTGGGCCCTCAGAGCATTCAATGCCTTCTACTTTTTTTTTTTTTTTAAGGTTTATTTTTTAAAATATTTATTTGGCTGTGCTGGGTCTTAGCTGCGGCATGCGAGATCTTTGGTTGCAGCATGTGCAATCTCTAGTTGGGGCTTATGGGGATTTGTAGTTGGAGCCGCAATCTTTATTTCCCTAACAGGGATCGAACCTTGGCCCCCTGCATTGGGAGCTTGGAGTCTTAGCCACTGGACCACCAGGGAAGTCCCAGTGCCTGTAGCCTTCTTACCTCAACTACCTGCATCTACCGTGCCCCGCACCAGCTAACAGACAACTCACCATTCCCCGAGTACTGTCCATCTGAGCCATCGCTCCGCTTCTGCTTACCCTGTGGGCCCCCCAGTGTTGCGTCGGGACCAGCAGCTCCAGCAGCCCCTGAGGACCTGCTGCAGATGCAGATTCTCAGGCCGGCCTCACACTTGCTGGATCAGGAACTCTGAGGATAAGGTCCAGCCCTCTGTGCTTGAATAAGCACTCCAGGTGATTCTGATGCCGGTTAACATTTTTAAAACATGAAATGCTTTTTCCTCCTCTCCCGGCTAAAATTTTCTGTCTTTCGAAAAATTGCTGAAATATGAACTCTTCTATGAAGTTTTCTCTGATTCTCTGCCCTGCTCTCACAACCACCTCTTGTGTCTCTGTTGTGTCTTTTCTACGCCTTTCCTTGTTTCTCAGTCATATGCACATTTTTGGTCCCCTCTAGCAGAGTCTAAGCTCAAGAATAGAGAGCGCTTGTGTGTGTGCCTGTGTGCATCTGTGTGTGTGTTTTCTACTTTGCCTTGCCTAGTTATTTTGTCATTTGTTTTCTGTTTGTTAAAAATAGAATTGAAAGCAATGAATAAACCTTTTCTAATTAGTGAATGATATAATTCATCAGAATCTGGAAGATTATCAGGAGAAATGAAATACCACTAAAATTTGGCAGGGTCACTTTAATTTTCTAATAACATAAATCCACTGTTTAACCTCACATGCTTATTCAGTTATGAGAGGCCTGTCTGATACTGTGGTATTGACTTCAGACCATTTGGACTGTTTGATCTCTGTGAAAAAAAATTCCACTGCACAGTTGGATCAGAGGCCAGAAGTTGTGTTTTCAGAATGTGCCTTATTCCACATGAAGTCCCCAGCTACTGTTGGTATTTTCACAATTGTTTTATCCAGAGGGGTGTCTGGAGACAGAAAATTTCCCTGACAGGCATGAAATTTAAATATTAAAACTAATACATCTAAATCCAGTTGTCTGCATCTGTGATTCAGACTCTGACTATTCCATTTTGTGCAGTTACTGTTTATGGATTCACTCAAAGTACTATTCACTCATAAGGCTGAGTCGCTATGGCTGTGCCTGCATGTTTAATATAAACTGATACAGGCCCAGTTTTCTCAGCTGGGGAGGAGAATTGGGGGGATAGAAAAATAAAAGGCAGAAGGTAGTAGGATCTGGCGGTGTCACACAGGTGATGATAACCACTCCATAATTTCAGGTGAAGCTGTAAGCCATAGGCCATGCTGAAAATTTTGCTTTGGTTTGTTTCTTTGTTCGACATTGACTGGGCTGTTAAAGTAGTGGCAAATTTGCTTTTCTAATGATTGATCAAAAAGAATTCAAGATAATGAGTTCTAAATTAGAAAAGTCACAGAGTATGTACTCTACATCCAGCACTTTAGAAATGGCACTTTAATTTTTAAAAGCTCTGAGAAAGGGGATACAAATCACCATCTAGCAAATGAAGATGCCTGAGCAAAGGGAGGTCAAGGCCCTCGTTCAGGTTCTGCAGGCTGCGCTGATGAAGCTCACCCACCCTTCAACATAAACCTCCTGTGACCCCCTTAAAAGATTAGCTCCAGTGGTGCTCAGCCTTCTTGTGTTTGCAGCCCTTTTGAGTTTTAGACATGCTGGAAGTTCACTTAAAGAAATTCAAAGACTGAGAATGGCTTCCCAGGTGGCATGAGTGGTAAAGAACCTACCTGGCAATGCAGGAGATGTAAGAGACGTGGGTTCAACCCCTGGGTGGGGAAGACCCGAAGAATCCCATGGACAGAGGAGCCTGGTGGGCTGTATTCTGTGGGGCCGGACAGAGTCGGACACGACTGCAGTGACTTAGCAGACACGCACAGACTCAGAACAGCTCAGGTCAACACTCGCCACGGTGCGAACTTGTCCCCAGTAGGCAGTGGCTGAGTGTTTATGCAAGCATCCTCAGCTCTCGTTTTATCCATGAGTCACTCCCCTCTGGGCCTGCGGGTACTGAATGGAGCTGCACTCTTAGATCCAAGACACTAATCTCAGCACTCCAGGGAGAGCAGTTTTCTGAGATGCAGCTTGAAGTTGACTGCACTCTCCTCCTGTCCACTTTTTACGGATCCTCGAAGCTCAAAACTGGTCCTCAACATTGAGGACCCCTGGAAGACATCACCTCACATCTTCTGAATGTTTGTATAATGGAATATAGACATATGGTCTGTTATACAGCAGAAATGTGGCTAATGGAATATTTTCAATGATGCTAATTGGACTTTTATAAGTCCTTTAAAAATATGACTTGTGGGGACTTTCCGCATGGTCCAGTGGTAAGACTTCGTGCTGACAATGCAGGGACCACAGATTTGCTTCCTGGTTGGAGAACTAAGATCTCATGTGCTGTACAGAATGCCAAAAGGATTTTTTAAACAGTGTGTGTTGTGTATATATATATATGTGTGTGTGTGTGTATACACACACACACCATATTTTAATACTAGAAATTATTTTCATAGTGTTATTTAGTCAACAAATCCTGTAAGTCAGGTCTGCATTATACATTTTAACAAGTAATAACTATATCTTTAGGATGACTCAAATACTTCCCACACGTCAAATTCCCTGAGCAACATGACTGTCCTTAAAAAGCATAGCCAGTGGGACATATTTTCAGAACTGTGAATTTGTTTGCATGATAACTGCAATTACAAATCTGGAGTTTTTTAATCTAGCAATCAGATGACAAGTTGAGTAATTACCATTCCCTGCTTAACTATTTTTATGATGACTTTTTTTTTTTTTCAAAGCAGCTGTTGTGGTTAAAAACACAAAGATTCTTGTTTTTTTCTTCCTATGTTACAGTATTTTGGCAAACAAATCTCTTTCTTCTCAAAACATGAAGAGTCTGATTCTGAAAGATGATGTTGTACCACGTGTGTGCTCTCATAGATTTTTCCAAAGCTTAATTATCCTGTAGAGATGGGCTTTTTAAAAAATTTCACACAGGGTGGGTACCCAATGAGTGGCTCGTGAATGGATGAGTGAATTTTAATATTTGGATTTTTAACCGTATCTTTTAAAAGTGATTGTGTATGTGTGATAGCAACTAGAAAAGAAAAATCAGAATATTTACTGATGCCAGTTTCTTTTCTTCTCCCAGGCTGATAACATGAAAGAGGTAGAATAGTGTTTCTCTGGAGAGTTTCAAACCAAGAAAGATACTGGTATGCATTGGAGAGCTTGATTGTCCATGTTAACTTTTGTGTCAACCCAAGGAAACACAAGGAGCTGAGAAAAGATGGATACTGTGTAGCCAGATGCCACTGATCTGTGTGATTTCAGATATTTTACTTTGTCAGCAGACTAGCTAGAACAGAGGCATGTGAAATCCTTACAAAGAACAGGCAAAAACTTTGATCAAAAATCTCATACCAACACAGTCTTCCTCGGGGATCTGTCTTAAAGAATCTGTCCTTTATAAAGCCTTCACTAATGATCCACAGGTCTTAGCGTGTTGTTTCCATTCATCCCTGTATCTTGTATTTTACATCTGTTCTTGTACTTGTTACTCTGAGTCCCCAAATATTTAAGTGAAGTGTTAGTTGCTCGGTCATGTCTGACTCTTTGAGACCCCACGGACTGGAGTCCACCAGATTCCTCTGTCCATGGAATTCTCCAGGCAAGGATACTGGAGTGGGTTGCCATGCCCTTCTACAGAGGATCTTCCCAACTCAGGGACTGAATCCAGGTCTCTCACGTTGCAGGCAGATCTTTACCGTCTGAGCCACCAGGGAATGTTCTCCCGGTAGCCTTGTGATAAGCTTTAATGGGTGAGACCATGTTTGAAGAGTCCACATGTTTGAACATCCACCGTGCTGGGCATAATTTGGATGCCCAGTAGAGTCTGTTGAATTGTTCTGGGGAGGGGTAAATATGGTAGATATTTACACTTCAGCCTCAGTTATTTTAAGGAGATTTATAGTCTACAAGTATAATCTTCAGTGACTGAATTTTCCACTGAGGCTGTGGAATTGTTTCCATAATTTTAGTAGGTTTAGTTTGGTTTTAATTTATATACCAGGTCATACTGAAAGCAGGGGTCTCAATACAGGGGTCTGCCTTTCCTTTTCGTAGGAAATTTTTCTTACTTTCTCTGAGACATCTCAAAGTGGGGCTCAGTACCAAGTCCTGACCCACCTAATGAGTCCAAAGATTCATGACAAGCAGCTAACCCCTCCATTATATCTCTGTGTTTTTAAAATAAGTATTTTGTTACCCACATATTTCCAAACATGACATTAAAATGATTCATTGTAACCGCGTGTGCAAAAACCAGTTTTTAGACAGCTAATTGCTACATGACACAATTCTTTGTCAGTCTCTTAAATCTTAGGATTCTTATTCAGTCTTTGGGCACATTTAAACTATACTTTCAGCTTTTAAAATGTTGGTAGAGAATACATTTTTGTAGCATTTCAGAAGGGCTATCCATCAATAAACATCAAAACCAATTTGCACTCTCTTTAATATAGTAATTCCATTCAAGAAAATTTATCCTGATAAAGATGTAGCTACATAAGTCTCATGGAATTGGGATTATTAAAATTAGAGACCATCATAATCTACAATAAGAGCAGTTAACTGATACGATAGAAAACAGGGAGGATATTTTAAATGATATAGAAAGATTTTCATGAGGTATAGTGAAAGTGAAAGTCACTCAATCATGTCCAACTCTACGACAGTCCATGGGATTCTCCAGGCCAGAATACTGGAGTGGGTAGCCTTTCCCTTCTCCAGGGGATCTTCCCAACCCAGGGATTGAACCCAGGCCTCCCATATTACAGGCGGATTCTTTACCAGCTGAGCCACAAGGGAAGCCCAAGAATACTGGAGTGGGTAGCCTGTCCCTTCTCCATTGGACCTTCCCAACCCAGGAATTGAACCATGGTCTCCTGCATTGGAGGTGGATTCTTTACCAACTGAGCTATCATGAGGTATGATCAAGGCTGCAGCATGAGGCTGCAGAACTGCATGAGCACAACCTCTTTTTAGAAACTAACATGTAGAGAGAGAAAGGGGAGAGGATGTCTATTTGCGTTGTTGTCATATCTCTAGGTGATAGAATGGCGATTTCTCCTGTCTTAGTTGTCTGTATTTTCTAACTTTCCACAATGAACAGGGATTGCTTTGGCAATAAGGAAATAAAAGCTTTCATTGATAATTAGATTCTTTCACATGAAAAGAAGGAAAACCCCCTCCCTGTGCAGGAATAATATATATTCCACACCCAGGCAGGCGCCGCTCCCCAATCTCAGCAGTTTGCCCTGAGTAACCTTGATAAAACCCCAATTTTCCTCCACACAATACTCCTGGCAGCCATCGTCCCTTAATCCAAGTTGGCATGAGACATAAAACATGTGTGTCAACCCTACCCAAAACAAACCTGTTCCCAGGAACTGAGATTTATCTTTTTTACATTCAATTTTTTATACAATGGAACATTTTGATTTCTCCATTTTTAAAGACTTCTCTTTACTTCCAGGGCAGTAATATAGACAAATCAGATGGTAGATATGAGGACAGATGTCTTTGCTGGAGGAAAAAAAAAATGCTTTAAATAATCTTTATACCTCAATTGTTCTTATAAGATCAGATACAGATGGAAGGGCCTATGGATGAGAACATTTCCTCCATCCTCACAAATTAATGAAGTTTATCAAACTTTGTCTTTCATGGATAGCCAACAGTATGATGATTATTTTTCTGACTAATGGTAAGAATATATTAAAATAATTCTTATCTTCTTGGTTTTCAAGTCTAAGACCTCACCCATGAAAAGAAAGTGGTCTGGGACCCTAATACCAAGGGATGAAATATGGAATAAAAGAACTGGATTTACTTAAAACCTGTATCTAGACAGCCTGCTTCCATTGCCTGACCAGTCATATTTGCTTCTCAAGAATTCTTTGAAGTCTTATATACATTCAGTTTTGAAGGGTATCAGTTCAGTTCAGTTCAGTCGCTCAGTCGTGTCCAACTCTTTGCAACCCCATGAATCGCAGCACGCCAGGCCTCCCTGTCCATCACCAACTCCCAGAGTTCACCCAGACCCACGTCCATAGAGTCAGTGATGCCATCCCGCCATCTCATCCTCTGTCATCCCCTTCTCCTCCTGCCCCCAATCCCTCCCAGCATCAGAGTCTTTTCCAATGAGTCGACTCTTCGCATGAGGTGGCCAAAGTACTGGAGTTTCAGCTTTAGCATCATTCCTTCCAAGGAAATCCCAGGGCTGATCTCCTTATGGACTAGGACTAATCAAATGAAATCTATCTGGGTTAAAAGTGAAATGTTTCCTCAGATTATTTCTCTCTTTATAAAGTACACATATTTCAAAATCTGGGCATTTTTAAACTCATTTTTCCTCACTGATATTTAAATTTTTTTAAAAAAGGCCAAACTTCTGCCTAATTTACAACAATTTAATCTTGCCCCTGCAACTGCATAGTCTTTCCCCAAAATAACTCACAATGCTCTTCCCAAAGACCTGACACCCTGGGGATATGGGCTTTGTGTTCAGCCAGTCAGTAGGTCTGACTGTCTTGTCTGTGGACTGTAGTAGCCTGCCAGACTCCTCTGTCCATGGGATTTCCTAGGCAAGAGTGCTGGAGTGGGTTGCCATTTCCCTCTCCAGGGAATCTTCCCAACCCAGGGATCGAAGCTGGGTCTCCTGTGTTGCAAGCAAATTCTTTACCATCTTAGCCACCAGGGAAGCCCCCAATATTGGAAGAATACCACATACTTTATTTCTGACTTCTCATGCCTGTCTGGACCAAATCATCTCCAGTATGGGGCTCTAGACTAACTACGCCCCACACTGCCCTCCATTCTCTTCCTGTCATCCTGCCCTATACTGATCACTTCCTCTAATGAGCCCTGGTCTGCTTCTGACTTTATCAGGTGGTGGTGTTCAGTCGCTCAGTCCTGTCCGACTCTTTGTGGACCCTGTGGACTGCAGCACACCAGGCTTCCCTGTCCTTCACTATCTCCCCGAGCTTGCTCAAATTCATGTCTGTTGAGTCGGTGATGCCATCCAACCATCCCATCCTCGCCGCCTTCTCCTGCCCTCAGTCTCTCCCAGCTTCAGTGTCCTTTCTGACGAGTTGGCTCTTTGCATCAGGTGGCCAAAGTACTGGAACTTCAGCTTTAGCACCAGTCTTTCTAATGAATATTCAGGGTTGATTTCCTTTAGGATTGACTGGTTTGATCTCCTTGCTGTCCAAGGGACTCTCAAGAGTCTTCTCCAACACCATGGTTTAAAAGCATCAGTTATTCGGTGCTCAGCCTTCTTGATGGTCCAACTCTCACATCCATATATGACTACTGGAAAAACCATAGCTTTGACTATATGAACCTTTGTTGGAAAAGTAAAGGGACTTTACTGGGTCCCCTTGTTTAAATGACTCGTGAGCCTGTCTCTTTCTGCCTGCTTAGCAGTACCCTTTCTGAAGGCAGGTGCCATCTTTTATTTTTTCTTTATGTCTCCATGGCAGCCAGTTCAGGACTTAACTCATAGAAGGATTTCATTAAGGACATACTGAGTCAGAAAAATGCCAGAACGGTAAGGAACCATAGAGATCCATGGCCCTTCCTTTTTTTCTGAAAGAGAAAACTGGTCTACAGTGTGTGGGGGAAACAGATGAGCAATCACTAATTCTTTTTATTAATAAACTGATTAATTTTTATTTTTCACATATGCACACAAGATAAAAATAACCATTTCAAAATATACAGTCAGAAGCATTTAGTCTATGTTAGGCAACCACCACCTTTATCTAGTTCCAAAATATTTTCCTGGCTCTAAGAGAAAACCTTGTGCCCCTTAAGCAGTCCCCCCACCCCTCAACAACCACTGTTCTGCTTCCTGTCTCTATGGCTTTGCCTGTTCTGGACATTTCATATCAATGGAATCATGCAATATGTGACCCTTTGTGTCTGGCTTCTTTCAGTTAGTGTGATGTTTTCAAGCTTCATCCACAAGGTATCAGTGCTTCATTCCTTTGTATGGCTAAAGTGCTTCCATTTTTGAGCGCTAACAGTGCGCCAGATGCTGTACCAGCCACTTTCCGCAGGCAACCTTATGGAGTCCTTGTAACAGCCCTGCAACGTGGGAGACCAGGGTTCGATCCCCAGGTCAGGAAGATCCCTTGGAGAAGGGAATGGCTACCCACTCCAGTATCCTTGCCTGGAGAATCCCATGGACAGAGAAACTTGGTGGGCTACCATCCATGAGTCAAGAGTCAGACATAACAGAGAAACTAACACTGTAACAGCCCTGAAATAGAGGTATGATTATCCCTATTTTATAGCCTGGAAGCTAAAGTTCAAAGAAGTCTTGTCCAGCCCACGTTTATGAAGTGAGCAAACCCGTCAGCCAGGTCTAGGACCCCAGTTCCTGGCCCCCGAGCACAGCGACCCTCCATTGCCCCAAGCTGCCTCTCTTGCCAGCTCCTGCATGTCTGTAGCCCATCCAGCCCCACCATCTGCAGGATCCTTTCCTCCCATCCGCGTCTGTCTCTCCATGGCCTGCTGACATGAGTGATACAGCCTGGCATTATAGAGTGGGCTAAACAGATCCTTGCTTGTAGTTTTGCTTGTTTGAAATCACATGCATTAGGTCTCACTACAGATACTGATAAAATTATAGAAATTCTCGTAGCACTCCAGTACTGTGTAATTGGAGTTTCATCCAGTTAAATCCTGAAGCAGTTTTCCATCATCACCTGGCGATCAACAGAGAAGAATGCCTTTTCACGGTCTCTTTAAACTATTGGAAAAGGGGTGCTTTGCTGGGAGGGATTGGGGGCAGGAGGAGAAGGGGACGACAGAGGATGAGATGGCGGGATGGCATCACTGACTCGATGGATGTGAGTCTGAGTGAACTCCGGGAGTTGGTGATGGACAGGGAGGCCTGGCGTGCTGCAAGTCTTGGGGTCGCAAAGAGTCG
The DNA here is from genome assembly GCA_006410935.1 of Redunca redunca. NCBI lineage: Eukaryota > Metazoa > Chordata > Mammalia > Artiodactyla > Bovidae > Redunca > Redunca redunca. The sequence goes on from SJYQ01002666.1 coordinate 684,951, forward strand.
AACACGACTGAGTGACTGAACTGAACTGAACTGAAATATGCTCGAGCTTCACAAAGGCCACTGTATCTAAGGTGGATTTTAATCAATTCATTAGGCTGATTTATTTCTCTAATTGGTTGTGAAGCTTTGTCAACTAGGAAATAGTAAAAATAATTACACATATTTAAAAAATATAAAACTCGGTGGAGTTTGGGTATTAACAGTGCACACAGAGATGAAAACAGACAGGAAGGCCCTGATTATTTTGTTTTTCAATAAATGGCTAAATAGTTATAAATTGCACTTCAGTGAGACTTGTTTGTATTTTTTTATAGATGTGTGCTGTCTGTATTTGTTCTGGGATATGGGTTCCAAACACAAGTTCTGAGAGTTGAAGGGTGGCCTTCTTAACCTTGGGGTCATGAGCCGGATTCATGTTGGGTTTTCTTCTTCCCACTATAGAGTTCCTCTCCTAATAACTATTCAAAGTTACAGTGTGGATAGCTGTGGGTACCAGTCTGAACAGTAGATCTCTAGAACTTATGCATCTTATTTATCTTGTGTAACTGAAGTTTTGCATCCTTATTCAATCCTGGAAAGGGGGCTGAATTGGGAGCGGTTGGATTTGGTTTTTTGGTTCAATTCAGGCTTTGCCTAGTTTTGTGTGAACTTAGTTAAGTCCCTTCCACCTGTTTCCCAACCTATAAAATGAGTGTTTGACCACCATGGGCTTCCCAGGTGGCACAGTGGTAAAGAATCTGCCTGCCCATGCAGGAGGTGCAGGACACCTGGGTTTGATCCCTGGGTCAGGAAGAGCCCCTGAAGAAGAAAATGGCAACCCAATCCAGTGTTCTTGCCTGGGAAATCCCATGGACAGGGGAGCCTGGCAGGCTACAGGCCATGGGGTCTCAAAGAGACGGATGCAGCCGAGCTCTTCAAGATCCTTTTTGACTGTGTCATTTTATGTATTGCCTCCCAGAGGAAGCTGTCGCCCACCAGATGGTCTACAAATGGTAAAAAAAAAAAAAAGCCATCCTGGGCAGAATTAGTCAAACTCTTGAAGGGTGTCCCTTGAGACAAATATACTTTCATTGTTCCACTTCCGAGCATACTAATCCCCCTCCATTAGTGATTCTGAGTTGCCATGGCTGCTTTGTGTAACCCAGAGCCCAAATCCTTGGTCCTTTGTGAGATACCCTCCATTAAGTTTGTCTCAAAACACAACGCACTTAACATGCATTGAGCACAGTTGCAAATTCCTCTGCGACAAAATGAAAAGATTAATTTTGAGCTTCAGTACTTTGTGTTTATCCGTCATGGTACCAACTGTCATTGTAATGATACAGTCTCCCATGCAGACAATTAAAAATCATGCTCAAGGAATCTGTCCTAATTGCCTGGCTTTGAATTATAATTCAACACAGACACATCACCCATGCAATAGGAGGGCCACCACGCTTTGTTTGCAATGTCAGAAAAATTTTAACAACCTACAGACGCTGCTTTTTCTCTCCAGAGCCTCTCAAGGGAAATTTGAAGAGTAGCTTTCCTTAGTGACCAGAATTTCTTTTTTCTCTATTCCTATGTCCCAGGGTGGCCTCTCCCCTCATACTATCCAAGATTCCCTTCTCAACTGAGAACTGTTTTGTTGTTGTCGTTGCTTAGTCACTCAGTCGTGTGTGACTCTTTGCGACCCCATGGACTATAGCCCACCAGGCTCCTCTGTCCATAGGATTTCCCAGGCAACAATACTAGAGTGGGTTGCTATGTCCTTCTCCAGGGGAGAAGGAAACCCTTATCCATGGGTTGAATCTGCATCTCCTGCATTGGCAGGCAGATTCTTTACCACTAAGACACCAGGGAAACCCATTAAAAAGTATACGTACATTTTGGAATTTTCTCCACGTGGATCTTCCTACAGCTTGAGAGAACTTACCTGTTCTGATCATTCACTCTAAAGCCAGGTCACTGCTACTCAACAGCGAATGTGACAAATTAATCTGTTTCCAGGTTTAGTGAAATTGCTCTTAATTCCTTGTGGTTTAGAAAAGAGAGAAACTAATTCTCTCCTTTTTGCTGAGTGTAGGTTGGCAGTTGTGTGGGAAGGAGGAGGCAGAGATGCAGAAACAACCTACTCAACTTCACCTTCTCCCAAATTAAGTCAAATTCCAGAAACTTCAGCTCACATCCCAAACATGATACCAATCTTTAGGGGAAGTAATAAATGAGAAATTCCTTTAATTGTCCTTCATTTATTTATTCTTCTTCATTTGTCTTTTTGTCTCTTTTGTCCCTTTGTCTCTTTCTGGCCGAGCCTACTTCTACTACCTAACAGTATGCAGAGCCTTTCCACAAGAAATTTAAGGTTTTCATGAGTAAAGTTAGCTCCCTTCTCCTCGTGTATATCGGTGGTCATGAGCCAGTGCTCAGTGTCCAAGGGGAAGAATCTCTCCAGTGTGGCTAGGACAAAAGAAAGCTGAGTGAGCACATCTCTTCACCCCTGAAGGTGGGCCCTATTGGGAATGTAAACAACCTAAATATTATTATATTCTAGATCCTTCCACCAATGCTACCTTAAATGGCTCCATATCAATGCAGAATTGCAACTAAATGGTTTCTAATTTAGAGATTCATGAACATTGGCATTTACATGAAGAAGCTGTCAACTTCTTAATATACTTGATAGCACTTGCTATATTCAAAAAAGAGATGAAACACTTACTGTCTTATGAGAGATGTCTCATCAGACCATTCTTTTCAAAGAATGGATGTCATCTCTTAAACATTTTATCCCTCTCTTAGTCTGAAGTTCTCTCTAAGGTAAATTCAGTCATTCACTTTAGTCTTCTAGACTTATATAATTAAAATCTGTGGGTGTGTGCCTTGGGTTTCCTGTCAAGGAGAGATAAAGCCTGATTAAGCTCACTCCCCAGGGGAGAGTGATTACTCTTAGACAGGTTCTTGGGTCCTTGCGTTATATTACATCATGATTTAGAGACATCTCTCTGTGTGTCATTGTCCAGGGAAATCATGTCTGACAGCTTTTTTCCTAGCCTCACAACTCTATTATACAATTTTTCAAAAGCAATAAACCTGTTTTTGTCTTTATAGATCGCAATAGCCACTGCCCCCAAAGAGGCTCTGATTTGTTGTTGTTCCTGTTTTTAAAAATCATCCCAATGGAAAAAAAAAAAAAAATCCCAATGCTGTTAACAAACAAGGGTAGTCAGAAGGGTATGTTACCAAAGTGTCAAAGGGCTTCGGGCGTTCCCACTGGGTTTAGCCATGAGAAAATGCAAAAGCAAAAACCACAGTGACTCAGGAGACACTCATAATTTATACTGAAGAAGGAAGAGAAAGAAGTGAGACAAGCACATGTTTGTGTGTGTGTGTGTGTGTGTGTGAGAGTGTGTGTGTCCTTGTATGTGTGTATGCCTAAAATACGGTGGTAATGTGATTTCTCTTATCCACAGAGAAGGACAAGTTTAGTTATACTCGTGTAGTGGTCTAAAGATGATGATTTTTCACACACCATTACTGCCTTTTGGTATTTTCAGTGTATTCTTGGGATTTTTAAAGTGCCAAAACTTTCGGTTTATTTAGATACTAATTATCCAGATGATGGATTTCTTGCTTTCAGCTGCTGCCCAAACTTGCAGCAGCTCATTTCTTGGGTAACCACTCTACACATTGGCAGTATTTGTTTCAGAGATGGGAAAGCAAGCAAGCAATGAGAACCTAAATATTTGAGGGGGTGGGGTAGGGATGAGTATTTCCTGTGAGGGTAAATTGCCTGTAAATTGCCTATATCTCCCTACCTTTTGGCACCCAGGATCACGTGTTCACTCTGTCAGGACGTCATTAGCAAACAAGTATTCTTAATGTTTCCAAAGACAATAAAAATATTTTCAGAACAGAAACGTTTTATACAATACCCCTCTAATCCTCACACGTATGCTTTCCCTTTCCTCCATTCCTTCCCCTACCTCCACTTCAAGCTTTGAGTACCATACCCTTACAGAAGGGTTGCTTGCCAGAGAGATTTCCAAAGGAACAGCTCCCACTTTGGCAGGGGGAAATAGAAATTTGAGATCAAAGGTCTACAAAGTGAAAGTGAAAGTCACTCAGTCATGTCTGACTGACTATACAGTCCATGGAATTCTCCAGGCCAGAATACTGGAGTGGGTCGCCTTTCCAATCTCCGGGGGATCTTCCCAGCCCAGGGATTGAACCCAGGTTGCCCTCATTGCAGCTGGATTCTTCACCAGCTGAGCCACAAGGGAAGTCCAAGAATACTGGACTGGGTAGCTTATCCTTTCTCTGGGGGATCTTCCCTACCCAGGAATTGAACTGGGGTCTCCTGCATTGCAGGGAGATTCTTTGCCAACTGAGCTATGAGGGAAGCCCATTCAAAGATCTAAACACTCATTTATATTTGAATTCTTTATTTTTTAAAACAATATATTCTTATGTACGTCTTCCAATTAGGAATAGAAAATGAAATGCTACAATATGAGAACTACCTGTATAAACTGTCTATTAAAAAAAAAAAAAAGATTATCATCACCAAAAACCAAGAAGCTCAGCTCAGAAAAGAAAAATAAATAAGCCTCTGTTCCCCAGGATAGGCTTCTCGTCTGCAAGAGCCCTGGCTCATAGCTTTGACTTCAACTAATGTTCAGCGTGTAGATAATAGACCAGACCAGACATTCTAATTATAGAATAGAGACTATTTCAAGGTTTAAGTGAGAAAAAGATATGTTTGCTTTGTTTGTCACCGCTGTGGAGGTAGATGAGCCTGAATCCACAGAGAACGTCTGCAAGAGCGATCATGGGGTGGGGAGGGGAGTGCCTTGGATGCCACCCTCAAGACCTCCCTCAAGTCCTTCTTTAACGATAACATTTCCGTCAGGGATCGGAGTGGCTCATCAACAAAGAAACCTCACGGTGACGTGGCAGTGGATTTACTGAACAATATTATGATAATGGGCATCTCTGAGTCCCATCAGATAGGCTTGTATCTGATTGCCTTATCAGTTCACTCACTCACTCATGTCCGACTCTTTGCAACCGCATGGACTGCTTCACACCAGGCCTCCCTGTCCATCACCAACTCCCAGAGTTCACCCAGATCCATGTCCATTGAGTCAGTGTTGCCATCCAAACATCTCATCCTCTGTCATCCCCTTCTCCTCCTGCCTTTAATCTTTCCCAGCATCAGGGTCTTTTCATATGAGTCAGCTCTTCGCATCAGGTGGCCAAAGTATTGGAGCTTCAACTTCAGCATCAGTCCTTCCAATAAACACTCAGGACTGATCTCCTTTAGGATGGACTGGTTGGATCTCCTTGAAGTCCAAGGGACTCTCAAGAGTCTTCTCCAGCACCACAGTTCAAAGCATCAATTCTTCAGCACTCAGCTTTCTTTATAGTCCAACTCTCACATCCATACATGACCACTGGAAAAACCATAGCCTTGACTAGATAGACCTTTGTTGGCAAAGTAATGTCTCTGCTTTTGAATATGCTGTCTAGGTTGGTCATAACTTTCCTTCCAAGGAGTAAGCATCTTTTAATTTCATGGCTGCAATCACCATCTGCAGTGATTTTGGAGCCCAAAAAAATAGTCAGCCACTCTTTCCGCTATTTTCCCATCTATTTGCCATGAAGTGGTGGGACTGTATGCCACGACCTTAGTTTTCTGAATGTTGAGCTTTAAGCCAACTTTTTCACTCCCCTGTTTCACTTTCATCAAGAGGTTCTTTAGTTCTTCTTCACTTTCTGCCATAAGGATGGTGCCATCTGCATATCTGAGGTTATTGATATTTCTCCCGGCAATCATGATTCCAGCTTGTGCTTCATCCAGTACATCTCATGATGTCCTCTGCGTATAAGTTAAATAAGCAGGGTGACAATATACAGCCTTGATGTACCCCTTTTCCTATTTGGAACCAGTCTGTGGTTCCCTGTCCAGTTCTAACTGTTGCTCTCTGACCTGCATACAGATTACCTCATGTCTGATCACAATTACCTAATTGTACAGGTTCCGTCACCTACTGACTTTGATATGACCTTGGGCAAGTTATTTATATTCTCTATGCTTAGAGATTGTTCATTTTGCAAAATGGAAGGGATAATGTCACTTTTTCATAAGATTTGGGAGAGGAATAAGTTCAAACATTTAAAGTGTTTAGAAGAGTTAATGACATATGTGAAGCACTTAACTTGGTATTTTAAGTGAACTTAACTACAATTAGCAAGCTGTGTGCATGCTCAGTCATGTCTGCCTTTGTGACCCCATGGACTGTAGCCTGCAAGGCTCCTTTGTCCGTGGGATTTTTCCAGTAAGAATACTGGAGTGGGTTGCCACGTCCTTCTCCAGGTGATCTTCTCAATCCCGGGACTGAATTCACGTCTCCTGCGTCTCCTGCATTGGCAGGTGAACCTTTACCCCTGAGCCACCTGGGAATCCCAAAACCAGCACAGTGAACCCAAGAAGTTAATTTTGAAAGCATCCATTCCTTAAGTCAGTGATGAGTTTAAAAATAATAAAATATAAGAAATGTTCCACTAGTTCAAATACCAATAAGAGGCATGGAAGTTTTTGAGTAACCTGGGGGGGAAAAAAATTGAGTTAACTGTATTTTGTTAGTTACTATGAGCATGGTGAGTGCACCTCTGGATTTGAACGAATCTGTCCTGCTGGTTTTTGAAAGACTGGAGATGTGTGTGGACATCCTGGAAGCAGGATGACCCACTTTCATTTGCAGATCACAGTGTGGTATTGACTTACAGTAATTGAGTTTTATAAAATCTCTTTCTCAGCTGAAACTTCAAGGTTCATTCTCTATTTTGGTTCTGGCAAGGCTTTTGACTGCTATTACAATACATCAAAATCATTTATTACCACTTTAGAAGCTTTTACTTAATGTTCATTCATCATATCTGTTTTCTTTCCTTATTTTGCCGACAAATACAAGCTAAATTCATTACCTACTGGGGTCATTTGCAGCTTTGTTGGGGCGTGACTATTCACTTGATGCATTCCTGAAATACCTTTGTCAGATTTTCTTTCCAAGGAAAAGGAAGTGAAAAGTTAACCTGCCGAACATAACTTGAGCAAAAGGTATTCATTTTTCCTTCCAGGGAAAGGAAAATTCTGTTGCCTGCCTGGTATCCCTAATGGGCTTATATATTTGCATACTATTAAAGAAGAAATAAACCATGTAAAATACTTTTCATTCTCAGTCTACTTCTCTGGAAGGAGGTTTATGGATGGATTTCAGAAGGTTTGGAGGGGTAGTGAAGGCAGGCATGGAGGCTGGATGGGAAATAGATGACACTGTCCTGTCTCCGGGCCCTGTTTTCATTGCACACTGAATCCCTTCTTGGTCATGTAATAATGGAGTCTATTAATATACTTGAGTTTTGATATTTCAGAGTATTAGCATTAACATACATGCTGTGTCCATGTGTATTTCAATAAATCACATACCATAGTGATTTTGAAAGCACAAGTTTGGGAACCAGGGTACCAGGGTTTGAATCTGGGCTCCACTCCCACTTACTACCTCTGTGACCTCAGCTGGTGACTTGTATGTATTTGGCTAGAAAAATGGAAGATTGATCAGATTTAGTAACATTCCCACTGTATTCTCTGCATCGACTTACAGGGCAAGCTAAATCGCCTCCGTTGTGTCAACTCTTTGCAGCCCTGTGGACTGTAGCCCGCCAGGTTTCATGTCCATGGGATTTCCCAGGGAAGAATACTGGACTGGGTTCCCGTACTCTTTCCCAGGGGATCTTCCTGAGCCAGGGCTTCGAACCCACGTCTCTTATGTCTCCTGCATTGACAGCCATGTTCTTTACCACTAGTGCCCCCCGGGAAGCCCCGCTTATAGGAAAGATGGACCCAGTTGTAGCCGGTTTGCTATTTGTTATTTATTCTCTCTGTCACTCAAGAAGAAAATATATAGGAATTTTTAAATGACTGTGATATAGGATATCATTAAATCTTCTCTATTAAGTACATAATTTATAAACTTCATTACATTAATATGATTAATCAAAATCACCTGCAATACATCTTAGACTATGCTAAAGAACTTCCAGGTTTGCACAGTTCTCAGTGTTCGTAAATCAATATGAAGGAAATAATGGCTCAGTTAAGGAAAATTAATCTTGAAACAAAGGTCAAGTGGGAATTTCTCCTGGGACTTTTCATTGAAATGAGCTCCCTCTGATGCAGTGACTAACTTTCTCCATGACATCCTGACATAGGTATCAAGAAGTTCCATTGGACTAATTATTGTAACAGCCTTAAAAATGGCGTGCTGTGGAATCTAAAATAACAAAACAAAACCAACCTCACAGATACAGAGAACAGATTGGTGGTTACCAGTGGTAGGGATGGGAGGTGGGTGGTGGTAGTCAAAAGGCATAATCTTCCAGTTATAAATAAATATGGCCTGGGACTATAATGTACGGCGTGGTGACTGTAGTTCACAATACTGTATTGTATGTTTGAAAGTTGCTAAGAATGTAGGTCTTAAAAATTCTCATTATAAGAAATAATACTGTAACTATGTATAGTGATGGAGGTTATCTATACTTACTGCGGTGATCATTTCACTATATATGTAAATATGTAAGTGCTCTGCTGAGTCACTAAGTCTTGTCCAACTCTTTTGCAACCCCATGGACGCCTCTGTCCATGGGATTTCCCAGGCAAGAATGCTGAAGTGGGTTGCCATTTCCCTCTCTAGGGGATGGAACTCGCGTCCCCTGCATTGGCAGGCAGCCTCTTTATCACTGAGCCAACAGGGAAGCCCGATAATATTCTAATAAGCACCTATTTAAAGGCAGTTCTGTGGGACACCTACATTTCATCGCTTGTCATCTGCCTTAAATCTTAACGGTCATAAAACTGATGGCAACTAAGCTATCAGTTATGTAGGAAACTGCCACATCTTGAAATAATGATATAGGCTAAAATTCCTATCTTTCTTCTTGAAAAACTTTTCCTATCTTTTGATTAATCACTTTAGAAAGTACTGTCCAAATAGCTGCTGTAACTTTACTGCATAAACATGAAAGCAAACTCAGTCACTTGTATTTAATGTAGTGCAAAGGTTCTTAGATAATTTGGGGTTGCAACTCTCGAGAAATTGATGAAAGCTATAGACCCCTTCCCAAGAACAGTGCACCAAGATTCTTAACATTAAATTTTATCTGTGATTTTGGAGGTTTTGTAGATCATCCTAGAGCCTACACAAAGGCCCTCTAACTCAAAGATTCCATTTGTTCTAACTTAGCTCTGGTTATTTAAGATATGTGCACAGAAATGAGAGCATCCATATGGAAAATCTTGCTCTTGGAATTAATTGGAAATGACTGCATGTCAGTGTCAATAGTCAGACAGTAAAGGTACTTTCATTCACATGAAAGGCAACATAAATACCTTCATAGATGAAGATCTGATTTACTAGAATTAACAGAACCTGATTTTTATGACTGAAATAATCCTGAAGCTGCCAAAATACAGCATTTTCATGGAAGCAAAAGCCAGCTTAAAACTGTCCACCCTTCCTGAGAAGACTAGCCCTGAGCAAGCATACCAATGATATAAAAGAGGCGGAAATGGATTCTAATATAACCTTCCATCCACACTGTATGACAATATCAAAGTAAAAAGATCTCTATTTTCTGTCTTCTGTGAGGGAGCAGGTCTTGCAATAAATAGAAGAGCTAGGCAGGGACAGAGGAGCCTAGTGGGCTGCCGTCTGTGGGGTCACACAGAGTCGGACACGACTGAAGCGACTTAGCAGCAGCAGTAGAATGATGTAATAATCAGACGATTTTGGTACGCGTTAGTCATTTTGGTTTCAAACAATTGTTTAATGTCTTTTTTTCCAACAGAAAACTTAATTTTGGAATGTGCTTGTCAGGTTAATCAGAGCTAGAATTATCTATACAAAGAAGTAACCAGCCGTGGGCTTCAGTTACTTCTTAGCCAATCACAGTTGACTGAGTGGGTAGGCAATAGAGTTGTCATTCTGTAATTTTGCTACATATGATGCCAGTGAGTCCCAAAGATTTATTTATAGAACATCATGAAATTCTCAGCTTAAAGTAGAACATTATGTTTCTCTATTCTCCTACTAATTAGGATTTGCCACTGAGTTTTTGCAGTTACCTACTTACATGTTACTAGAACTGATATTGTACATTTTCTGTTGCATATTTGTATGTATTCAGCACAAAACCATTGCACTAGAGAAAACCTAGAGATTGAAGTAAATTTAGATTGTATAAAAAGATGTAAAATTATGGGGATGTGTTCTTTTTATAAGAAAACAGCCAGGAGAAGTAGATAATCATGGGTACTCTATGCCGGAGTTCCTGTTCATTTTTGTTTCTTTTATTTGTAACCATTGGTGTCTTAGTATTACCTTAAATCTACATTTGAGAACTTTGTAAAGAGTAATATTCTTACAAAAGGAGAAGGAAATCCGTGAGAATTCAACTGTAGCTATCTCTGGAAAAGTAGGATTATGGGTGATTTCTATTTCCCAGTGTTCCTTTATCTTTGTTTTCCAGTTTTACTGTAATGGAAATGCATTGCTTTTGTAATGAGCAAAAGAGCAACAAAAGAAACTTCATTTGGGGGATAAATAATGCTCTATTATAAAAGGTGCAAGTCCTTTTAAAAAGCAGTTTGGAATAGAGGCAAGACCTACATGGCAACCCTTAGCTAGGGGGTCATTACAGAGGCCAGGCAAGACAGTGCCTGATTTAAAGGAGTATGAGATGGGCTTCTGAAAAAAAAAGGAAAAACACAAATTTAGGGGTTGGAGAAAAAGCTCTTCTGGTGGTGCCTTTCTTGGAGTGGAGAGAACTATTTACATGCAGTTGAATCTCAGCCTAATATAGCTTTGAGAGACTCTTAGCAGGTTTAATAGAAGAATTTGGGACTACATTATAGCTTTAAGTACAAGACCAAGGAGTTTTGTGCTTGATTTAGGAGGTAATGAGAATTAATTTGGAAGTGTTTGAGTAGATGGGTGATAATATTAGTGCTATACTTTAGAAAAATTAATCTGAAAGCCTGGGTTAATGGCTTGGGGAATGAAGTAATAGAAGAATGAGTTTAAGGTGTAGAGACTCTACAATAGCCCAGAAGAGATCTTGATTTGGGCTCTAGTTTTATGAGTGGTGTGGGTGAGATGAATAAAAGATTATAAAAGAAAATTAAAGGTGTCCTTAATTCACTCAAACTAAGACACACCATTTATTTATTTCAGAACTGACTGAATCTAAAAACTGGAAATAAACTGAAAACTCTAAGTTTGATACCTACCTGACCTGCTTTCCTAGACTCTTACTCTATTCTGTTTGTAGATTGCCCTCCAAACAGAATTCACTGGTCTGTGAATCTGTGAAAAACGTATTGATAGTAAGATAGTTGCTTCTTTAAATTTCTGCTTTGGGGGATCAACATATTTAAAGCTGACATTGATCATTTCTGTATTGAATATGTAAAATAAAAATAATGAATTGATGGAGAAACAGAGAGAGAGACACACAAAGAGAAAGGACAAAAACTAAAAAACAAAAAGCATGGATTTTAGGCCACCGAATATTATCACCTAATAGCAATATATACTAACTGATCAGTCATTTCTTCTAAGGCATAAACAGCAGTTTGAAAAGTTTAAATTTTTCAAACCTAATCTTATGAAGGTATAAAAGAACTGTTAAATATGAGTTTCCTCCAGAGAAAGAAAATAAAGTTGAAATGTTTCTCCATATATTCTGATTAAAAATCTATTACACTGCACATAGTAGGTGCTCAGCAAATATCCACTGAATAACTCGGTAAATGAGCAAATAAAGTTATGGTGCATTTTTTAAAACTATGTGAACACTTAGGAATACAATCTTTGCAATTTATAAACATGAAGTTTGTTAGGGAATAGAAAGTGTCGTGGTACCAAAATGAGGATAATCGTCCAGAAGGAAGGTCACATACATATTCACATGGCTTGCACTTTGGTGATGAGATCCTTAAAATCGGAGAAAGTTTTTGTCTGTCATCTCAGAACTCCTTTCTGTCTGTAATTGGGTACAGAGACATAGATCAGATGTCTGCCCCTTGTTTAAATTCACATTGGATGCTCCAGATGTGGTTTCAAGTGTTTCTCATCTCTTAGGGTCTAGATTTATTCTGTGTTCTATTGTATCCTTTGATTGGCAACCACTGTATGATTTAAAACCATCAATATTTAATGCTCTCACAGTATTACATGTAATCCTCCTAGCAAACCTAGGATAACCTAGAAGAAATGGGCACATGCCTAGAAATATGCAGCCTACAAAGGCTGAATCATGAAGAAATAAAAAATCCAAACAGATTCATTAACTCTAAAATTAATGAATGAGGAGATGGGGACTGAATCAGTAATTAAAACTTCTGAACAAAGAAAAGCCCAGAACTAGATGGTTTCACTGGTGAGTTCTCAGTTCAGTCGCTCAGTCGTGTCTGACTCTTTGTGACCCAATGGACTGCAGCATGCCAGGCTTCCCTGTCTGTCACCAACTCCTGGAGCTTGCTCAAACTCATGTTCATTGAGTCAGTGAACTCTACCATACATGTTAAGAAGTCATATTAATCCTTTTCAAATGCTTCCAGAAAGTTGAAGAGAATACACAAAATTCATTTTATTAGACCAATAAAATTCTCTTGTTTTCAGGCACACAGAAGTACCAGAAATAGACTCAGGGATGTAAAAAGATAGGCAAATCTCTGACTATGCATTTAGCAAAGTACTTTCTCTCTCTGAGCAAAGATATTTGACTTATTTTCGATCATAACCGATCAAGGTCTTAGAACATATGAGGTGCTTATATATAAATGGTCTTTCTGAGATCTTCTTTAAGTAACTTGCAGCTTTATAATATCAACTCTGTATAGTGTGATACAAATGAAGAATTCCAAATTAGCAATGAGCCTGTATATGGTGAGAAAGAGAGATTATGAGGAGATGTAGTCTTTGTTCTGGAGTCACTTAATTGTATGTCCTTGAGGAAGTTGTCTATGTATAAGCATCAATGTATTTTCATCTGTTAAGTGACTTGAGATCTCTTCTACCTTGAAAATGCTGCTGTAAAGTAACCCTCCACATGCTCTTTGGTTTTTTGCTTTCTTTTATGCGTGTTAAAGCTGGGCACATCTAAGATGCTTTTTGATATACCAGATAATCCCTATTCTAAGAACCTCTCTTACTTGAATAACAACATCTCAATGTGTCTTCTTCTCTCCGTCTTCACCATTATCATCGTGTTTGAAAATACCATCTGTCTCCTCTGAATTATTTACTGATCTTCTGCCTCTACTCTTGCACACACACACACACACACACCCAGAGAGACACTTCACACACAGTCTATTCACTATATGGTAACTAGAGTGAGCGCCTTTACGTAAAGACCCTCTAATGGCCTCTTGCTAACTTGAGATAAGGTCCCAGCCCCTTAGACTGCCTAAAAGACCCTGTGGGACTGGCTCCCTGCCTCCCTCCCCTCCTGCTCTCCTGCCCTTTTTCACCTGGCCTGGTTGTTCTGGCTTTTTTTCTGTTTTTTTCTCAAACACACTGCGCTCATCCTCAGCTTAGGGCTTTTTCAGGAATGGCTTCCTCTATCGGGAATAATCTTCCCCAAACATCACATGTCTGGGTCCATCTTGTGTCTCAGTCACAGCCTGCCTTCTGCTCACTCTCCTCAAAGAGCCTTTCTTAACCCACGCATCCTGACTGTATCCCCTAGTCACTGTCCACTCGGTCATCTGGCTTGGGTTCCACCTCAGCGTTAGCATCATAATTTTGTACATATCCACTTGTTTGCCTCTTTTATTCCCATCTACCCAGAAATGAAGGATTTGCTTATTTTTTTCCATTGATGTATGACTAGACCAGTGCCTAGAACATAGCAGTTGCTCTGTTAGTATTTTTTAAACACTGGAGAGAATAAAATATGCTCCCTTTGGCTGAATCAATTTAGTTTAGTCAACTCTGGGAACCGATTGGTGTAGTAGAACCATAGATACTAGAAGAAACATCTCAACCTTCTTCCCTGAAGAGGCCTAACCTAGTGACAGCTGGTTCCATAAATTGAACCCTCCGCAGATTGGGCAGAGTTACGTGGGTTTAAAATCATGGAGAGATGGGATCATGTTAACCCAGAAGTTAAAATAGAGGGCATACGGTTTCTTAATGTAACTTACACCTTGAGATCACATATAGCTATCTGCAAATTAGGGACTTCCCCGGGGGACTCAGTGGTAAAGAATCTGCTTGCCAATCCAGGAGACAGAAAAGATGCGGGTTCCATCCCTGGGTCAGGAAGATCCTCTGGAGAAGGAAATGGCAACACACTCCAGTATTCTTGCCTGGAAAACCCAGGCAGAGGGGCCTGGACAGAGGGGCCTGGCAGGCTACGGTCCATGGGGTCTCAAGAGGTGGACGTGACTGAGGGACAGCACGTGCACATACCTCTCAGATCAAGCACCCAGGAACAGACCAGATGCAAACGGCATCTGATTCAGGCAGTATTCACACAGATGTAAAAAAAAATATCGTCAGCACACTCTTAAATCCAGATAACTAGAATAATGGATGGAAACAAAAACATTAGTAATTCAAGCAAAACATGATGCTGACATAGTTCAGAGTTTATCCTTGCTTTAGGAGTATGATGGTCAGAGCCATGAGGAAATGAGATTATAAAATCGGAAGTCAAAAAAATGGTTCTCTTAATATTGTTTTCAGAATGAGTCAGAACAATTAAGGGGCCAGTGGAACAATGGATAAGACCACAGAATGAGTCAGAAAGTTTTCCACTTGCAGGCAACTAGATTGAATCAAGCTCCTGATGGTGACTGGTTTCTAGTCAGTTGCTAGGACAACTTAGAGCATCCTAGTACAGAATGATGGGCTATCAGCAGAGGAAGCATCTCCATTTCTTCAAACACCTGCTTCCCAAAGATTTTGATCCTCAAAAAGGTGAAATGATTTGCCTTTGCCTCATTACCAGCTAGCAATCAGGGGAACTCAGGAACAGGGAGTGCTGAGTTGGGGGAAGAGCTCTGCAGAGGACGTGAAGCTTGGGTCTAGAGGACGCAAAGAGCTGGGAGTTGGGGGCGGGGCAGGTAGGTGAGCAGACTCAGTGGAGAGAATCTGTGGGCAGAGGAGAGCCTGACTGGAGTGGGTGCTGGAAGGAAGAGCACGCCTGTTAGAGGAGTGAGACGTCGGGCTGGGTAGAGCAGGTCAGGCCAAATGATGAAGACGTTTCTTCTTTTCAACCCATTGAAGGAGTCTGGCCAAAGGCGAATGAGACAGTGCTGGAGATGCTGGTGTCAGAGCGAGAGGCGAGAGACTCGGGACAGGCGGGAATAAGGCGGAGGAGGCCTGGACTGCTAGGTTGTCTTACCCTCTGTCTAGGAGGTGACTGGTTCAGCCTGCCAAGCCTCAAGGAAGGAACTGGAGGAAACACTCTTTTTAAACTTTTGTTGGCTTTCATTTTGCTTACTTATTTTTTTATTGGAGTTTGGTTGCTTTATAATGTTAGGTTAGTTTCTGCTGTATAGCAGAGTGAATCAGTTATATCTATACGCATATCCCCTCTTTGTCACCATGGAGCATTGAGGAGAGTTCTCTTTGCTGTACAGTAGGTTCTCCTTAGTCATCCATTTTATACGTGAAAGTGAAAGTAAAGTTGCTCAGTTGTGTCCAACTCTTTGCAACCCCGTGGACTGTAGCCTACCAGGCTTCTCCGTCTGTGGGCTTCTCCAGGCAAGAACACTGGGTTACCATTTCCGTCTCCAGGGGATCTTCCCAACCCAGGATCGAACCTGGGTCTCCCACATTGGAGGCAGACGCTTTAACCTCTGAGCCACCAGGGAAGCCCATTAGTGCATATATGTCAATCCCAATCTCTCAGTTTATCTAACCTCCATCTCCCTTCCTTGGTTCCTTGGTGTCTATATATTTGTTCTCTATGTCTGTGTCCCTATTTCTGCTTTGCAAATAGGTTCATCTGTACCATTTTTCTAGATTCCATATATATGTGTCAATACACAGAAGATGAGATGGTTAGATAATATCACTGATTCAATGGACATGAGTTTGAGCAAAGTCCAGGAGATAGTCAAGGACAGGGAAGCCTAGCATGCTGCAGTTCACGGGGCTGCAAAGAGTCAAACAAGACTTAGCGACTGAACAACAACGTACAAGATTTGTTTTTCTCTTTTTGACTTACTTCACTCTGTGTGACAGTCTCTCAGTTCAGTTCAGTTCAGTAGCTCACTTGTGTCTGACTCTTTGCGACCCCATGAATCGCAGCACGCCAGGCCTCCCTGTCCATCACCAACTCCAGGAGTTCACTCAGATTCACGTCCATCGAGTCAGTGATGCCATCCAGCCATCTCATCCTCTGTCGTCCCCTTCTCCTCCTGCCCCCAATCCCTCCATGTCTTTGCAAATGGCACGGTTTTGTTCCATTTTATGGCTGAGTAATATTCAGGTTGCACAGTGGTAAAGAATTCTCCTGCCAGTGCAGGAGATACAAGAGACTTGAGCTGGATCCCTGGGTCAGGAAGCTCCCTTGGAGGAGGAAATGGAAACCCACTCCTATATTCTTGCCTGGAAAATTCCATGGACAGAGGATCCTGATGGGAGATGCCCACTTTAAAGATACCTGAGGGGGGAGAGATTGAATATTTAAAACGCCCTATGTTTTGTATAGTGGTTTATTCTTTACCATGGGCTTCCCTGGTGGCTCAGACAGTAAAGAATCTGCCTTCAGTGCAGGAGACCTGGGTTCATCCCTGGGTCAGGGGAGATCCCCTGGAGGAGGGACTGGATATCCACTCCCGTATTCTTGCCTGGAGAATTCCATGGACATGGTGGGTTGTAGTCCATGGGGTCGCAAAGAGTCATACATGACTAGGTGACTAACACTTTCACTTTTTTATTCTTTAACATAGTTTCATGTTATGATATCAACACCCTGTAAGGCAGATAGGATAAATATTATTTACGTTCTACTGAATGATTCTATTCATATCTTACTTTCCTCCATTGACCAGACAATTTACCTGGATACTTCCGGCAGCACAGTTTGGTGAATTTTAAAAAGCAAAGCCAAAAACTTTTTTTCTTTTGAGTCCTAGTTATCAGGTTCTTATCTATTTCTCTGTCCCTTTATTGGAACCCAATAATGTTAGCTCAACATGCAAGATTTTAGGCTAAATATAAGAGTAGAAAGTCTCCGACAATATTTAGGGAACGGAAAGGTAAAGAAGTATCCTCAAGTACTAAATAAGCAATCATTTTTCCAAATTTTCCAGAGCAAATGCCATAAAGGATGACAAAAAGAAGTTCTGTGTGTGTCAGAAAAGGACTCATTTACCTTCCATGTCCATTCCTAGAAATGATAGTTGAAATACTTTCTGTGTAATATTGCTAGAGTCTAAATTACATTCTTGTTAAGTCACCATCTTTTAGTTACAAAGAAGAAATAAATGTTCTCAGAAAGCAAGTGCTTCCTCAGTAGTTCACTTCTAATTTAACATTTTTAAAGTTATTTCAAATATTAACTGCATTTACAAGTTTTACTCCAAGAAGCAAGGAGTTTCGTGAAGGCATTGTCTCATCAGTCCTACTACTTCTAATGGAACAGATATTTTAAAATCCTTTTCATTTTACTTAGGAAGAATAAAAGTAAGAGACAGCCCTTAGCTAACTTAGCACATTTTGATCAAAATAAGAAAGACAAATCACACAAATCTCTTTCTATGAATTATAACCCTAGCTCAGTATAGCTGAGTAGCCCTAGGAAAGGTATTTAACATCCTCAAACGTCAATTTTCTCTCTCTAAAATTATGAATAAGCCATCTTCCCAGAATTATTGGGAGCACTGTGAAGCTATATATGTGAAAGTAACAGTCCAGTGACTGGCACTAATAGATGTCAGTCTTAGCTACCTGGAGCTGCATAACAATATTATCTCAAACTTAGTGGCTTAAAACACACAGGGAGGGGATGTATGTATAATATAACTTTCATATGCACTGAGAAGCCAAAAGAATTCATGTGACTATTTAATTAAAATGTCTGCTCTATTGCAGTGGTCTGCAACCAAACCCATAATGCCTCTGAGGTATGTATGCCTGTTCCCAAAGCCAATGTAATCTAGCCATCCTGTCTCACCTGAAGGGGAGGGAAAAAAGATGCAGAAACTTATGAAATTCACAGTCCAAAGGCATGAGCTCACTAAAGACTGAGTCTTCATCACAGGCCCACAGAATGCCTTTTCTCCCCACAACTCACCACCACATCACTAAAGGCCTGTTTACTATCCAGTCAAATCAAACTGAATACATAAAATCAGACCAAATCAAACTAAACCAAACCAAATGAAATCAGTCAACTTAAATAAAAAATTAAATCCAATCCAGTCAAATCAATCCCATCAATCCCAATCCAATCAAGCTGATTCATGGTATTCTACAATAGAAACTAACACGTTGAAAGCAATTGTACTCCAATTTAAAAAAAAGAAATAAATAAAAATTAACAAAATTTAAAAAAGAAAAATTTCAAGTTAAGCTGTAACACAACTTTTCAGTTCAGTCGCTCAGTTGTGTCTGACTCTTGGTGACCCCATGGACTGCAGCAAGCCAGGCTTCCCTGTCCATCACCAACTCCCAGAGCTTGCTCAAACTCATGTCCATGAGTTGGTAATGCCATCCAACCATCTCATCGTCTGTCATCTCCTTCTCCTCCTGCCTTCAATCTTTCCCAGCATCAGGGGCTTTTCTAAGGAGTCAGTTCTTTGCTTCAGGTGGCCAAAGTAACACAACTTTCAGTATGAATTAAAAATCAACAAGGGCCTACTGTAGAGCACAGGGAACTCTACTCAATATTCTGTAATAACCTGTATGAGAAGAGAATCTGAAAAAGAGTGTACATGTATAATTGAGTGGCTTGGCAACCCACTCCAGTGTTCTTGGCTGGAGAAGGCTATGGATGAGGAGCCTGGAGGGCTACAGTTCATAGGGTTGCACAGAGTCAGACACGACTAAATCACTTTGCTGTACATCTGAAACTAACACAACACTATAAATCAATGATACGCCCATAAAAAATAAAATTGAATTTGAAAAACTGCACACACTTTTTTTTTTTTTTTTTGAAATTTTTATTTTAACTTTAGTTTACTTTACATTACTGTATTGGTTTTGCCAAACATTGACATGAATTCACCACTATCTCACAGTTTCTGTAGTCAGGAGTCCAGGCCTCTGCTGCAGGGTCTACAAAGCTGCAATCACGTCTTGGCCAGGGCCACAGTCTCCTCTGAAGGCTTGACTGTGCAAGGATCTACTTCCAGGCTCACGCGGTTGTTAGCAGAGCTCAGTTCCTTGTAGTCGTACAACTGAAAGGCTCGGATCTTTACTAGTCATTGACGGACAGATCCTCAGTTCCTAGTTCCCAGAAGGTGCCCCCAGTTCTTTGCCATGTGGGCCACCCCAGCAAAGTTTATATACTTTATCGAACCAGCAAGGGTGAGAATCTCCCTATGTTTCCCAATCACAGAAATGACACCCGTCATCTCAGGTATGTTCTATTGAGGAAAAACAAGTCACAGTTCCTGCCCACACTCAAGGGGAAGGGATCACACAGGGTGTGAAAACAAGAAGGCATGAATCAGGGGTCCACCTTGGGTTTGCCCACCACAGTGTGCAATACCCAATTCCTCCTTACCTATCAGCATTTCTTCCTTTTTTTTGATTCTTAGGTGAGGAGACCACGACTTCTGGCTGCTCATCAACATCTTCTTTGTCTAAGTAACTAGACAGTACTTTACAATTTCATAGAAATGCGATAGAAAAAGACAACCTGCAATGGAAAATATTAAGATCAGTGTTTTCTAACAAGTGAAATTGTATGCAGTAAAATTAATAGTTAAGTAAAATTTCATTAAACAAAAGGCTTTTTGTTTTCTCCTGTTTGTTTATGCTTTTGATGCCATTTTGCTGGAGGGTGTTCAGAAAATAATTGCAAGTCTAAATCAATGAGTACAAAAGCACTCATGAAACACGGGCACTAGAAAAAATAATTCTACAAAATAGCCTAGAAACGGCTGTGGATTTAATTCTCCTAAATGTGGTTAAAAATAACCACAAACCCCAGCATAAGGCATCAGTGCAGGGATTAGCAGTCCTGGGTGGTTTGGCCATGTTTGGTGTAGCCTAGCTGCATCTCCAGTCTTTGCAGTCTCTGGGCACTAGAGTCATCCAAAGATGGTAGGGACTTTATGAGGCTGTTGCTGCTGCTGCTGCTGATGATGATGATAGTGATGGCTCACATTTACTCTGTATTTATCACATGCCAGTTATTCTGAATTGCTTTGTATATGCGACTTAATACAACCCTGTGAGAAAGGAACTATCATTAACCCTATTTCACAAATGCAGAAACAGAGCCTTAGAGAGATTAAGATCACGTGTTGAGGAAGTGCCAGGGCCTGGATTCTAACCATAGAAAAGTCCAATCTCAGAACCCCAGAACTGGCTGTGAAAAACCAAGAGTTTTAAGATACAATCAAGAAGGTTGAAAGTGGGTCCAAATATTCTCTTCAAAATGTTATAGGACTGTCCTGTTGAAAGTGAATAAGAGTTGTGCCTGTGGCTGAGGAGTGATGTCAGCCCTTGCTCTGACTCTCACCCCATCCTGGCTGCTGAGAATGTGAACCCTGGCATCAGCAAGCTGGTACCCCTTCTGTCAGAGTCAGCCAGTAGGGAATGGGCCAGGACTGCATCTGAAGTCCTTAGTAAGATTCAGTAAGAGTCAGCAAGCAGAGTAGCCGGGGCCCTTTTTGGCCCCTCTCAATACTTCATGAATAAAGAAAACTGAGAGCTGAAGAATTGATGCTTTTGAACTGTGGTCTTGGAGAAGATTCTTGAGAGTCCCTTGGACTGCAAGGAGACCCAACCAATCCATCCTAAAAGAAATCAGTCCTGAATATTCATTGGAAGGAGTGATGCTGAAGCTGAAACTCCAATATTTTGGCCACCTGATGTGAAGAACTGACTCACTGGACAAGACCCTGATGCTGGGAAAGATTGAAGGTTGGAGAAGGGGATGATAGAGGATGAGATGATTGAATGGCATCACCGATTCCATGGACAGGAGTTTGAGTAAGCTCCAGGAGCTGGTAATAGATAGGGAAGCCTGGTGTGCTACAGTCCATGGGGTCGCAAAGAGTCGGACACAACAGAGTGACTAAACTGAACTGACTGAATACTTCATGGGTCCTATGGGTTCTTCTACCTTGTCCCAGTGGCCCAAAGGGTGTGTACTCAGGTTACACTTAGACCTGGCCTCAGCCTCGCAACCTGATACCAAAGTCGGGTACAGTTGACAAAAGCCTGCCAGGCCCCTCTGTCCATGGGATTTCCCAGGCCAGAATACTGGAGTGGGTTACCATTTCCTCCTCCAGGGCATCTTCCCGACCCGGGGATCACATCCTCGCCTCTCATGTCTGCTGCGTTGGCAGGTGGGCTCCTTACTACTAACCCCTATCACGTGACGCACATCTCATGAAACTGAAATGAAAGAAGACCAGCTGGCAGTATCCTGGGTGGTATACCTCAGTCAGACGTGGGGAGGGTAGGCTGTGCAAAAGGAAACATTAAAGGTCTTTGGCAAGAATGTAGGTGCAATTCAACTACCAAGCAAGAACAAGGGATCATTACCTGAGACTTTTGTTACCAGAGTTTACTCCCAGCCCCAGAGTAGAGGAGTTATGTATATATGTTGATGAGAAATCACACACACAGTTTCTGTGTGGGTGTCCCGTAGGAGACTTCAAGGAGATCCGGTTCTGCCTCACTAACTTAAAACATTATTTTTAAACATTTGTGTTCTGTTCTTTTTGTTGTTAATTCCTTCATGAGTGCATGGTATAGACCTTTATAGAAATTGATCTAAAAATGCAGAATAACTGATTTTAGTCAAGCCAATATTCTGGCATGTCTAATCTGTTTTCTTTAAATACTGGCTGTTCATTCCATGCTCTTGCTCCATCATGCTCACAATCTAAGCCTAACAGAGAAGAAGCTTTTGTGCATGAGAAAGGGGCCAGGAAAGCTTATGTCCAGGGACTGCCTTGCAGAAGCAGACTTTCAGACAGCTGAACATGCAAAGAGACCTCCGCACTGCTGCCTGGACCTGCTTCCTCAGCCACAGAGAGAAACAATAGTGTATCAACAGCAAGGGAACTTTCTGGACTCCCTTAAAATGCAGAGTTGAGAGAAATCCTCTATATTAATGAGTCATATGGGTTTCTCATGTGGCGGTAGTGGTAAAGAATCCTCCTGCCAATGCAGGAGACGTAAGAGATGTGGGTTCAGTCCCTGCATCGAGAAGATCCCCTGGAGAAAGGCGTGGCATCCCCCTTCAGTATTCTTTCCTGGAGAACCACATGGAAAGAGGAGCCTGGCTGGCTATGGCCCCTAGGGTCGCAAGGAGTTGGACACGACTGATGCAACTTAGCACACACACACACACAATGAGTAATATAGGCATGGGTTTTCTATACCCTTGCTTATATTTTCTATATCACTATTTCTGCCAAAAAATAAAATACAGAAGTCTGCACCCTCCACTCACAAGTTTATGTATCTTCAAAGGCAGTGACCATTTCTTTTTGCCTTAAAAAAATTTTCCAGAGGTGTTATCTATGCTATGAAAAGAGCACTGTGCATGCAGGAAGCATTTAATAAATGCTGTTGCATTGAGTTGGCAAGGAAATAATGCTGCAGGCTCTGCAGCTGAACTTGCTGAGTGGATGGCGTGGTCCTTCTCTCAGCCATGCTCAGACAAGACCTGCAACAGGTGACACTGTAGGCGCGGGTACCCTGGCTTCACTAGAGTGAATTATACTGAGAAATGTGATGAGAACTAACTTTGTTGTTTTACTGTCTGTTGCATAGTTGGCTCCGTGTTAAGCTCTTAAATGTAGTTGCGTCATTTAATCCTTACAAGTCTCTGAGGCATGAGAGAAGGAAACTGAGATTTGGAGAAGTTACGTGACACAGTGAAGGTCAGACATCTCATATGTTGTCAGATGAGGCACTGACCCCACTTTGCATGAGGCCAGTGTGTTACTTCCTTGTTGCTCTCCTTAGCTGCACGGAGTCATCCTACTGAAGATCAAGAACGCACCCCTGCATATTTTCCTGGAATGATAGGAGAGGCTACTTACTTTGAACTTGCTGACTTCTAGGAGACTATCAGTAAAATTAAAACTGGCTCGACTTCACAGTTTCATAGCTCTGCGTGCTTTCCTTACAAGCAGAGCGTGATATATATGAGGGCATCAGATATCAAAATTCTCTTTTTTGTTATTGGACTAGGCTAATAAGATTAATTGTGATCTGCTGATGACAAGATTAAAATCAGATTTCCATCATGCTTGGGAAGACGTGTTAACCAAGAGGGATGATTTAGCATTTCATTGTTTACTGTAGCCATCCAACTCCTAAAAAGGGAGACTCAAAATGATGGTTTTAAAAATAAGTACTCTATTTAAAGAATTAAATAGAAATGGCCAAGAAGGAGTCCTGTAAATGTCTCAATTTTATACCAAAATTCATTTTGGGAATTATCTGGCTGTACCTGGTGAATCTCTTGTGGGAGTCATTAGACTCTGACAGTGTTCTTTTCCCTGATATTATCACTTAATTAAGCAGCTTATTTCAGTCGCCTGAAGGCTTCTTAAACCTTTATTTTAAAAATAAAAAAGTTCTCTTTAGAATCTCTTATTATTTCCTGGTGGCTCAGTGGGTAAAGAATCTGCCTGCAATGTACGAGATACAGACTCGATCCCTGGGTCCAGAAGATCCCCCGGAGAAGGAAAGGGTAACCCACTTCTGTATTCTTGCCTGGGAATACCACAGACGGAGGAGCCTAGCAGGCTACAGTCCATGAGGTCACAAGACTCAGACACAAGTTAGCGACTAAACCACCACCACCGTTATTATCTTGACAGTCTACTCCCTATTTCTGGCATCTAAGCAATCATGCGTGGTTATTTTTATGCTACTAGAAATAAGTTTTATTCTGTGATAAGCATGTGTGTAGGCGGTTTGCTCAGACACTCAGTCGTGTCTGATGACTCTTTTTCTACCCTTTAACAAGAGAGATATACAAATAAAAAATAAAAGCACATATGTAAAATAACAGCAAGAAAAACTATATTTGACTAGGAAAAATGCTGTTTGTTCAGTGTTCTACCCTTAAATGTAATTGTGTAATTGAAAATTTTCTGAAAACAAGCCGATGATCAATTTTCTTTATTCAGGTTTAGTTAATTATTTAAAGCATAATGTCATGACATATGAACATCACATTTCTTAGTATTATATACTACACAAACAGCCTTCAGCTTTGCCATGTTATTGAGGAAAGTAGAGTATAAGAAGTGTGTCCCATTTTCTTGTAAGGACACTGTTGCAAGGAGGGGGCTATTTGAGGCTAACAGTGGTTCATTGTCATTAATTAATGATGATCTGTTAAATGGAAGGGATCTACTTTTAAACCTTTGAGATAATTTTAAATAGTAAAACACATTTTAATAAGTGCATTTAAACAGTAAAGGTATCTCTCTGAATTATTCAAAAGTCAACATTAATGTCCTGTACTTATTGATAATTTAAGGAACTTCAGTATACCATAGGGCTTCCCTGGTGGCTCAGACCTTAAAGAATCTGCCTGCAGTGTAGACCTGGGTTCAGTCCCTGGGTTAGGAAGATCTCCTGCAGAAGGGGATGGCTACCCACTCCAGTATTCTGGCCTGGAGAATCCCATGGACAGAAGAGCCTGGCAGGCTATAGTTCACGGGGTTGCAAAGAGTCAGAGATGACCGAGCAACTTTCACTTTCACACTGTACCATAAGGTGTACAACTCACACAGAGTTATATGTTTTCTGGGTTACAGTTTGACGTATCTTCTCCTCTTTACATGCTATCTCAAATAAACGTTTTCAGGGGCTTTTGGTCACTGAAATGTAGAAAGAGTTTACGGTGATGTTTTGATGGTCCACATATCTTAAAGTTCGAGCTGGTGGCACCCTTTCTTTTGTTAAAAATCCCCTATAGCAAAAAGAATATTCAAAACTTTCCTGTTACTCGCTAAGAGCAATAATTAGTTTGAGTCTTTGAAGGCATTAAAATAAAAGTCTGTTCTGTAGCTCTTCTCAGGAAATTTAGCTCTGGGAATTTGGACAGCAAAGTTTGATTTTGCTAGTCTTTTGGTTCATCTTCTTTTCACTGCTCCTGTTCCAGTGACAATTTTATGGATGCCTAGAAGAAAAGAGGGAACACAAATGCAAAGCCGTAGAATGTGGTGGAGGTGGGGGTAGCAGGTGGGGAGGTAGCAGGGCAAGGAGAGTGGAGGACAGCAGTTACTTACACACACACGTATAGACTCACATTCAGCGGGATTTATTTAGAAACACCTACATCTTCTGAAGCCTGAGGAGTTGCTGGGAAACCATTGATTCCTTATAAGTGATGTCTTAAACAATGCATCATAAATTCACAACTGCTTTCCAATGCCAATGAGAATAAGATTAAGGATTTCAGTCTTACCTGAACACCTGAGCTTTGCAGACATTCAGAAGATGGTTAATGAAGAGCTGACATTGAGCGGAGGAGGCAATATAGGTAACAGGTTCCATACTGGGTATGACACCCGTAAGACATCCAATAGGCAAAGTTCCCTTTGTCCTTCATTAAGAGGGCAATTTATATTTGTATAAAATATTCTATGGTCATAAAAGCCCTCTCTTTCTTTGAATAAGTATATTGTAGTAGAAATTTAAAATGTCTGAAAATCAGTTCTGTCCTCATTAGCTCTGTGACCCTGTGCAAAGTCGTTGGTGTCTCTGAATCCCAGATTCCTTGTATGTAAAATGACATTAAAAACCTGACTATAAAAAGCAACTCTGCATTTATGAGGATTAGTGATCATACAATCATATAGGTAAATGTATAGGTCTTGGTTCACATACTGCTAAAGCCTATTTTGAAGGATTTTGAACATAACCTTTCTAGCATGTGAAATGGATGCAATTGTATGGTAGTATGAACATTCTTTGGCATTGCCCTTCTTTGAGACTGAATGTAAACTGATGTTTTCCAGTCCTGTGGCCACTCTGAGTTTTCCAAATCTGCTGACATTTTGAGTGCAGCACTTTAACAGCATCATCTTTTAGGGTTTTAAATAGCTCAGCTGGAATTCTATCACCTCCACTAGCTTCAGTTGTAGTAACGCTTCCTAAGACCCACTTGACTTCACACTCCAGGATATCTAGCTCAAGGTGAATGACCACACCACTGTGGTTATCCGGGTCATTGAGAACTCTTTTGTATAGTTCTTCTGTGTATTCTTGGCTACCTCTTCTTAATCTCTTTTGCTTCTGTTAGCTCCTTAACGTTTCTGTCCTTTATAGTGCCCATCCTTGCATGAAATGTTCCTTTAGTATCTCCAATTTTCTTAAAGAGATCGCTAGTCTTTCCCATTCTAATGTTTTCCTCTATTTCTTTGCATTGCTCATTTAAGAAGACCTTCTTTTCTCTGCTTGCTATACTCTAGAACTCTGTACTCAGTTGGGTGTATCTTTTCCTTTCTTCCTTAACTTTTCACTTCTCTTCTTCCCTCAGCTATTTGTAAAGCCTCCTCAATCACTTTGCCTTCTTCCATTTCTTTTTCTTGGGGATGGTCTTGGTCACTGCCTCCGGTACAGTGTCATGAACCTCCATCCGTAGTTCTTCAGGCGCTCTGTCTACCAGATCTAACCTCTTGAACCTGTTCGTCACCTCCACTGTATAATCATCAGGGATCTGACTTAAATCATACCCAAATGGCCTATTGGTTTTCCCTGCTTTCTTCAATTTAAGCCTGAAGTTTGCAATAAGGAGCTGATGACTGAGCCACAGTCAGCTCCAGGTCTTGTTTTTACTGACTGTATAGAGCTTCTCCTTCTTTGGCTGCAAAGAACATACTCAGTCTGATTTTGCTATTGACCATCTGGTGATGGGCATGTGTAGAGTTGTCTCTTGGGTTGTTGGCAAAGGGTCTTTGCTATGACCAGTGTGTTCTCTTGACAAAACTCTGCTGGCCTTTGCCCTGCTTCATTCTGTGCTCTAGGGAAAAACCTGCTTGTTATTCCAGGTATCTCTGGATATCCTGCTTTTGCATTCCAATCACCTGTGATGAAAAGGACATTTTTTTTTTTTTTTTTTTTTGGTGTTCTAAAAGATGTTGTAGGTCTCCATAGAACTGATCAACTTTAGCTTCTTTGGCATCAGTGGTTGGGGCATAGGCTTGGATCACTGTGATGTTGAATGGTTTGCTTTGGAAATGAACCGAGATCATTCTGTTGTTTTTTGAAGTTGCACTCAAGTACTGCATTTTGAAATCTTTCGTTGACTAAGAGGGCTGCTCCATTTCTTCTAAGGGATTCTTGCCAACAGTAGTAGATATAATGGTCACCTGAATTAAATTTGCCCATTTCTGTTCTGTTCACTGCTTCCTAAAATGTTAACGTTCAATCTTACCACTTCCTGCTTGACCACATCCAGTTTGCCTCGGTTCACAGACCTAACATTCCAGGTTAGGAATGTTGTTCTTTATAGCATTGGACTTACTTTCACCACCAGACACAGCCACAGCTGAATGTTGTTTCTGCTTTGGCCCAGCTGCTTCAACATTTCTGGAGCAGATAATGAAGGACAGGGAACCCTGGTGGGCTACAGTCCATGAGGTTGCCAAGAGATTGACACAACAACAAAAGCAACAGTTCTCGGTGCACTTTACGATGCTCCAGACGCTGTTCTAAACACCGAGGGCAGAGGTGAAGCGTACAGACCAGCCCCTTCCTCTTAGTTTATATATTGATAAGCAGGTTCAACAAATGATAGACTTTATTAATATATGCAAAACCCTAATGTAGAGCGATGTGCGATACTATATATCAGCCTTCGGAGCCTGAAATGGTTCAATAAATACTTGAGGAAAGAAGTCAATGTGATAGAGAGGGAAAAAAACAGCAGCAGAAGGTACTCCTGGAAAAATCAGGGGAGAAGGGCATTGGGATCAGCTTTGGCCACCTCATGCGAAGAGCTGACTCATTGGAAAAGACTCTGATGCTGGGAGGGATTGGGGGCAGGAGGAGAAGGGGACGACAGAGGATGAGATGGCTGGATGGCAACACCGACTCGATGGACATGAGTTTGAGTGAACTCCGGGAGATGGTGACGGACAGGGAGGCCTGGTGTGCTGCGATTCATGGAGTTGCAAAGAGTCGGACATGATTGAGCAACTGAACTGGACTGAACTGAGGCACTGGAGGGGAAATGGCTAGCCCTCTATTGGTGGAAACAAGTAACTACACTCAGGACTTGAGCCCCCTCCCCTGCCAGGCAACCACAAATGGTTATAGAAAAGTGGACACCTGTTTTGTCTCAATTCTCTCCTGGGATAAGATTTTTAAGAAAAAGACATTAAATAAAACCATAATGTTGTATATGTGACTGTGTGTGTGTGTGTGTGTGTGTGCATATTTACATACAGCTGCATCTGGGAGTCTTTCTCAAAACTGTGGTTTTTTATTTACAGTTTGATTATGTGCTGGATGTGTTTATACATCATGAGGGAAAGTGCAGAAATGCCCCGAGTTGTTTTAGTCTCCTTTCTTCTTGGCCAGCGCCCATGCTGCATAGCTCTTCCCATCACACACGCCCTCAGATCTTTTCTAGGTCCTTCCCCACTCTCCCCTTTGCAGTTGAGTCTCTGCTGCCAGGTGCTTGCTCATCCTTTTGCAGGGAAATGGAATGGAGTGCAAAGCTATCACTGAAAAATCCCCCTTAATGATGAGCATCACTTCTGCGGCTTTGTAGCATCAGATGGCAGTATTGTCATCCACAGCCCAGCAGCTATTTCACCTCGGGAATTAGTATTTCTATTCAACACGGAGAAGGTCTAATGTGCTGAGATTATTATCATATATATGGCTTTTGTGTACTGTTTACCAAAAAAAATGCTTCTGAAAGGAAGATAACTGCTAAGGTTAATGCATCTGTTTAGCATGCTCTCCACATGCCTGAATACTAGATCTTTGCAACTTACTGAGTTCTTTCTCTTGGCTCTGATATGGAATTGTTCACATGCATCCTTGCAATAAACGTTATGTTATTCCTTTTAAAAGGCCATTTGTTTCACCAGAAGGCAGAGTTCTCTTAGTCTGCAAGAGTCACTTCGACTTCTATTAAGATAGCACTTGTATTGTCCTTAAAATTTCATCCAACAAAGTAAGCAATTAGTTGTGAGCAGACCTCATCTGTCTATGGAAAGTCTGTCTCTCTCTTTTCTACTGTATTCCAAAATCAAGCCGACAAGGAGAAGAGTTTAAATGTAACTTGTTAGCAGATAGCAAAAGGGAGAACTATGGAAAGGAGAGGACCGAAGCCCATGTTGAAGCTATTTTTTACAAAACAAAGCTGAGGCTGAAACTGTGGAATGAAGACTTTTATACAGGAGGATGAATTTAGCCCCCTGTTGCTATCTGAGTATTGTTCAGTGTGTGTGCTGTACTGCCTGGCACACAGAGCTTAGTTAATGCATGCTAAGGGACTGGGCTGATAAATGCTCACAACTGAGATGGAGATCTTAAATGGTTGAGATCTTAAATGCGAAATGTATTCCTAAATGTTATGGAAATGGAAAGTTTTAATTTGGTTCCAGAAAATACTCCTCTTGGGATTATATTGCAAATATTCTTCAAAAAGAGTGACAGTTGGGAGTTCCCTGACAGTCTAGTGGTTAGGACTTGGTGTTTACACAGCTGTGGCCTGGGTTCCATTGCTGGTGGGAGAACTAAGATCCCTCAGTTCAGTTCAGTTCAGTCCAGTCGCTCAGTCGTGTCCGACTCTTTGCGACCCCATGAATCGCAGCACACCAGGCCTCCCTGTCCATCACCAACTCCCAGAGTTCACTCAAACTCACGTCCATCAAGTCGATGATAGCATCCAGCCATCTCATCCTCTGTTGTCCCCTTCTCCTCCTGCCCCCAATCCCTCCCAGCATCAGAGTCTTTTCCAATGAGTCAGCTCTTCGCATGAGGTGGCCAAAGGATTGGAGTTTCAGCTTTAGCATCAGTCCTTCCAATGAACACCCAGGACTAATCTCCTTTAGGATGGACTGGTTGGACCTCCTTGCAGTCCAGGGGATTCTCAAGAGTCTTCTCCAACACCACAGTTCAAAAGCATCAATTCTTTGGTGCTCAGCTTTCTTCACAGTCCAACTCTCACATCCATACATGACCACAGGAAAAAACATAGCTTTGACTCGACAGACCTTTGTTGGCAAATAATGTCTCTGCTTTTCATATGCTATCTAGTTTGGTCATAACTTTCCTTCCAAGGAGTAAGCCTCTTTTACTTTCATGGCTGCAGTCACCATCTGCAGTGATTTTGGAGCCCCAAAAATAAAGTCTGACACCGTTTCCACTGTTTCCCCATCTATTTGCCATGAAGTGATGGGACCAGATGCCATGATCTTTGTTTTCTAAATGTTGAGTTTTAAGCTAACTTTTTCACTCTCCTCTTTCACTTTCATCAAGAGGCTCTTTAGTTCCTCTTCACTTTCTGCCATAAGGCTGGTGTCATCTGCATATCTGAGGTTCTTGATATTTCTCCCAGCAATCTTGATTCCAGCCTGTGCTTCTTGCAGCCCAGCGCTTCTCATGATGAACTCTACATATAAGTTAAATAAGCAGGGTGACAATATACAGCCTTGACATACTCCTTTTGCTATTTGGAACCAGTTTGTTGTTCCATGTCCAGGTCTAACTGTTGCTTTCTGACCTGCATATAGGTTTCTCACTAAAGAGATCCCTCACTAACTGCCAAAAATTTAAAAAAAAAAGAGAGAGTGCTAAGGACTCTGTTCCCTAATAAGCCCAATTTCCTTTTACATTGTAAGGATCCCTGTTGCTAGGTAAATGAAACTAATGGGAGGATGCTTTCTCTAACAAAGCCTTAGGTAGACCTTGGGTCCAAGATTCAGAGCTTCCAGGCATGCACTGATGCTTACTGATGAAAACCAAATGTCCAGTGAAGGGGGTGTGGCAGGAACTGTGGCCCCCTTGCTGGACTTTTCTGTTACACCTTTGCTTGCTAACTTGAAATGATATTCTTGAAAGATAAACTGAAGCCTCTGAAAAATTTTAAGAGTTTTTTTTTTTAATCAAAACTTGATTTTTAATTGGGCAGTGCCAAACCAGAAGTGGTTAGGCCACTCTGCGACTGGAGGTAGAGGCAAGACTTTTATAGAAAAGAGGCAGAAGCAAAGCAAGGAAGTATTTGATTGGCTACAGCTTTAGCAGTTGCATTGTTTGAGAAAGCCTGGTTGGCTGTTTGTGATTGGTCGTCCTTTGGTTTCCAGTTCTTCTTCTTCTTTTTTTTTTTCCTAAAAAAATTTTTTAAATTAATTTATTTTAATTGGAGGCTAATTACTTTACAGTATTGGAGTGGTTTTGCCATGCATTGACATGAATCAACTATGGATGTACATGCGTTCCCCATCCTGAACCCCCCTCCCACCTCCCTCCCCATCCCATCCCTCTCGGTCACCCCAATGATGAACTTTGGGGTTTAGGTTTCATTTGTTTAGTTAGGCTGCTAAGGTATGAGAACCACCTCACGCTGATGACCTCCTTCTTTAATTAATTTAGCAATGCTAATGCCAGTACTCTTGTCTGGAGAATCCCATGTTCAGAGGAGCCTGGCAGACTACAGTCCATGGGGTCACAAGATGCAAACATGACTGAGTTGACTGAGCATACAACTCTGCAGAAATTTTGGAAATATAGAAAAGTGTAATGCCATCGCCTTAACCTAATAATGGATGCCTCTTTTCACTTATTTCTCTTTGGCCTTTTTTCCACAGCCTTAGAGAATTTTTTATAATTCCTGTTATAGTTTATATACCATTCAGCATCTTGCTTTCTTTTTTTAAGACAATGTTCCATCATAAGCATTTTATGTTGCTGCGTAATCTGCACAGTTGTAGATAATTCTGGTATAATCACGTTAAGTGATGTCATTTTTAACTTCAGCTATATACAGCTATACACCAGGACTTCCCTGGTGGCTCAGACAGTAAAGCGTCTTGCTTACAATGCAGGAGACCTGAGTTTGATCTCTGGGTCAGGAAGATCCTCTGGTGAAAGAAATAGCGACCCACTCCAGTACTCTTGCCTGGAAAATCCCATGGACAGAGGAGCATGGTGGGCTACAGTCCACTGGGTCGCAAAGATATATGTGTGTATATTAACAAAGATAGATAAAGAGCTGTGAAAAAATGATAGCCCTCAATAGTTTGGAAATCAAACACTCAGCAACCTCATCTATGACAAATTGATGAGTCAAAAACCAGGAAAAGAATAAAGAGCTTTAATAAGCAAACTCGATGACACGAAGCTCATGTATCTTAGTCATATTAAGTACTTCTCAGTACTCCATCATGATATATTACTCTTATTTTATGTACAGTTCTAACATGCTTGGTTGACTCATTGGAAAAGACTCTGATGATGGGAGGGATTGGGGGCAGGAGGAAAAGGGGATGACAGAGGATGAGATGGCTGGATGGCATCACCGACTCGATGGACGTGAGTTTGAGTGAACTCTGGGAGATGGTGATGGACTGGGAGGCCTGGCGTGCTGTGATTCATGGGGTCGCAAAGAGTTGGACACAACTGAGCAACTGAACTGAACATACTTGGTTATTGGTATCAGTGTTAGTATTAATATTGATATTGATAATGGCCAGGGTCTACTAGCCTGGCAAGAATAAAACAGTAAAATGATGGAAACAAGCATAAAACCTCAACGAGAACATCAATCTGAGGGCCTGTAGTACGAGAGGAAAAATTACGGAGTCTGTCCCAAGATGTTTCAGTGGCAGATTACCACGGTAAGAAACTGTATTAAGGCGCTACTTTATGTTCAGGATGTGTATTCTGTTTTCAAAGGCAGGGAAATAGCTAATATATTTGGAGATATTTCCTTCTAAAATTGATTTTAAATAATTGAAGTGAGGATTTAAAGGAACAAAGTTACCTTCTTCAATATTCCTCTATAACAACATTTATCTGAGGTTTTGAAGATAGTATTCACTATTTTCTATACATTACCTTTTATTTGAACTTTGATATATCTCCTCGTCCTAATGGGGAAAGGAGAACACTTCCCAGGAGCGGCAGCTCGTCACTGTGTGACGCTGTTATACATACATTATGTACAAAAGAAAGAAAAGTACAATAAATTATCCTTACTAACTATTATCCTTAAAGCAGCACACCTGTATTTTCATTAATCCACTCATAACTTTAAGCTGGGCTTCCCTTGTGGCTCAGCTGGTAGAGAATCCGCCTGCAATGCAGGAGACCTGGGTTCAACCCCTGGGTTGGGAAGATCCCCTGGAGAAGGGAAAGGTTACCCACTCCAGTATTCTGGCTTGGAGAATTCCGTGGACTACAGTCCATGGGGTCACAAACAGCCAGGCATGACTGGGCGACTTTCACTTTCACGTTCAACTTTAAACCAATAGCACATATTGGTTATAAACAGTGTAGAGCTACCCACTCACACAGATATCAGGCTTGTGTGTTCACGTGTTTATCTATAACTGTGATCACTCACTGATGAAGATAATGCTGTGTCCATTTTCTGTGTGTGGTCTTATACATAGATATACATACATGTGTTTTAAAAACAAGGTTTTTTTTTTGTTCAGTCACTAAGTCGTGTCCAACTCCTTGTGACCCCATGGACTGCAGCACACCAGGCTTCCCTGTCCATCACCATCTCCCAGAGTTTGCTCAGATTCATGTCCATTGAGTCAGTGATGCTATCTAACTGTCTCATATAAAATTTTGAAAGTGAAAGTCGCTCAGTCATGTCCAACTCTTTGCGACCCCATGGACTATATAGTCCATGGAATTCTTCAGGCCAGAAAACTGGAGTGGATAGCTGCTTCCTGCTCCAGGGGATCTTCCCAACCCAGAAATTGTACCGAGGTCTCCTGCATTGCCAGCGGATTCTTTACCAGCTGAGTGAGTGAGTGAGTGAGTGGGTGAAGTCGCACAGTCGTGTCCGACTCTGCGACCCCATGAACTGTAGCCTACCAGGCTCCTCTGTGTCCATGGGATTTTCCAGGCAATAGTACTGGAGTGGATTTCCATTTCTTTCTCCAAATACACATAAGAGCAGTAGTCTCATTTTTCTTTTCTTCTACCGTCTCCTTTCCCCAAGCCAGTTCAGGCTACATTGGACTGAATCAAGGTGTCAATTCATTTCCATTAAAAATGTAATGCAACTGGTAGAGACATTGATTTGGAAATTTAATAGCAGTTCATTTCGAAAGGAGAGTGATGGTGGAGTTTAATAAAAGGTCTCTTAAGACAATTGGTTTGCCACACGCCTGAGGATTATCTCACTTTAAATGACATTTAATAGCTTTCTTTTCCACATCCTTATAAACATTTCAGTGTAACTGATCACTCTGAAAACCAGACCTGTGAAGTTCAGTAGAAATGAGGAAAATAGCTAGATTTCTGCTTCCAAACTTATTTTCAAATGGCTTTCTATCAGAAAACACTTATATGAACTCTCCTGAGAAAGAAATCCACCTCAATTTAAAGGAAGCAAAAAAAAAAAGTGTTCTGTAAAGAAAGTGCAATAAGATTCTGGATTAATAGCTAAAGGAAAAGTCAAAAGACATTCACTAAAACCACTAAAATGCCAAAGACATGAAGTTTTTTTTTTTTAATGTCTCAAAGCACATTTGATCTGACTGCCCCCCAGTTATCAGTGACTGTTCTGGCTAGGATTTCCAAGACAGGGAATATGCTTCTTTACTACAACTCACATCACTTTGCAGACGGTGCCTACAATGTTCAGTTCAGTTCAGTCACTCAGTCCTGTTCAACTCTGTGACCCCATGGACTGCAGCACTCCAGGCCTCCCTGTCCATCACCAGCTCTTGGAGTTTACCCAGACTCATGTCGATTGAGTTGCTGATGCCTTCCAACCATCTCATCCTCTGTCATCCCCTTCTCCTCCTGCCTTTAATCTTTCCCAGCATTAGGGTCTTTTCATATGAGTCACCTCTTCGCATCAGGTGGCCAAAATATTGGAGTTTCAGCTTCAACATCAGTCCTTCCAACGAACACTCAGGACTGATCTCCTGTAGGAGGGTCTGGTTGGATCTCCTTGCAGTCCTAGGGACTCTCAAGAGTCTTCTCCAACACCACAGTTCAAAAGCATCAATTCTTCAACACTCAGCTTTCTTTATAGTCCAACTCTCACATCCATACATGACTACTAGAAAACCCATAGCCTTGACTAGACAGACATTTGATGGCAAAGTACTGTCTCTGCTTTTGAATATGCTGTCTAGGTTGGTCATAACTCTTCTTCCAAGGAGCAAGCGTCTTTTAATTTCATGGCTGCAGCCACCATCTGCAGTGATTCTGGAGCCCAGAAAAATAAAGTCTGACACTGTTTCCACTGTTTCCCTATCTATTTGCCATGAAGTGATGGGACCAGATGCCATGATCTTAGTTTTCTGAATGTTGAGCTTTAAGCCAACATTTTTACCCTCCTCTTTCACTTTCATCAAGAGGCGTTTTAGTTCCTCTTCACTTTCTGCCGTAAGGGTGGTGTCATCTGCATGTCTGAGGTTACTGATACTTCTCCCGGCAATCTTGATTCCAGCTTGTGCTTCCTCCAGCCCAGCATTTCTCATGATGTACGCTGCTTATAAGTTATCCTACAATGTAATCCTCTGTAAAGTGAGGTGGATGCTGCTTCTTCCAGCAGGAA
Organism: Redunca redunca; assembly: GCA_006410935.1. Taxonomy (NCBI): domain Eukaryota; kingdom Metazoa; phylum Chordata; class Mammalia; order Artiodactyla; family Bovidae; genus Redunca; species Redunca redunca. Next base: position 720,945 of record SJYQ01002666.1, read on the forward strand.
GTCCCAGGTGTGGCAGAGGAGACCACTGAGTTACATGCTACAGTTCCTCCAGCTTGAGGGCAACAACAGACACTCCTCGGGAGCGTGTGAGAGGATGAAGCAGTTAGGAGGGCCCCGCCCCATTGCTGGTGGTTCTGTAAGACTCAACAACAAGCCCCGATGGACTTAGGTTTAGCTGTAGCGAGGTCCCATGTAGGTAACGTAGTCAGTCAGACCGACAGGCATGTTTCTGTAAGGGCACAGACCCCTACCTGCCAGGAAGAGGAGGTGCCCTGAGATTGGGGTGGGGGGGTGTTGAAGATAATGACAGATGGTCTGTGATCCCCTGTGTAGAAGGGCTGTAGGCAAAACCCAGTGGAGATCTGGATTATAGGTAAGATCTGAAGAGAAAGAATATAGGAGAGTCCGTTCAGTTCAGTTCAGTGGCTCAGTCGTGTCTGACTCTGTGACCCCATGGACTTCCCTGTCCATCACCAACTCCTGGAGTTTACTCAGACTCATGTCCATCGAGTCAGTGATGCCATCCAGCCATCTCATCCTCTGTTGTCCCCTTCTCCTCCTGCCCCCAATCCCTCCCAGCATCAAAGTCTTTTCCAATGAGTCAACTCTTTGCATGAGGTGGCCAAAGTACTGGAGCTTCAGCTTTAGCATCATTCCTTCCAAAGAAATCCCAGGATTGATCTCCTTCAGAATGGACTGGTTGGATCTCCTTGCAGTCCAAGGGACTCTCAAGAGTCTTTTCCAACACCACAGTTCAAAAGCATCAATTCTTCGGCGCTCAGCCTTCTTCACAGTCCAACTCTCACATCCATACATGACCCCTGGAAAAACCATAGCCTTGACTAGATGGACCTTAGTGGGCAAAGTAATGTCTCTGCTTTTCAATATGCTATCTAGGTTGATAATAGCTTTCCTTCCAAGGAGTAAGCATCCTTTAATTTCATGGCTGCAGTCACCATCTGCAGTTTTTTGGAGCCCCAAAAATAAAGTCTGACACTGTTTCCACTATTTCCCCATCTATTTCCCAAGAAGTGATGGGACTGATGCCATGATCTTCATTTTCTGAATGTTGAGCTTTAAGCCAACTTTTTCACTCTCGTCTTTCACTTTCATCAAGAGGCTTTTTAGTTCCTCTTCACTTTCTGCCATAAGGGTGTTGTCTTCTGCATATCTGAGGTTATTGATATTTCTCCCGGCAATCTTGATTCCAGCTTGTGTTTCTTCCAGTCCAGCATTTCTCATGATGTACTCTGCATAGAAGTTGAATAAGCAGGGTGACAATATACAACCTTGACATACTCCTTTTCCTATTTGGAACCAGTCTGTTGTTCCATGTCCAGTTCTAACTGTTGCTTCCTGACCTGCATACAGGTTTCTCAAGAGGCAGGTCAGGTGGTATGTTATGCCCATCTCTTCCAGAATTTTCCATAGTTTATTGTGATCCACACAGTCAAAGGCTTTGTCATAGTCATTAAAGCAGAAATAGATGTTTTTCCGGAACTCTCTTGCTTTTTTGATGATCCAGCGGATGTTGGCAATTTGATCTCTGGTTCTTCTGCCTTTTCTAAAACCAGCCTGGCTTGGAGGATTTTGAGCATTACTTTACTAGCGTGTGAGATGAGTGCAATTGTGCGGTAGTTGAAGCAAGGCATTGTAGAGCATATAGGATCAGATAAGAAATAACACCAACATCTCTAAGTGTAGTCTGTTGCAGAAATGGCAAGACTATGGCTGCCCTGCTCCAGTGTCCCTTGCAGAAATTATTAATTAATCACTAACTTTTTTTTTTTTCCCACTGGTGGGCAGTTTCAGAATCCCCAACACAACATCTAGGCAGGCAAAAGACGTTTTGATAGGTTTGCCGTAGGAGATAAGATCTACTTGTTAACTGCTGTTGGGTGTCACCAGTAATGACTCATGATGACTTCTTTTTTGATATTTATCTAGTTTTCTCGGGTCTTAGTTGCAGCATACAGGATCTTTGATCTTCGTTGCTGCATGTGGGATCTTTAGATGAGGCATGGGAACTCTTAGTTGTGACATGTGGGAGCTAATTCCCCGATCAGGAATCAAACCCTGGGCCCCTTGCATTGGTAGGGTGGAGTCTTAGCCACTGAACCATCAGGCAAGTCCCCATGATGGCTTTTTTTTTAATGCTGAATTGAGACTCATTTCAAATAAGAGAAACTGTTTAAGTAAGACTTTCCAGAATGAATATGAGGTCAGCAGACAGATGTTTGGTACATGAGCATTCGAGCTTGGGACGACATCAGGAACCAAAGCTTATAGGGCATGTGTATGGAACTAGGTGCATTGACTTCTCCGTAAGACTGGGGGTATATAAACATATGCTGTTGTTGTTCTTTAGACGTTAAGTCATGTCCAGCTTGTGAACCCAGAGACTGTAGCTCGCCAAGCTCCTCTGTCCATGGGATTTCCTAGGCAAGAATACTGTAGAGGGTTGCTATTTCCTTCTCCAATATAACGATATAGTAGAAACCCCAAAGTAACTTAAAGTCATGCCATGGAAGACCTTTAGTGTCTTAGGAGATTTAACTATTTTTTTCTGAAATAATGGAAGTGTCTTGAGGGGAAATAACAACATATTACTTTAATCAATTCATTTAAAATAGGACCATAAATATCAGAATAACCCATTTCTCCAAAGAGCAACCAAATGCAAGGATCCTCCAAAATTTATGTAAAGTTTTGCCATGGAAGAGTGTATGCTTCTTTTTTTTAAATTTCATTTCCACAGATGTAGGGTAGTAGGTCAGGCTAGTAGGATGTATTTTGGGTTGACCTGTTTGTCTCAAAGGATATTTGTACCCTGTTATCATTTTCCTTGTTTCTATCAAATCATGATAGAGTGATTTGTTGTGTGCCTACGGAAGTGTCACTCTGATGGATAGCATCTGTCCAAGGGCTTCTGAATACCTAATTTTTTAAAGGTTGGCTCGGAATCTGAAAGCGACACGAGAACAATGGTCACATGATAATGAAGATACAAGTTACACATTTATCACTTTGGCTGCTTCCTGGCAGAGTGGTTTACAGTATATTCTTGATTTCTCCGAATTCCAGAGCTTTACAGACCAGCACTTAGTAAAGCCTGGAATGAATAGTCACAATCAAAAGCTGCTAAACTGGATTAAGAGTGTGACTAGAGGTAACATATATTCTTAATGATGAGGGTTTGATGCGAAGCTATTAGTGGAAAAGCTCAGCTAATCTGAGTTCAACTACTGCCCTATCTTCTCGGATCCCCAGGGGAGTATAACTGTTCTGTATTTTCAACTCATTAAGCTGCCATCTACTTAGGTTTAATTCAAAAGTTCACTCATTCTTGAATTATCTTAAAAAGAAACCTGCACAAATGCAAGTCTTCCTTTCTGACTGACCAGGTATGCAAGGGATGCTCCAGTGATTACCACGAATCCCATCTCCTGCTGGATTTTTATTGTATCAGCCCCACCTTCCACCTGCTTTGGCTGTTTGCCTCGACCAGTTCATGGGAGCATCTGGGAAAGAGCAGGGCACACGGTTGGACAAGCTCTCAACAGAATGCTGTGTTTATATGAGAAATAAGCCCCCAGGGCCCTGAGCAGTCTCATCTTCACTAGTAACCAGAGAACTTGCTCTCCTAAGCAGTGGGACCTCAGGAAAGGGCCTGGTGGGAGTAATGAAACCTCACAGTCCTTCTCAGCCTATGAAAATTGAGCCATTCTCATTCTCTGCTGAAACTGAGAATCAGTCTGTTTGAGGAATATTGTTTTTCAGACAGACCTAGGAGCCAACTGAGAAAAGTATGCTTCTGAAACACAGAACCTGACAACCGTCTCCTATTCTCGTAGGTAGTTCTGTGTATGAGGAAGACCAAATGCTGATTCTAGTCAAAAAATGTATTTCTTTGCTCTGTTAGCTATTTCCTGTCTATAGGGCCACTGTTCGTTGGGAACTTTTTGCTTAGACAAAAATTAGGTCAAATGTTATCATAAGAGAAAGAACTATAAATTACACTTAAAGCGCTTAGAGCCAGATTAATGTAGTTGCACATGTGCACACATGCAAGCACGTACACACACGCATGTGCATGCACACACACACACACACACACACACACACACTCTTACACACTGGCATTTTCCTAGGCAAGAATAGTACTCAGCTGGTGATACAAAAAAAAAATCATACTGAATCGGCTAACAATATGAGTTTGTAGTTTGGGGTTTTTAATATTGTCAAGCCTAGGCTGTATCTTTCTGTCCTTTACTGGGATTAATTTCTATGAGGAGTTGGTAGAATCTCCCACTCTTAAGACATGAGACTCAATCACCCTGCTTTAGCTAAAGTCTATGGAAACAATATAAGCGATTTGTAGTCGCAAGATACGGGTTTAAGTCCTGACTTCATCATTTATTCTCTGTAATCTTGGTCAGGTCATTTCAGTCATTCAACAGACAAGTATTGAGTGCTTCTTCCATGCCAGCTGCTGTTCTAGGCATTTGAGAGGCAAAGATGAAAAGATATAAGCTCTTCTCAATACATATACAGTAGAGCGAAGACGCAGATACACAACTACCCTGCAATATGAGAGTTAAAAGAATAGAGGTTATAGAAGTTGGCATGGGAGGCACACAGTGAGCTTGGGAAGCCTGGGAGGAGTTTCTAAAGGGGCTTAGAAGGCAACAAGAATACTGATAAATTCTCCAGCAACCCGCATGTCAGTTATCATTGAGTTCAGTTCAGTTCAGTTGCTCAGTCATGTCCGACTCTTTGCGACCCCATGAATCGCAGCACGCCAGGCCTCCCTGTCCGTCACCATCTCCCGGAGTTCACTCAGACTCACGTCCATCGAGTCAGTGATGCCATCCAGCCATCTCATCCTGAGTCGTCCCCTTCTCCCCCTGCCCCCAATCTCTCCCAGCATCAGAGTCTTTTCCAATGAGTCAACTCTTCACATCAGGTGTCCAAAGAACTGGAGCTTCAGCTTTAGCATCATTCCTTCCAAAGAAATCCCAGGATTGATCTCCTTCAGAATGGACTGGTTGGATCCCCTTGCAGTCCAAGGGACTCTCGAGTCTTCTCCAACACCACAGTTCAAACGCATCAATTCTTCTGTGCTCAGCCTTCTTCACAGTCCAACTCTCACATCCATACATGACCACAGGAAAAACCATAGCCTTGACTAGACGGACCTTAGTCGACAAAGTAATGTCTCTGCTTTTGAATATACTGTCTAGGTTGGTCATAACTTTTCTTCCAAGGAATAAGCGTCTTTTAATTTCATGGCTGCAGTCACCATCTGCAGTGATTTTGGAGCCCCAAAAAATAAAGTCTGACACTGTTTCTACCGTTTCCCCATCTATTTCCCATGAAGTGATGGGACCGGATGCCATGATCTTTGTTTTCTGAATGTTGAGCTTTAAGCCAACTTTTTCGCTCTCCTCTTTCACTTTCATCAAGAGGCTTTTTAGCTCCTCTTCACTTTCTGCCATAAGAGTGGTGTCATCTGCATATCTGAGGTTATTGATATTTCTCCTGGCAATCTTGATTCCAGCTTGTGTTTCTTCCAGTCCAGCGTTATCAGTACAGGCTTAGAAATTCTCTCTGGTCACAATCCTTATTCCCATCAGAGTCCGGGAAACCAATACCTGCTGTTTGTACTCTGAGAAGCCTGAAGTACATAAATCACAAAAACTATGTGTTAATTTATGCATAAACCAGTAAGTGCCTAGAGAATTGGATAATTGCACCTGACACCTAATTTCTTATTGGTCAGCATAGCAATAATAATGATGACAATACAGCCCCTCTGTGCCTCTTAAGTATGCGGCTAGGTTTGGAAATCCAAGTCTAGCTATCAGGATATGAACTAAGTGCTTGTCATGCATCCTGTTTTAAAAAAGTTTTCAGCCACAGTGAGAGGTATGTGGGATCATAGTTCCCTGACCAGGGATTGAACACATACCCCTTGCACTGGAAGCAAACCATCTTAACCACGGGACTGACAGGGAAGTCCTAATGTGCATCCTTTTGTTCAGTGTCTTTATGTAGTTCATTCATTTTTTCTGTGTTAAAATACAGATATTATTTTGCCAATTTTATAAAAGAGGGAACCGAGGCGTAGAAAATTTAAATAACTTATTCAAGATCACACAACAAATCAGCTTCACAGACAACTTTTTGGGGTAGCTACTCTAAAACCCATGGTGTTAGAGACAAAGTGTACAATGTCCCATGAAATAATAAAAACATGCTGCAAGAGCTTTACTAACTGCAAACACCTTTACAAGAATGACTTAACAGGATGTGGCAAGAAACAGGAAAAGCTCAGGAAAATAATTGCTGGTTTTAGACACTGCTCTCACAGTTCAGTTCAGTTCAGCCACTCAGTCATGTCACACTCTTTGCAACCCCATGAACTGCAGCACGCCAGGCCTCCCTGTCCATCACCAACTCCCGGAGTCCACCCAAACCCATGTCCATCAAGTCGGTGATGCCATCCAGCCATCTCATCCTCTTTCATCCCCTTCTCCTCCTGCCCTCAATCTTTCGCACATTAGGGACTTTTCAAATGACTCATCTCTTCGCATCAGGTGGCCCAAGGATTGGAGTTTCAGCTTCAACATCAGTTCTTCCAATGAACACCCAGGACTGATCTCCTTTAGGATGGACTGACCTCCTTCAGAATGGACTGGTTGGATCTCCTTGCAGTCCAAGGGACTCTCAAGAGTCTTCTCCAAAACCACAGTTCAAAAGCCTCAATTCTTCAGCACTCAGCTTTCTTTATAGTCCAACTCTCACATCCATACATGACCACTGGAAAGCCCATAGCCTTGACTAGACGGACCTTTGTTGGCAAAGTAATGTCTCTGCTTTTGAATATGCTGTCTAGATTGGTCATACCTTTCCTTCCAAGGAGTAAGTGTCTAATTTCATGGCTGCAGTCACATCTGCAGTGATTTTGGAGCCTAGAAAAATAAAGTTAGCCACTGTTTCCACTGTTTCCCCATCTATCTGCCATGAAGTGATGGGAGTGGATGCCATGATCTTAGTTTTCTGAATGTTGAGCTTTAATCCAACTTTTTCACTCTCCTCTTTCACTTTCATCAAGGGCCTTTTTAGTTCCTCTTCACTTTCTGCCATAAGGGTGTTGTCATCTGCATATCTGAGGTTATTGATATTTCTCCCGGCAATCTTGATTCCAGCTTGTGCTTCTTCTAGCCCAGCGTTTCTCATGAGGTACTTGGCATAGAAGTTAAATAAGCAGGGTGACAATATACAATCTTGACATACTCCTTTTCCTATTTGGAACCAGTCTGTTGTTCCATGTCCAGTTCTAACTGTTGCTTCCTGACCTGCATATAGGTTTCTCAAGAGGCAGGTCAGGTGGTCTGGTATTCCCATCTCTTTCAGAATTTTCCATAGTTTATTGTGATCCACACAGTCAAAGGTTTTGGCATAGTCATTAAAGCAGATATAGATGTTTTTCCAGAACTCTCTTGCTTTTTTGATGATCCAGCGGATGTTGGCAATTTGATCTCTGGTTCCTCTGCCTTTTCTAAAACCAGCTTGAACATCTGGAAGTTCACGGTTCATGTCTTGCTGAAGCCTGGCTTGGAGAATTCTAAGCATTACTTTACTAGCATATGAGATGAGTGCAATTGTGCAGTAGTTTGAGCATTCTTTGGCATTGCCTTTCTTTGGGATTGGAATGAAAACTGACCTTTTCCAGTCCTGTGGCCACTGCTGTGTTTTCCAAATTTGCTAGCATATTGAGTGCAACACTTTCACAGTATCGTCTTTCGGGATTTGAAACAGCTCAACTGGAATTCTGTCACCTCCAGTAGCTCTGTTCGTAGTGATGCTTCCTAAGGCCCACTTGACTTCACATTCCAAGATGTCTAGCTCTGGGTGAGTGATTACACCATCATGATTCTCTGGGTCGTGAAGATCTTTTTTGTACAGTTCTTCTGTGTATTTTTCCACCTCTTCTTATTCTTATTCAGATCATGAACTCCTTATTGCCAAATTCAGACTGAAATTGAAGACAGTGGAGAAAACCACTAGACCATTCAGCTATGACCTAAATCAAATCCCTTATGACTATACAGTGGAAGTGAGAAGTGGATTTAAGGGACTAGATCTGATAGACAGAGTGCCTGATGAACTATGGATGGAGGTTCGTGACATTGTACAGGAGACAGGAATCAAGACCATCCCCAAGACAAAGAAATGCAAAAAAGCAAAATGACTGTCTGAGGAGGCCTTACAAATAGCTGTGAAAAGAAGGGAAGCAAAAAGCAAAGGAGAAAAGGAAAGATATACCCATTTGAATGCAGAGTTCCAAAGAATAGCAAGGAGAGATAAAGCCTTCCTCGGCGATCAATGCAAAGAAATAGAGGAAAACACTAGAATGGGAAAGACTAGAGATCTCTTTAAGAAAATGAGAGATACCAAGGGAACATTTCATGCAAAGATAGGCTCAATAAAGGACAGAAGTGGTAGGGACCTAACAGAAGCAGAAGATACTAAGAGGTGGCAAGAATACTGTCACAAGTTATTGGCCATTATTTTTTTGGCTCTTGCACCTACTTTTTTGCCTGTGGAAATATGTAGCACTTGAGATATAACCATTAAAATGCTGTCCCATGCCTGCTTTACATTAGTGAATAATATCTACAGCCAATATGTGTATTATATATGGTGGATCTACACTGTTGATATTGGAGAAAGAAATGGCAACCCACTCCAGTATTCTTGCCTGGAGAATCCCATGGACAGAAGAGCCTGGCTGGCTATAGTCCATGGGGTCCCAAAGAGTCAGACACGACCGAATACACACACACACACACACACACACACACACACACACTGTTTATATAGTGATTTAGAGCTTTTCCTTCCTGCTTGATACATATTGGTGAGGCATTGCCATGGCTTGTATTATTTCAAGGATACTTTACAAATTCAGTAGTAGTGTTGTACTAAATGGTATCTAAATCCAATGCTATGGTGGGTTTTATGTAGGCATAAAAGTCCAGGAGCAGTGAGACAATAGTAATCTAGGGTTTACAGCAGCAACAAACACACTCTAAGAACCACAGGTGCGGAGTTCATTCTTAGGGAGCAGGGCTTTGAATTAGAGCATCACCTAAGTAGCCTGCTTATCCCACCATTGCTGGGTGAGCTCTCCTCTTGGTTATGGATGGTGCCCCATCAACCATTTCTCTGTACCCTTGCCCAGAATCAATGTGTTCACCATTGTTAACTAACACAGAGTCTAGTACACGAGGACAACAGATGATAATTCTGGACAGACCCTTTTAAAAGTTGCTGGTATTATTAGATCCAGCTTTGAGAGCTAGGAGATAGCAACAATCATTAAGGCACCATTGAGTTTTCTATAAAAATTCTTGACTGTGGGTTAGGAATGGTATCTTAAGTGCACCATTCTCCCAAGGTTATGATATAAGGATTGCTTGACAATCACAAGATCAGATGTTGGTGTATTACATAAACAATACCAGTTTTGTTGGACAAGGAAGGTAGCATTATAAAGTACTTCTACAGTTCCAGGTCACTCACAAAAAGAGTCGCCCTGCACATGTGGTCCACAGAAGCCCACCACAGGGGCCCATGCCTCTCTTCCCCAAACATGACACATACTTTTGACATGCTGGTGACTGAAAACTACCTCCTCAACTTATTAGAAATGAATTTTCAAAACATCACCATTTTTGATCGTGTAAAGTCAAAGCCGTGATTTTTCCAGGAGTCACGCACAGATGTGAGAGTTGGACCATAAAGAAGACTGAGCGCCAAAGAATTGATGTGTTCAAATTGTGGTGCTGGAGAAGACTCTTGAGAGTCCCTTGGACAGCAAGAAGATCAAACTCATCAAAACAAAAGGAAATTAACCCTGAATATTCATTGGAAGGACTGATGCTGAAGCTGAAGCTCCAGTACTTTGGCCACCTGATGCGAAGAGCTGACTCGTTGGAAAAGACCCTGATGCTGGGAAAGATTGAAGGCAGGAGAAGGGGATGACAGAGGATGAGATGGTTGGATGGCATCACCGAGTCAATGAACATGAGTTTGAGCAAACTCCGGGAGATGGTGAAGGACAGGGAAGTCTAGTGTGCTATATAGTCCATGGGGTCACAGAGCCAGACATGACTGAGTAACTAAACAGCAACAAGGAGTTTAAAAATAAAGCTGGTGGGCACAGTCTGCCTCACACTGAAATTCTTGAGCCTCAGAAACCTGCACATTGAGTAAATATTGTGGCTCTGACTTCTTGAGAGATGGGTCCCTCATCTAGAGGCTGAAAAATGGTCACCGAACTCTTGTGTGCAGGAGAGGAAAGGCAGCATGCTTTGTGACCTGCTGATGGGGGTCTCATTTGGACTGCTCACGGCTCCAGTTAAACCAACCCAGGAAAACAATGATAATAAGGCCAACTCCCAGTCTTCCTGAGCCTAGAACAGCTGATGCACAAACCTCAAGTTGAAAGAAGCATTTTAGCCACTTGTAGTAAAATATACGTGGAGATGAGATGAAAAAGCAGAGAAGCTGAGCAAGCATTTTACCCAGTGATTTTCCCATCGCTGCACTGTTCTAGACAAATGAGCTATTTTGCTGTGAAAGGAATAAGACTATTGAAACAGTATAGGGGATCTGTGCTGTATGCAAAGAACATACATACAGTTGTCCTCTTTGTTTTATTAAAAGTGAAAGTGAAGTTGCTCAGTCATGTCCAGCTCCTTGCGACTCCATGGACTGTAGCCCACTAAGCTCCTCAGTCCATGGAATTCTCCAGGCAAGAGTACTGGAGTGGGTTGCCATTTCCTTCTCCAGGGGATCTTCCCGACCCAGGGATCGAACCCAGGTCTCCTGCATTGCAGGCAGACGCTTTACCATCTGAGCCATAGGGAAGCCCTTGTTTTATTAAGTCAGTTATAAAGTGTAATTTACACAAGCTTTCCTTCTCAGTTGTTTTCTTTACCTTGTCTTTAAACCCACAATTAACCATCCTCTTCAATGTACACATAATGATAACTAACATCATCTTTTCTGGCAAGCCAGAATTCAAATACATGTTTTGACCAGAGCCCAAAACTGGCCCTATACCATAATAGCTAACTTTGATGAAATCAGTTTGAAATAAATATGTAATATGTGCATACAAATACACATTTGTAAATATATATGAGTGTATATATAATTATACTTCACATAAATGCTGCACACATATATATACACAGTACTTTACATGTTCGTATCAATACTAGTATATAATAGACACTAATATATATTTTATACCATATGCAACTGAAACAACTCTTGTGGTGGATGGAACAGTGACCTTTGCTTCTAAAGTCATGGATTCCACCCTAGAGCTACCTCTTATCAGCTGTGTCCTTGTCATTCAGCTCTAAGAACCTCATTTTTTTTACCATTAAATGGAGACTCCTAATAATCCATGAAAAGGCTTTATGAAGTTTAAAGTTTTAACATTGTCAGCATCATTTACCAACAGCCAGTGTAGATAGAGAAGTTATGAATGTGGAACCTATACCGTATGGGTTACCCAGCAAGGGCTTGCATTCAAATCACTTAGCTGCCAACCCTATTGCACTGGCTTTTAGGGAAAAAAGGAGTTTTATTGCAAGGTCGCCTGGCAAGGAAATAGGAGGCAGGGCTCAAATCTGTCTTTTGGATCTAGAATTCAGTCACATATTTATGAGTTAGGGAGGACAGGCTGGAATGCAGAAATGCAGGGCAAGTTTTGAATGGAGGGCTTTAAACTTGGCCAGTGAGGTATGGGATGGTGGATTTCAGCCCTGGATCTTCTGGATAATAGAGCCTAGTTTCTGAAAGGGTTCAGGGTCATGCTCCAGTTTTCCCAGTTCTGTGGGCATGAACTGTGGGTTCCGAGTGTTACTTGAAGCTTCCCTCCTCTGGCCTTACCCCGCTTACCCCTTGCAGTTTTGGCTCCGCTATATCTGCAAGACAACTGGACATCCTGTTGTCCACAGAATAGGACGAGCCTGAGCTGGTCTGGAAGCTGCACATGTGTCCATCAGCCCAGGGCTGTTACACGGTCGGTGCATCAAACCACAGACATTTGCTGCTTACAGTTCTGGAGGCTTTTCAGACTGCTCCCATCCCAGGAAACCCCTCAGCCCAGGCGGACTAGGACGGTTGGTCACACTAACAGAAACTTGCCAGTGACCTGGGGGAGGGTGGGGAGAAGGGAGGATAACAACAGCTGATCCCACCATTATGCCGGTATCGCTGCTGTGGACTGGTGAAGCCCTTTGACGATGGTGTCATGGCAGCAGAACAATATCCTTCAGCACCGATGAACTGATCTGACAAATACCAGCAAGGTCGTGCCTGCTGCCTTCCGACTGGACTCCAGGGTGACACTGTTGTTGAAATACCATGCAGTTGCTTAATGGGTCCACGTGTGAATAGACGGTCCCTCTTCTCTGCGTTTTTCTCACTTTCAGCCCCCTGGTTTTTTTACTGTCTCTAATGGGCACCTTTGCATGCTATTCTTGCAGGCAGTTGTTGCTTGGTAGTCTTAGCTATTGTAAAGCGCCATTGTGAAAGCAGAGTCCTCGTTCTCTGATTATCAGTACAATTAAAATATCATCATAGTTTGCAAAGATCTAAAATTCAAGTTTTTGACTCCTTGACTTGCCAGGATGGTTCCACTTTCAGAGAGCTTGTTAAGTTGTCCCCACAAATAGCCTTGCGGGGTTAGATTGCAGGGGAGCAATTTTGGGTGTGGGAAGTTTGCTATTTTGTTTTCCTGCAGCTATAAAACCTTATGATCCTATTCCCTAGGAATGCAAATGACCCAGTAATGAAGTTCAGTGGGAGAACTTGAACTCCGGGCCCTTGCTTCCATCCTTCCGTCCTTTAGTTTTTGCCCCTTCTCTCCTCTGCCGTCACCCTAAGAAAGGCACTCTCAGGAAAATTGAGGCAGGGCGGGGTGGGGGGCTCTGAGTTACTCTCTTTCCGATTGACTGAAGGAGATACAGAGCTCTTTCAATTCTGCTTTATGTCATCTGTGAATAGGCACTGTACCCAGCAAGTTTCAGCCTAAACAACGGTTTGGGGGAGAAGCCTTGTGATAAATGCACCAGGAGTGTGTACTCTTGCTGCTGCTGCTAAGTCACTTCAGTCGTGTCCGACTCCATGCGACCCCATAGACGGCAGCTCACCAGGCTCCCCCGTCCCTGGGATTCTCCAGGCAGGAACACTGGAGTACTCTTTCTATGCCTGAGTAATTCAAGCTGAGGGTGGGGTTCATGACCGCACACTTCAAAGCTTTTCACTTCTTCTCATCTAGAACAAATGGCCAGCAGATTTCGTGTGTTGTAAAACCTGAGCTTTTCCTAGGAAGGAAAGAAATTAGAAAAATATTTTGCTTGCATTTCAGTGTTCTCTCGTGGGCTATTTTAACCTCTTCCACTCTCCCTCACCCTCATCCTCCATGAAGGACTGGTTCCCTGCAACTCTGAAGTTCTCTTATCAGTTCCTTTCTCCCCAAGAGAAAGTGGAAAAGTTTCAAGAATTCTCCCCCTACAGCGCAGGACTGCTATTCTTTCTTGCTGAAAGAATTGCTGCCTGAAAGGCTCAGCCTGTTCAGCTTCTCGCCTCCCACACACCTGCCACATTTCTGCAGGTTGAGCTGGGGCAATTGAAAAGGCGCATTCGGAATGTTCCATTTGTGTTCACGAAGGTTAAGGAGCCCCCGCAGGGCACCTAACTTCCCTCTGCAAATAAAATATTCGGCAAGTTGCCTTGCTGAGAAGAGACTCTGAGCTTTGGTGACAGACATGAGCCACCAACAATAGATGGAGGTGTTTTCTGCAGCCTTGTGCGCTCGAGAGTCAAGTGGTCGTGGGTACTGAACTAGTCTTTCTGCTTTTCATTGCTGTTGAGCTAAACTAGAGCTTTCAAAGGAAACATGTGGTCCCTCACGGGTTCCTGGGCTTCAGTCCCACTTTGCAGAAGGCTATTGTTTCTCCTCTCCCCACCACCCCCAACATTGCCTGTGGTGGTTAATGAATCTTGAGTGTAGCTAATGGTTAGGAACTGGTAGTGAAGAGAGAGAACATAGGAGACAAATACAGAGATATCGGGGAAAAGAGAGAGGAACACACGAGGAGATACAGAGAGAGAGAGGAGAAACATGGAGATACAGAGAGGAAAACAAGGAAAGAGAAAGATACACAGAGAGAGAACGCAAAAGGGGTAGAGACAGAGAGACAGGAAAAATAAAGATACAGAGAGTGATAAAGAGAAAGAAAGAGATGCAGAGATAGAAAGAGAAAAATATAAGACAGAGAAGAAAGGAGAGCGAGTGAGACCAGACACAAATGTCCTCTCTTCTGGGGATGACGGGTGACCTCTGTGGGGACATCCCTTCTGGGCAGGGTAGACAGGATGTAAACCGGAAGGAAGTACTGACCTTGACTTACGTAAGTAACAGGCTGGAGGATCACAGAATATAAGGAGTAGGTAATCTAGTTTGATCCCTGGGCCGGGAAGATCCCTGGGAGAGAATTCTATAGGGGAGAGTTCTTGAAATGGCAACCTACTTGAATATTCTCGCCTGGAGAATCTCATGGACAGAGGAGCCTGGTGGGCTACGGTCCATGGGGTCTGTAAAGACAGAGAGATGGACACATCTTAAACAACAATAATCTAGTTTAACCACCAGCTTTTATACGTGAAATGAGAGGAGAATCTAGGAATGATTTCATGGCTTGTCTGGACTCACATATTACCCACAGTGCGACTGCAAAGCTGCTAAGCTGCTTCAGGGACTGGTGGGAAAACAAAATCAGAATCAGACCCCCAGGAGGGGGAGTTTGCAGCATGTTTGGTCCGGGGCTCCCTCTGACCATCATTTGCACTGGTGGCCCTCTGGTCTTCAGTTCAGAGGACAAGATCCAAATGTAGGTCCCGTATCCTGTGTGCAGCTCTCCAATCATATAGGCATGCTCTACCCCATATGTCTGCTGGGGTCTATGGTTCTTCCAGGGGCCAGAGGAAAGCCAAATCGCCCCAGGCTCATTGCAAACCGGAAATAACAATACCTAACAGGTCAGGCTTTTCTGAGGATTAAATGAAAAGTCATTTAGCAGATACTTACTGCGCCTTCCATTTTGCCATGCTCTCTTCTAAGTGCTTGTTGTTGTTGTTCAGTCACTAAGTTGTGTCTGACTTTTCGCAATCCCATGGACTGCAGCACGCCAGGCTCCACTGTCCTTCACTGTCTCCTGGAGCTTGCTCAAACTCATGTCCATTGAGTCAGTGATGCTATCTAACCATCTCATCGCTGCTGCCTGCTTCTTCTTTTTGCCTTCAGTCTTTTCCAGCATCAGGGTGTTTTCCAATGAGTCAGTTCCTCGCATCAGGTGGCCAAAGTATTGAAGCTTCAGCTTCAGCATCAGTCCTTCCAAAGAATATTCAGGGTTGATTTCCTTTAGGATTGGCTAATTTGATCTCCTTGCTGTTCAACAGACTCTCAAGAGTCTTCTCCAGCACCACAATTTGAAAGCATCAATTCTAAGTGCCTAATATGCATTAAGTAACTTATCCTCACAGGAACAGTAATGGTTCCAGCTCAGTCATTGTCCCCACTTCACAGATGAGGACACTGAGGTACAAAGAGAGCAACTGACCAGTACCAGAGGTTAATCACTGTGTCGTTGAGCAAGCTATTAGGAAATCGAGGAGTTAGAATTTTAACCACAGCAAGATCCCTCAAGATGCCCAGTCAGTTATCTCAGCCCTTCTCCAATGCCTGGCACAGAGGAGCTCCTTACAAAACCGGAATTCATGGACATTATCAACAGTAAAAGCTTTGGAGTCATAGTGACCTGCATTGCAAAAAGGGAAAAACAGAGCTACAGGGTTTTGTTTTTTTTTTTTCACTCCTTTTGTTTCTTGCTTGATTTAGCTAGATTATTAGAGGGATTAAAGAAGAAGGAGAAGGAGGAGGAAGAACTGGCCCACAATTCACGTGGAATTGAAAGCAAGGCAGAGTCTGTATGCCAGGCCCTCTTGTTTTCAGACTAACATTTCCACACAGCCCACAGCAGCGAATGTTCCCATCTCAGATGACAGATTTGGTGGGAATAAGTTTATATGCTGACCATGTGCAAGAGAGGACCCCTGGAACATTTCCTCATCTCTATAATTCCTCAAAGAATGATAACCATCTTTTTTTTTCTTGTTTTTTCATGCTGCTATCAGAATCTACATTCTGAAGTTGTATTCTGTATGAAAAGACATTTCTGGAGATGGCAAACTCAATAGAGAGGTGGAGGAGAGAAGCCATGAAACCCTGAGGGAGTGGGGGCAGTCTGTAGTCAACAAGACATGTGGGTGAGGACGTTCTCTCCAGTTTTCACCAACATAGCACCAGGACAAATAATGGACGCATGGAATAGAAATACAGCTGGAAAGAGAAAGAAAGAAGCCAGGGAGGAAAAAGAGAAGAAAGCTGTCACGTTCTTTCTACCATCCTAAAAATAGCAAGAAGCACATGTCCTGGTCTGTCCCCAGAGGACCATGCAGAGAGTTAGAAACGGTGGATGAAAATACAAGGACAGTGTAAGACGTGCCCGGGGTCCAGACCCCAGGCAGGCATCCCATCCATTTAGAACAGTGAGAAATGAGCATCTCTCAGCGGCCCCTCACTGAAGGCCAGGCACCTCAATCCTGCCCACAGACTATCTAGAACCTCTCTCAAGTGAAATTAGCCTAGAATGTGCCTCCTATTAAGATCCAGGTCTTGAGTAACGTGTGCCATGAATTCATGATATAGTCATAGAAGGGTCCAGCCTGCTCCCTTCTTCATGCAAGCCCCTTCCCAGCGCCACCCACATCTCCTTCAGATCCACATCCACCTCCTTCAGATCTGAAGCCATGACTGTGGTTCAGCTATCATCACTCTGAGCCAGGAGAGAGACTCACAGGGTATGATCTAATCCCAGTCTGGAGCTGACAGCACTTCCCCAGGGCGTCCAGAATGAGGAGCAAATTTACTGTGACCTTGGGTCCTTCTCATCTGTCTCCACCTAATTTCCCAGCGGGCTTCCCTTGTGGCTCAGTTGGTAATGAATCTGCCTGCAATGCGGGAGATCTGGGTTCGATCCCTGGTTTGGGAAGATCCCATGGAGAAGGGGAAGGCTACCCACTCCAGTACTCTGGCCTAGAGAATTACATGAACTGTATAGACCAGGGGATTGCAAAGAGTCAGACACAACTGATCGACTTTCACTACTACTACTAATTTCCCAGCCCTGCGCCATGCGCCTAACAGTCCAGGCCAGTCTCATGTTCTCAGGACCTCTACTTAATCAACGAGTCCTGTTTCCCACCCCTACACCTTTACCTTATCTCCTCCCCATAATGTCCCAGCCCCATCTCCAGCCCTTGTACCTCTCCTGGCGGTCCAGCGCTATTTCCGTCCTTTGCACGTTTCTCTGAGGATCCAGC
The DNA here is from genome assembly GCA_006410935.1 of Redunca redunca. Lineage (NCBI taxonomy): Eukaryota > Metazoa > Chordata > Mammalia > Artiodactyla > Bovidae > Redunca > Redunca redunca. The sequence continues at coordinate 738,480 of SJYQ01002666.1, forward strand.
CCTATCTGCAGCCTCCTGCGCCTCTGCCCCAGAGCCCAGCCCACCTCCCACTCCCGTTCCTCTCTCTTCTGTTTAGCCCCACCTCCTCCTCTTTACCACAATGATGGTCCTACCGCAATTCCACCGGTTGGTTCTAACTCTTATCCCCTGAAACTCTCCTGAGTTTGAGCCCTATTCCTTCATGACAACTAAACTGGGCTCTTCACTGTATAGCAAACCTGTCCTCCTCCTTCCTGCCAGCTATGGTGCCTTTGTTAATAATGTTTACTCTGTTAAAATGCCCTTCATACCTTCTGTTCTTGAAATTTTACCACGTGCATGAGTTCTTTTGGATCAAAATTTCCCCTTTCACCTTCTCTATCTGTGGCTCTTCTTATTTACTTGCTTGGAGGATTTAGTATATTCTGTTTTTCTAATTTTATGTGTTCTTGTATCTCTTCCACACATACATAAGATTGGAAAGGGGAAAATGGCTGCAATGCCTCAGATTCATTTAATAAAAAGTCCCTGAGCTCCTCCCCTGTGCTAAGGATTGTCCGAGGGGCTGGGACTTAAGATGACGAAGACATGGCCATATATGACCTTATTTTATAGTCTGGTAATTTATATGCCCTGGAGCATCTGGCCAAGTGCCAGTGGCAGACCCTCAGGACATTTTGTTGGATAGAATGAAAGGGGGAAAGCAAATTCGCTGGCTGAACGATCACCATAGCTGAAGAGAGGCGCAGCAAAAACTCTGATGCGTCCCAGGCATCAACAGCATCCCTAATTGGCTCAAAGAAAACATACACATTTTCTTCAATAAGATGTCAGAGACTGTGGCAGCGTGTGTAGGTGTAATAACACATTGCTCTATCAATTCAAAGAGATTCGTTGACACACTGCCTTCAGAGAAATGTGTATCTTGTTTGGAATGTTTTATGCTTTCTATTTCCCCCTTTTTATTCAGCGTGTTGCCGTTCAACCTGATTCAATTCATCTAAATGGAAGATTCGTTATTGTATGATTACATGTTTCATCAATGGGGTTTTATCCATCCCCTTTTTGGAGAGGGACTTGGTAGAATGATTTTTATTAGAAAATGTCAGCCTCTGAAAAGTTTAAAGTGATCATCATCCAGAAAACACACTGGAGCCTGATTCCTTGGGAATTTTACTTGGAGGGTCTACAGCAGGTACCTCTGTAATTCACACACATACACACACATGCATTCTTCTCTTTCTCCTTCTTTGCATGAGGAAGCACAAGGCCTCCCCTCCTGAGTACATCAAAGCTTCAGAACCCCATCCTCATAACACCTACAACCTACCTCCTAACACACACATTTCTTTCCGTCTGAAAGTAAAGAGCAACACATGTTCATTTCGTGATGGGAGAGTTGGAAGGTGGCTTTTCTCAGTTTCTAAAGATCTTTATTGAAGTGATTTTCTTTACCAATTCACTATCAAACCCACTGCTAATATCTGTATCTGAGGAAAAGGAGTTCTTAGACCCAGGAAATAAAATTACCATCTTAAGAACAGAACTGTAATTATCCTCCATAAGGAATGAACTTAGGTTTGTGAAGAGGTCCCAAAAGTCATGGGAGACTGTCAGTAAATATGTGGCTGAAATGCAGAGACCCACATGGACTCAGTCCAGAGAAGAGTCAAGGACACATGACAACCACAGCCAAAGCCGAAGCCTGGCAAAGAAGAACAGCCTCCTGACGGAGGGAGGGAAGGCAGACTCAAGTGAATGGGGACGGCCAAAGAACTGGTCGGCACTCACGCAGCTCCAGGAGCCAGCGCACGTTTGCCCGTGACTCTACACATCTGACGCCCCTGGCCTCCGGTATTTACATGCCTCAGGCCTCCCCCAGCAAAATGCCTCAAACTCTCCACTGTGTTTAAATGTCCTAACTGCCTTACAAATTTTGTTTTTGCCGTTGATTTGTTCTAAAACAAACAAACAAACAAACAAACAAAAAGATTTAAAAAATAATCTCACATTGCCTTTGGTGTATAAGTCCCATTTCATCCATAAGATCCCCTCTTTATCATTGCATTTACTGTGGAGCTAATCAGGTCATTTCATCTGTAGAATTCCCCACATGCTAGATTTAGTTCATTTCAGCCCCATAGTATCATTTAACATGTTTGTTTGCTCTGTTCCCCACATTCCCTGTAAACAGGCTGGATTAGATCTAGGCGCAGTCCTTTACCAAGGAGTACTTCATGGGCAGTCATAGAATACTTGCTTGTCCCGCTTCTAGTGATGTTAAGATTGATTAATCGGCTCAGGTGTTGTCAGCCTGATGTTGTCAGGTGTTATTAGGTATGCCATCCATTCTGAAGTTATTCATCAAACTTACATCTAAATATTTTAACAACCATTAATGATTCTTATTCCCTTATCAAACATTTGGTTACCCCAAAATATAATTTCAGGATGTATGAAAGGCAGGTGATATGATTCATCACTTTTCATGTATGAAAGTGAAAGGTGCTCAGTCATGTCTGACCCTTTGCAACCCCATGGAATAGTCCATGGAATTCTCCAGGCCAGAACACTGGAGTGGGTAGCCGTTCCCTTCTCCAGGAGGATCTTCCCAACCCAGGGATCGAACCCAGATCTCCCGCATTGCAGGCAGATTCTTTACCAGCTAAGCCACCAGGAAAGTCCAAGAATACTGGAGTGGGTAGCCTATCTCTTCTCCAGCAGATGATCCCGACCCAGGAATCAAACCAGGGTCCCCTGTATTGCAGGTGGATTCTTCACCAGCTGAGCTACTAGGGAAGTAGTCAGAATAATGAGCTGGTGACCAGTGAGTTTTTGTACCATTATGATCACATGGGTTTTAATATACCAAGCCTGTTTTAATTCTCTGCTGTCATCATTCCTTTTGAGGCTCAAACTGTGTCATGTTTGGCCAGTTGGAAGCCCTTCAAGTTAGCTCCTGTGCTTTTTGAATTGGCTTCAGTAGTCTGATAGCATCCTTGCTTTCTGGCACAATAAGATGTTCATAGCTCGTTTGTACATTTCCCATCTTGGGCCCAGTGTCATCCATCTCTCCAAGGAGCCCTCACCCCATTTTAAGTGGGAAGTGATTTTAAAAACCACAATCTAGATGCTAGGGGTGCTTGTTACTACTGGATCTTCATTGTTTCTAAGCTTTATCATTGGACAGAGCTAGGAGATACATAAGGGTGTTGTGGGTACATTATTAATAAGAGAAAACTTATCTGTTAAAGGTGCTCCCTGTAGTGTTAATATTAGCGATATGTGACATGATAGCTAGGATTTGTTTTAAAGATCCTAAATCTTTTTAAAAGGAGAGAGATGAAAAAAAGTTTGGAAAACATTGTTGTAAGTGAATGATGGGCATGCTTTTAATACTATTTATTCCACTTTTACTGGATGTTTGAAAAGACTTCCCTGGTGGCTCAGACGGTAAAGCGTCTGTCTACAATTCGGGAGACCTGGGTTAGGAAGATCCCCTGGAGAAGGAAATGGCAATCCACTCCAGGACTATTGCCTGGAAAATCCCATGGACAGAGGAGCCTGGTAGGCTACAGCCCATGGGGTTGCAAAGAGTTGGTCACGACTGAGCAACTTCATTCATTCATTCATGATAAAAAGTTTTGTAAAGAGGTTATATTACACACACATACACACAGCCACACCCCTACCTTTTCACTTTTCTTTCTGATTTCATGTCCATGGAGCAGCATCTTAGTTACTCAGTTCTCCCAGGATCTTGATACAAGGAAGAAAATAGGGGGACACAAGATGTAAGTATTTTAATCCTTACAATGGAGAAGCCCCTATTATACATTAATGAATTGTGAACCTGATTTCTTTCAGTCCTATGACTCCCTTAGTTCAACTTCTTTCCCTGATGCTATGAAGATGCCTCTGAAGCCCTTTATCATTCTTGTCCTTCACTGTGGTTCTTTAGATGTGCTGGATCCAAGTAATGGGTTGGCCAAAAAGTTCGTTTGGATTTTCCCATAATGGCTGATGGAAAAATTGCAATATATCAATCTCGAGGTGGGATGTGAAGATACACAGCTTTGCATCTTCAGTGCTTGGCACTCCCATGATTGTGCAGTTCTTCTAGGTCAGTTTTTCCCTTTAATTCTAAATACATTTCTTAAAGTAAGACCAGCTTAGGTCAGAGATAAGTAATTCATATTTATTTAGTATACATTATATCACTGTGGGCTTCCCAGGTGCTGCTAGTGGTAAAGAATCTGCCTGCCAAGAAGGAAACAGAGGAGACTGAGGTTCGATCCCTGGGTGGGTAAGATCCCCTGGGGGAGGGCATGGCAGGCCACTCCAGTATTCTTACCCGAAGAATCCCATGGACAGAGGAGCCTGGCATGTTACAGTCCGTGGGTCACAAAGAGTCAGACATGACTTAACGACCAAGCACACATATCACTGTGCTGGGCACCAGATGTGCAAACATAAACACAACACAGTGCCTGTTCAAAGAGAGCACATTTCGGGGGAAGGAGGGCAAGTAGACCAACAGATGCACACAGAGTATTTAAGTAGCTTGGAAGTTCAGTTCAGTTCAGTTCGGTCGCTCAGTTGTGTCCGACTCTTTGCAACCCCAAGAATTGCAGCATGCCAGGCCTCCCTGTCCATCACCAACTCCCAGAGTTCACTCAAACTCATGTCCATCGAGTCAGTAATGCCATCCAGCCATCTAATCCTCTGTCATCCCCTTCTCCTCCTGCCCCCAATCCTTCCCAGCATCAGAGTCTTTTCCAATGAGTTAACTCTTTGCATGAGGTGGCCAAAGTACTGGAGTTTCAGCCTCAGCATCAGTCCTTCCATTGAACACTCAGGACTGGTCTCCTTTAGAATGGACTGGTTCGATCTCCTTGCAGTCCAAGGGACTCTCAAGAGGCTTCTCCAACACCACAGTTCAAAAGCATCAGTTCTTCGGGGCTCAGCTTTCTTCACAGTCCAACTCTCACATCCATACATAACCACTGGGAAAAGCATAGCTTTGATTAGACAGACCTTTGTTGGCAAAGTAATGTCTCTGCTTTTGAATATGCTATCTAGTTGGTCATAACTTTCCTTCCAAGGAGTAAGCATCTTTTAATTTCATGGCTGCAGTCACCATCTGCAGTGATTTCAGAGCCCCAAAAAATAAAGTCTGACACTGTTTCCACTGTTTCCCCATCTATTTGCCATGAAGTGATGGGACCAGATGCCATGATCTTCATTTTCTGAATGTTGAGCTTTAAGCCAACTTTTTCACTCTCCTCTTTCACTTTCATCAAGAGGCTTTTTGGTTCCTCTTCACTTTCTGCCATAAGGGTGGTGTCATCTGCATATCTGAGGTTATTGATATTTCTCCC
>SJYQ01002666.1:744084-816210 GCA_006410935.1 Redunca redunca
TAGTCTTTCCCATTCTGTTGTTTTCCTCTGTTTCTTTGCATTGATCACTGAGGAAGGCTTTCTTATCTCTTCTTGCTATTCTTTGGAACTCTGCATTCAGATGCTTATATCTTTCCTTTTCTCCTTGGCTTTTCGCTTCTTTTCTTTTCACAGCTATTTGTAAGGCCTCCCCAGACAGCCATTTTCTTTTCCATGGGGTTGGTCTTGATCCCTGTCTCCTGTACAATGTCATGAACCTCTGTGCATAGTTCATCAGGCACTCTATCTATCAGATCTAGACCCTTAAATCTATTTCTCACTTCCAGTGTATAATCATAAGGGATTTGATTTAGGTCATACCTGAATGGTCTAGCGGTTTTCCCTACTTTCTTCAATTTAAGTCTGAATTTGGCAATAAGGAGTTCATGATCTGAGCCACAGTCAGCTCCCGGTCTTGTTTTTGCTGACTGTATAGAGCTTCTCCATCTTTGGCTGCAAAGAATATAATCAATCTGATTTCGGTGTTGACCATCTGGTGATGTCCATGTGTAGAGTCTTCTCTTGTGTTGTTGGAAGAGGGTGTTTGCTATGACCAGTGCATTTTCTTGGCAAAACTCTATTAGTCTTTGCCCTGCTTCATTCCATAATCCAAGGCCAAATTTGCCTGTTACTCCAGGTGTTTCTTGACTTCCTGTCTTTGCATTCCAGTCCCATATAATGAAAAAGACATCTTTTTTGGGTGTTAGTTCTAAAAGGAAGTTGGTGGAAGGGGAAAAAGTTTCTATGTTAAGTACAAGCACAGCATTAGAAGCTCCTATAAAGAGTTTTTGAGACATAAAGGAGGACCAGTTAATTCTGAGGAAGTACAGAATAGAAGCCTAGAGAAGAAACAGTATGTGGAATGAGCCTTAAACTTGGGTGGGAATTCCCCAGTCAGTGAAAGGGAATGGAATCAAGGAAAGGGCAGGGGGTTATTTAGAGAGAGGGAAGTGAGGCCACATAGGCAGAGAGTAAGAACAGACAAAGAAGGGAAGAGATGAGGTTTTCTGTTTTGCTTGTAACAACATATGCCTGTGACTCTCAGTCCCCCAGGCCAAATCCAGCCCCCACCTGGTGTTGTAAATAACGTGCATGGGAACAAAGCCACTCCAATTTGTTTGTACTGTGATGACAGAGTTGAGTATTTGCATCAGAGACCTTCTGGTGTGCAAAGCCTGAAATGTTTACTGTCTGGTCCTTTACAGAAATAGTTTCCCCACCTCTTTTCCAGGATAGTATTTCTCCAACTTTAATGTGCATATAAATCACTTGGGTTGTTTTTTGTTGTTCAGTTGCTAAGTCGTGTCCAACTCTTACAATGCTGTGGACTGCGGCATGCCAGGATTCCCTGTCTGTCCTTCACTATCTCCCGGAGTTTGTGCAAATTCATGTCCATTGAGTCAGTAATGCTATCTAACCATCTCATCCTCTGCCACCCTCTTCTTCTTTTGCCTTCTGTCTTTCCCAGCATCAGGGTCTTTCCAATGAGAGAAGCCCAAATCCCTTGGCAATCTTGTCTAAATGCAGATTGTGATTCAATAGCGCTAAGTGGAGCTAAAACTCTGAATATCTAAGAAGCTTCCAGGTGATGCCAACATTGCTAGACGATTGGAGACGCTCTGAGTAGCAAAGGTCTAGAGAGACTCAGGATTCTCAGGGCTTGTTCTTCTGGAAGGACAGTCCACCAGAAAGCATCTGAGAGCTGAGGCTGTGGACAGAGCTGGCCTCATTTCTGGATACAACCTGACTCACTGCAGTTCACTGAGATGCCATGCTCTGTTTCAGTAACTACAGTTTAAACTATTAGAAGAAGAGTTTTAGAAAGCAGTGGTCATTAATCATGTCTTTCTTCATGCTGATAACAAAGCAACACTGCAGTACCCTGTGCCTGCATCCATTCTTTCCACTTCTATTCCTTTTTGGCTAAAGATCTCATTTGTGGGTCACATAAGCCCCCACCCCTCAGATGCACTTCATCCCCACTGGACCACTCATCTACATCCCTCTCTTAGCTGCAATAATATGGTGCCCAAACATTTTCCCAAATGTAGTATCAAAGTAAAAGGACCTCTTGTAAAACAGTAGAAAAGTAAATCAGTGGGTCTCTGCTTTGAACCATATCAAGCAGAATAACATGCTTATATCTGCCTGTGCTGTGCTTAGCCGCGCAGTTGTGTCCAACTCTCTGCGACCCCGTGGACTGTAGCCCACCAGGCTCCTCTGTCCATGGGGATTCTCTAGGCTTGCCCCTTTCCAAAATCCTTATAAACGTTACACTAAAATAAGAACATTTACTTGAATGACTTAAGTTACGCTTTACTTATTTCAGCTTGATGTTCTGATGGTTGAAGTTGGGAACCACCCCTACCCTCCTCTTGTTTTAAAATAGAGCATTAGAACTAACTCAAATTTGGCAGATATTAACTCTGAAAGAAAAATTTTAATCATCTGGCATTCAAATGTGTTTATTTCTGGCAGAGAGCTTCCTATTTTTTCATCAAAAAAGAAAGGAAAAAAAAAAGACAAGTAAAGAACCAAGCTTAAAGGGCACTTTGGACATCAATAGCTCTCAGAACAATAGCATTTAGATGATTTAACACCAAATGACTCAGAAGCATAAGGACTGAATTCCCACAAACGTTTACACATGGACTTTATACTTAGTGTTCAGTGCGTGTTACAGTTTATCTGGAAAAATTACTTATCCCTCGTCAAGACTCCAGATGGTTCTTGGTTTTCCAAGAGCCCTGAGTGAGAGTCCCCACTCTGTCACTAGTTCAGTTATGTCTGGCAAGTCACCTCAACTCACCACCTCAATACCCGCACCACGACTGCTGAGGCCCCTTCTGGCTCTAAGGGCAGAGTCTAGTACATTTACCCACGACCACCCAGAGCCACACAGAGCCAGGAGTCAAACTCAGCCTTCTGATCTCAAGTCAAGGGCTTTTTCAATGATCTGTGCTGCTCCAACGAATAGGAACCCTCCATTTATTACCTTGTGCCCGACTGGTCAGGAACGGGCGCAGCCGGGTCCAACTCGACCTTAAGCACAGCCCCTTAGTGTCGTTCAGTTGCTCTTCTGTTTTCTGGGCTGACATTGGAAATCACCGTTAAAACTAGAGATTTAGGAAAGACCTCTGCTATTTACTATGGGCTTCCCGGGTGGCGCTAGTGGTAAGGGACCCACCTGCCAATGCAGGTTAGTTAAGAGACTCAGGTTCAGTCCTTAGATTGGGAAGATCCCCTGGAGCAGGGCATGGCAACCCACTCCAGTATTCTTGCTTGGAGAATCCCATGGACAGAGGAGCCTAGCAGGCTGTAGTCCATAGGGTTGCACAGAGTCAGATACGACTGAAGCAACTTAGCATGCACTGCTATTTACCAGGGACTTATAGCGATAATTCAACCTCTGTATCTAAGAAATAGAGGGGTAATTGAAGTTATTTCCAGGGTCATAGAACACTGGACAGGAGAGCCAGAACAAGAAAGTCTCCTGTCCTTGGGGAACTTACCATCTTGCAGGGACAGGATTTCAGCTAACTTACACGTGGAATATTGTGTGTAACCAAGGGCTGAGTGGGGAGCCAACAAGTACGAGTGCAGTTGGAATTCAGCCTGGTAATGTGGTTGCCCTGGGGATGTTAGAGGAAACCCCTGAGAACTGAATCACTTCTGAAATATTTAAACCACACGTGTACTGCTCAGCTTCATTTCACAGTCTTCTCTCCCTTTCAATTTCCCTGGGTCCTGAAAGTATTATATATTATCCTTTAGAACCATTGTCTAAAACAGGAGGTGGTGGTTAAAGAGGTTTAAGACAGATTCAGACACACTGTTTTTCATGGATTCATTTGGAATTGATGGCTCCGTGCAATCAGTCTTTCATCCACTTGAAATTTCACCTCTGCCTCTTCTTGTATCAACAGCATTGAGATGACATGAGTAGCAGCAGGGGGTTGTTATTAATAATAGTCTGGAGACGCCATGCGGTGGTTCACGGTTTCAATATTTTGATACAGTTCTTGCTTGCAGTCATGTTTTTTGCATAGGTTAACTACTCAAGTGCAGAGAGGATTACAGAGGCGTGACTGGAGGCCATAGAGAGTGTCGGGATCTGGAGTGATCGTCTGAACAAGAAACTTGAACTATGGATCAGGAACAAGGCCATGGCAGTGGGCACGTGGGAGAGGAGAGACTTGGAGAGGGTTAAGTTCTCTGGGGAGACAGCCCAGGTCTCTTTCGTCCAGTTGAACGTGGAAATTGAGCAGGATGGTGGAGTTGAGAGGAGTGTACTTGTCCAAGGCTACTCAGCACACTTAAACGTAAGCCGTGCTAGGAAGCCTCTGAGTCAAGTGATGGGGAGGCTCCTTTCTGCATCTTCCCCTCACTTTGCCCAGGTTCCCAGAACGCCCTGGGTTCCTCCATAAGCTTCTAATTCTTTCCTTCCTCCTGACTCCTTCAAGTCTGACCTGTGACCCTGCCCTCAGAACCCTCTGTGTCAGAGATATGTGCAGGGCTGGCTCAACCACAGTGATACTGAGGACCAGCAATCACTGAGCTCTAAGTATTTTACACTTATCATCATCACCAGGTCCTCACAGGAATTCTCTGAAGCAGATACTATTATTGTCCCCAGTTTTCAGACAGGAAAGCCAAGCGACACAGAATTAAAGCATCAGGATTAGAACCCACAGTCCCCACATTCTCTCCCACTTCATCCACGAATAGTGGGAGATGATTCTGGTCCCCTGTCAGTTCTTCTGTTCTTATACTTCTCTCCATTTTCATAGTACTAATCATTAGAAGACTGCCCCAGGTGGCACTAGGGGTAAAGAACCCACCTGCCAATGCAGGAGACGTAAGAGTTGCTGGGACAACCCCTGGGTTGGGAAGATGCCTAGGAGGAGGGCATGGCAACCCACATCTTGCCTGGGAAATCCCATGGACAGAGGAGGCTAGAGAGCTACAGTCCCTGGGTCTGCAAAGACTCGAACACGACTAAGCGACAAAACACACACACAAGCGTATATTTATTGATTTGAATGAAGCAATATTGAAAAGATATTCATTGAGGCGGCGGCGGCTGCTGCTGCTGCTGCTGCTGCTAAGTCACTTCAGTCGTGTCTGACTCTGTGTGACCCCATAGACGGCAGCCCACCAGGCTCCCTGGGATTCTCCAGGCAAGAACACTGGAGTGGGTTGCCATTTCCTTCTCCAATGCATGAAAGTGAAAAGTGAAAGGGAAGTCACTCAGTCGTGTCCAACTCTTAGCGACCCCATGGACTACAGCTTACCAGGCTCCTCCATCCATGGGATTTTCCAGGCAAGAGTACTGGAGTGGAGTGCCATTGCCTTCTCCCATTGAGGCCACAAACACATTATCCCCCAAATACCATGCTAGTCTGGGATGCCAACACTGAGCATGCACGCTGTGCCAGACTAACCACATGGTTCTGTGCATTCGCTGCTTTAACCTGATCACAACCCTTTGAGGTAGGACTGCTAGCATCAGCTCTAGGTTATAGATGAGGAAATGGAACCCAGAGATCGTGTGGCTCCTCAGGGACAGATCTGGGATTCAAACCCCGAGACTGTCTGCAGAGTTCACATTTTCACGCATCATGCTCTGTCTTGACAGATCTGCTCACAGTTACTGCGAGGAAGTTTATGTGCAATCAAGAACTGATAAAATTGGTTCCCCTTGTTGTGGCCTGAGTGGAGAAAGTATCATTGAGGAGAGAGGGAAGATGAGGCAAGATGTGAACAAGCAAATCGAGAAGGGCAAAGCGTGTCAGACACGGAAGTCACGGCAAGAAAACATGACAGATGAAAGAGAAATAGATTTATTGATTAGGAGGGTCAGAGATTCCATGTTGAGAAGAGTGGGAGAGCTGTGGTTCAGTAGGGAATTGGGGGCCTTTATTTGTCAGCTAGGAAATGTGATCTTTTCCTTGATGATTATTTTTTTAAAAAAGAAAAGACAGGACGTAGAGAAGGCCGTGATCTAGGGGCTATTAAGCCTCAGTTTCTCCATCTGTAAAAGAGAGCCGTTCAAACTGCCTTGTGGGTGGTGTGAGCCAGTGTGTACAGAGTGCCCAGCCCGTGCCTGGAATAGTGTTGAGTTCGCAATAGACGATGCTTACTTGTCTGCCTGTGGTCGCGGGCCGAGCTGTGTAGGACGGAACCTGGCATCAGGGGCCTGCATGAAAGGGTGGAGGGTGAGGAAGCAGAGGGCACTGGGGACACTAACTGACACTGAATACTAGAGATAGGACGGTGGCCTCTGCTGGGTGGCTCCTCAGCGGCCAGCCAGACTGGTTCTAGTAGAAGAGACACAGAAATCAGGAGAGAGATAGAGAGCCCGTTCTTGGGCAGAGCTGACTTGGTCCCAGACAAGCGGTACCTGCAGTGACAGCAAAGACAGCCGAGAGGCAGCGGGAGGCGGGGAGGGAGGGAATGAACCGTGGCCCTGGTTCGGGGTCATCTGTACAGATGTCATCTGTCCTTGCTCCGCCTCCAGGATACCCTTCCCCTGGAGATGCCCACGGCTCCTTTATCACTAGTGGCTCAGCTCAGATGTGAGGAGCCCTCCCTGGCCCGAAGGTGGGAGAGCAGTCCCTTCTCTCTCTACCCCGTTACCTGCTTTACTCAGCTCAGGACTCTCACCAGCTGCCACGTGTCTGTTTACCTGTTCACAGTCTGCGGCCCCCAGGAGGGTGTGAGCTCCATGCAGCAGGCTCAGTCCTGTCCCCACTGCATCCAGGGCCTAGAGAGGAATCTGGGATGCAACGAGACTCAGGATTCTTAGTAAATAGCATTCAGTTCAGTTCAGTCGTGCAGTCGTGTCCAACTCTTTTCGACCCCATGGACTGCAGCATGCCAGGCCTCCCTGTCCATCACAGACTCCCAGAGCTTGCTCAAACTCATGTCCATCGAGTTGGTGATGCCATCCAGCCATCTAATCCTCTGTCATCCCCTTCTCCTCCCAACTTCAATCTTTCCCAGAATCAGGGTCTTTTCAAATGAGTCAGTTCTTGGCATCAGGTGGCCACAGTATTGGAATTTCAGCTTCGGTATCCTTTCTTTCAATGAATATTCAGGACTGATTTCCTTTAGAATGGACTGGTTGGATCTCCTTGCAGTCCAAGGGACTCTCAAGAGTGTTCTCCAACACCACAGTTCAAAAGCATCGATTCTTCGGTGCTCAGCTTTATTTATAGTCCAACTCTCATACATGACTACTGGAAAAACTATAGCTTTGACTGGACAGACCTTTGTTGGCAAAGTAATTTCTCTGCTTTTTAATATGCTGTCTAGGTTGGTCATAGTTTTTCTTCCAAGGAGCAAGCATCTTTTAATTTCATGGCTGCAGTCACCATCTGCAGTGATTTTGGAGCCCCCCCAAAATAAAGTCTGACACTGTTTCCACTGTTTCCTCATCTATTTGCCATGAAGTGATGGGACCAGATGCCATGATCTTAGTTTTCTGAATGTTGAGTTTTAAGCCAACTTTTTCACTCTCCTCTTTCACTTTCATCAAGAGGCTCTTTAGTTCTTCTTCACTTTCTGCCATAAGGGTGGTATCATCTGCATATCTGGGGTTACTGATATTTCTTCCAGCAGTCTTGATTCCAGCTTGTGCTTCATCCAGTCCAGCATTTCTCATGATGTACTCGGCATGTAATTTAAATAGGCAGGGAGACAATATACAGCCTTGATGTTCTCCATTCCCTATTTGGAACCAGTCTGTTGTTCCATGTCTAGTTCTAACTGTTGCTTCTTGACCTGCATACAGATTTCTCAGGAGGCAGGTCAGGTGGTCTGGTATTCCCATCTCTTTCAGAATTTTCCACAGTTTGCTGTGATCCACATAGTCAAAGGCTTGGCATAGTCAATAAAACTGAAGTAGATGTTTTTCTGGAACTCTCTTGCTTTTTCGATGATCCAGTGAATGTTGGCAATTTGATCTCTGGTTTCTCTGCCTTTTCTAAATCCAGCTTGAACATCTGGGAGTTCATGGTTCACGTACTGTTGAAGCCTGGCTTGGAGAATTTTGAGCATTTCTTTGCTAGCATGTGAAATGAGTGCAATTGTGTAATTGTGAGTGTAATTGTGTAATTGTGAGTGTAAACAATATTAAATACTGTTAAACCTAGACAGCATATTAAAAAGGAGAGACTTCACTTTGCTGACAAAGTCTGTATAGTCAAAGCTCTGGTTTTTCCAGTAGTCGTGTATGGATATGACAGCTGGACCATGAAGAAGACTATGCACTGAAGAATTGATGCTTTTGAACTGTGGTTTTGGAGAAGACTCTTGAGAGTCCTTGGACTGCAAGAAGATCAAACCAGTCAATCCTAAAGGAAATCAATCCTGAATATTCATTGGAAGGACAGATGCTGAAGCTGAAGCTCCAATATCTTGGCCACTTGGTGTGAAGAACCGACTCATTGGAAAAGACCCTGATGCTGGGAAAGATTGAAGGCAGGAGGAGAAGGGGATGACAGAGGACGAGATGGTTGGATGGCATCACCAACTCAATGGACATGAGTTTGAACAAGCTCCGGGAGATGGTGAAGGACAAGGAAGCCTGGCTTGCTGCAGTCCATAGGGTCACAAAAACTCGGACACAACTGAGTGAACAAGAACAAGCATGTGAGTAAATGAGTACATGTAACTACAGTGTTGGGTGTAGGCAGAGGGTGAAGAGAGGGAATAGCAGATGGTTATAGTCCAATCCCTTGGAAATATCCACGATGCAATGCGGGAGGCAGGGATGAGGTCAGAACAGATTCAAACATCAGAAAGGGAGGAAAAGAAGCAAGATACAGAAGTGTCCTGCAGACCAAGGACCCAGTTTGTTCCCCCTCTCCAGCAAACAGATACAAAATTCGACATGGTCAAATGCTGCAGAGGGGTCACAGAAAATGGACTGTAAGAACGAGACATTTCCTGGGCGCCGGGGCTCCATTGACTGCTGCTCACACACCCGAGTTGGAGGAGACAAGTGTGATGAAGGGAGGCAGGTCCTGCTACCTGCCAATCCCTGGAAATCCTTGAATGGGAAGCGGGGTTGAAAAGATAGATAGTAGCTTTGTGGGAGAAAAATGTAAGAGAAAGCAGAAGTTCCTAGACAGGAGAGAATCGTGGATCAAAAGGGACAAACTGAAGATGCTTAAGAGAAAGGGACAGCAATAAGAATAGGATGTCTCCCCACGGGGGAGGAGACAGACTCAGCCGGTCCAAGAAACTGACTACCGAAACCCCCGTGGTGACCTGTTTATGACTTGTGGAGATTGGCCTCATTACCATAGAGTCAGACCTGTAAAAAGAAATATGAAGACACATAAGAGCAGATGCTAACCACAGCCTTTGCTATATGGAAAGCAACATTTTCACCTGCTTAGAACTAGGGGCGAAATCAGGCCTCAGGGACAGAGTAAGAGAACAATTTGAGAAAAAAGAAAATAGTCAAAGAAAGGAAAGAGAAATACCAGGACTCTTGCCAGCATTTCCTGGTGGAAGCAAGCTCCTCGGGCTCCCAGAGCTGTGGCCATCCATTCTGGAAAACAGGATGGTTTCCGGTCTCTTACCTTCCTTGAAAGGTTTTTACAGAGGTTCAGTGGAAAAATCATATGCCGTAAGGCAGTCAGGCCCTTAGTGTTATGTTCTAAGTGGATGCGAGCTTTGTGCAGGAAAGCCTAGAAGCGATTTCTTATCCCAGATGTACCAGGACAGCTTTGTGAGCATCCTCTGAGAGGTGATTGATGGCTCCCCAGCAGCCTCCTGCAAAGAACTCTGAAAGCACCTGCTTGGAGGAGGTGCTGGACCAGCGGAAGTATTACTGACTCCTGCGGGAAGCTGCTGCCCAGGAGGCAGGGAGCCAGCTCCGCTGGCCACCACGGGGTCCTCCCAGGTTACCCAGATCAGTTACGGAAATGGAGCCTGACCAAGGACACCCACTCCAGCCCCTGCCTGAGGGAGAGCCAGCTCAGAAGCCTGCATTCTCAGATAAACCAAAACAAGAATGTCAGGCTGTTTTTTTTTTTAAGTACAGAATCTTTAAAAAAAAAAAAAAAAAAAGGGGGCACAACAGAGAAAAAAAGTGCCCCAAACTCCAGACCCCCAGGGATTTGAGTTCTCAGAGTTCCCTGCTCTCGAGGGTGGTCCATTTCCTGCTGCCCCTCCCCCTTACAAGGACAGCCCTGGCTCAGGTTGATGAAACTGGGGCCTTAGGCCTGGTGGATTATGGCGTCTTGCTGGTGAGCCCGTCCCACTGTTTCTCTCTGCTTCCGTATCTTCTCCTCCTCCCTTCGCTTTCCCCCTAAATCTCACCTTTATCTCTTCATCTGTACCCACCCTTTGGCCCCATCATGGCCTGTCTTGTAATGTCACTGTCTCTGTCTTCAGCTGCGCACATTCTCACAGCTGATCATGAGCATTTCCAGGCAGGGACCTATGCCAGACATCTTTACCTTCCGGGACCTGGCACAGAGCTATGCCCAGAGAGAAATCGTTATGGATCTTATTTCCATTTCCATTTCTTTTTATACATTTGTGAATTAGCACAACATTCATTAAAGGGATCATATGCACACAGAGATGAGCCTCATGACTCATTCCAGAAAGTTACAGAATTAGATTGTTGAATTCTTGGAAATTCGTACACCTCAATATGGCACCAACGTATCATTCATTCATTCATTCAGCGTCACTAAGTACCTCTTATCTCCAGGCGCTGTGCACTCTACACATTACACGGGTACAGACAGACACACCCACCAACACACACACACACACACACACACACATCCCTGTTCTCTAGTACCTTTGTTTTGTTTTTTTAAAACAGACTCTACTATGCAGTGCTTAGTCACTTTAGTCGTGTCCGACTCTTTGCGACCCCATGGACTAGAGCCTGCCAGGCTCCTCTGTCCATGGGATTCTCCAGGCAAGAATACTGGAGTGGGTTGCCATGCCCTCCTCCAGGGGATCCTCCTGACCCAGGGATCGAACCCAGGTTTCCCGCATTGTAGGTGGATTCTTTCCCAGCTGAGCTAGCAGGGAAGCCCAAGAAAAGACTAATCATACATAATTAACTATAGGATGATTTGACATATTCTAACAAAAGTGGTGGGTAAAGGAGCCACTGGGTTTCCCTTGATAACTAAGCATTGGTCCTGAGGGATGAATAGGAGCATCCTTCGACTCACCTGGGGACAGTGCAAATCTGTGGTGACCGCTGGTGTCACAGACGGCACATCCCTGTGGAGTGCAGGGAAGGAAGTTCCTTGGAATCTCCTCACATCAGGACCACACAGCCCTGTGCTAAAGAAATGCTTTCATCCTCCTCTCAAGTAGCCTATTTCATCTGGTGCTGTTTGGGGGAGTATTTTGGGGACGATTGCCTTCAAGCGGTCCAAATCCCTCCCTGCCTCTCAGAATGCTGAAGAATTATGAACCTGGGTGTTTCATGCAGGCAGTTTGACCCTTTTGATGGGAAATGCCTGTTTGCCTTTGGTCACAGAATTCCTATTATCTGGGATATTGGTTTCCTAGTAAGCTGGGATGGGAGTGTTCGGGGCTTTGCCTTTTTGTTTCACTTGAAGGCTTAAAATTGTAGTCTGGCTTTATAAATGGCCAGGATGCGTTTTCCTTCTCTCTTTGCCTCTCCTCCTGTGGGGTTTGTTTTGTGGATCATTTCCCCAGGGTTTTCCTGTGGTTTAATCGTTCCTCCCGTCCAAGTTTGGGAAATCAAGCCATCTCCTGGGCTCCCCAAGCTCATGTCCACCTGCCCCTCTCCTCTTGGACTTTGGGGCTCTTTGACCGTGCACCAGCAGGAAGAAGGAAGCGACGTCCATGCCAGAACGCCCAGTGCCTGCAGACAGTGAGGCTGCTGGGTCCCTAGAACTGAGAACTGAGCTCTGCAGTTACAGGCTGTGTTCTTCCTCGCCCTAAGTCTTACTGTTAATCCAAAACCACCAGCAAAGCTCAGCACTCCCGTCCTCTCTCCTCCACTACGTCACTGACTCTCATCGTCCTGTACCACCCAGACTTCTGATGTTACCTTTGTAGTTGAAAGAGAAGCAATTCTCCAGCACTGAAAGCGTGATATTAGCTCTTTATTATTATTCTTTCATTCATTTGCACGTGCTTTTAACAAACATGTATGGCATCCAGTATATGCTAAATTAGATGCCAGAGAGACAGAGATGGCTCTTACCTACTCCTAATCTCAAGAAATCTCTCATTTAATAGAAAAGTTTTGAACAGAAATCAAAATTTTAGTCAACTATATCTAGATTGCTTCTGCTGCTGCTAAGTCACTTCAGTTGTGTCTGACTCTGTGCAATCTCATAGATGGCAGCCCACCAGGCTCCACCGACCCTGGGATTCTCCAGGCAAGAACACTGGAGTGGGTTGCCATTTCCTTTTCCAATGCGTGAAAGTGAAAAGTGAAAGCGAAGTCGCTCAGTTGTGTCAGACTCTTCACGATCCCATGGACTGCAGCCTACCAGGCTCCTCCATCCATGGGGTTTTCCAGGCAAGAGTACTGGAGTAGGGTGCCATTGCCTTAGCACATTATAATTAATCATAAAGTTTAAAAACCCAAAGCTTTCAAGAAAGGAGTTTTCTTTAACTCAGCCCTTGACCCCTTTTGAAGGCTGTTAATAAAACGTGTGTTTTTAATTAGGTTTTCACTCTAAGAAATAAACCCTTTAGCTATCTAGAAAATGAACTCCTCCAGAATGACTTTGTATTAGTCAGTTTGGCTGCAGTAACAAGTAATTCCAAGATCTCAGTGGCTTGAAACAGTTATTCCTCACTCATGCTACGTGTGGGCTCTCTTGTAAGCTGGAGCTCTGCTCCCTGTATCTTCTGATTGCAGAACCCATGGTGCAGGCATCTGGGCTTTGCTGATCTTTTGAGAGAGAAAGAGTAAGAGGACTACTAGAAACATGCAATGCCTCTTGAAGTGCCTCCAAGAGGTGCGTGCCAGAGTCACGTTTCATTGTCCAAGGCAGGTTACAACATCAAGGTTAAAATCCGTGGGGTGGGAATGTACTCTTCCCACCGGCAAAGGGACAAGGAGGAGGAAAGGAAGGTTTACCGAACTCCCAGGCCTTCAGTAAGCCTATTTTGCTGGATGGATGAGGCTACACCTGTATTTCTATCTATGTCTATCTCAGGGATATACAGTGACTTTGCTGTTATCTTTCAACAAACTTGGATTTGTCAGCTGTAGAAAACGGCTGCTTTTAGGTCCTCCTGTTCTCCCCACCTTTCCAGATTCTCCATAGGAATGGCTACCAGGATGATATGGACAACAAAATGGCTTCAAAGTTAAGAGATATGTAAGATACATAAGTAGAGAGAGAGTTCATAAACTGGTCTGCTGATCCCTCGACAGGTTGTAGTTATGTCAAGATGGCCCTTGGAACCCTTCATCGTTATGTACATGATTTTTAACTGTTTTGGGGTCTCCCTCATCCCTCCTGCTTGTGACCTGCCGTGCCCAGGGCCTCTGCAGTCTGTGTGATGAGAACACTGGTAGCTTTCAACCCACCGTCAGCCTCTTTTTTTCAGCCTCAGGCTGATCAGAGAAACCCTTCCGTCTTCTCCAGCCTTGGGGACAAAATAGCTGAGGTCCTCTCTACAAGGGCAGCTCAGTCGAGGCTAAAACCCCTTTCCGAAACAGGTCACAAGGGCCTCCAGATTCCTCAAAGTAACCCCCTTGCTCCAGGCAGAGAAGATTCAAGAACCCACCTTCCTAGTTACTTGAGGCCAGCTGTGCCCTCTGTCCAGCTTGGAGCAAGGGAGGGAAGACACCAGACAGAAAGGTAGTACATGGGACAATTAGCTCACATTGATGGCAATTTCCCTGGGAACACGTCTCCCACTCCTGACTTGCAGAATTTCCACTGAAAAAGCCTTTAGTTTTTACTTTTTAAATGTTATCGCCATCTCGTGGCTCCTTTTAATATTGCAGATTACAGGTACTTGGCTGCTGCTGCTGCTGCTAAGTCACTTCAGTCACGTCCAACTCTGTGCGACCCCATAGATGGCAGCCCACCAGGCTCCCCCATCCCTGGGATTCTCCTGGCAATAAGAAGCCTCTAATATCTCAGATATTTGCACAGAAAAGCAAGCTGATAAAGAGTCAGAAAGCCTATGATTATTATTGAAGTTATTGTTTAATATGCCTTAAATCTCAGCAGTCAGGTTGGCATGATCAGGTTTAAAGAGATATCAAAATTCTGTAGACTGTAGCTGACCTCAGCTCAGCCACACTGTCGACTTTACAGAATAAGTCTTGCTATGTGACAAGTCATTTAACGGGCTCCCATTAGATTTGTGGGCTGAAAAACAGAATGGAATATACCTGATATACATAAATTACATAAGAGATAAATGCCCAACATAGAAAAAAATCCAAAACCTGAAAGAAAATTAAAATCATCTTTAATCCCATCACACGGAGATAGCTGTCACAATTAGCATTTTAATGTAGATCTCCCGTATTTTTATGCATATATGCCATAATAGAATCATAACATGAATGCTGTTTTTATACTCCTTTTTAAAAAATTATTAATGCCTCTTTCTTGCTCGCTACAATAGCTAGAGCCTAGAACAATATTTGACACAGAATAGGGTCTCAAAAGTAGTTGTTAAATAAGTGAAAGTGAATAAGTAATTTGTATAATTGCTTTTAATACCTGTATAACGTTCCACTTTGGGGCTACCCTCTATTTATTTACTCTCATCTGATAATGTTTCTTTTTATTTTTATTATGAATACCAAGAGCAGTGGAGTTCTGAGTTTTACTCGATGGTGATAAAAGGGTCCTTCAGCCAACCAGCCTCCATCACAGTGGTGACGGTTTCCTTGTTAAAATACAAGTTCAGGAGAGTCTGTGTTCATGCAGCTCTCCCTATCAACATGAGAGCAACTTCTTCGGAACTTTAATCCTTGATTTTCAAGTCTCAGAATGCCCGGGTCCCAGTCTCCAGACATGGTGATTTAACTGGTCTCAGGTGGATCTTATTCGTATATGTTCCAAAACTCCAAGGTAATTCTAATGTGCAGCCAGGGTGGAGAAAAACTCTACTTTAAATGGAGCTACCTGCAGAGTTCATGTAGGGAAACCTCATGAGAGGGGAGACAGCCTAATGAAAAGAAGCCCTTAGTAAGTGTGTGCCTGAAGATGAACCCAGACCACCTGGCGTGACGTTATTATTCCTCAGAGACAATGCAGCAAGTTCTACCTCCTCATGTTAACTGGAGCCGCTCAGAGGTATTTAAGGGAATTAACAGAAGTTGAGTAAATATGTATTAGGTAACCTCCAGTACCACAGTGACTTCACGTGCAGCAGTCATGACCCTTGTGTACGTAAAGATGTAGATGCATCTTTACACTGTAATGTAGTAAACTCATCCGCAGACGTTATCATGTAACTCGACGTGAGTATTAACCCAGGCTGCAGTCTCAAAGCAGAGGAAATTACCCTGGAAACTGCACGCGGCACAAGTGTTGTAATTAGTTTAGAACCGTTTGGTAGATTTATGAGGAAGTTTCTCCTCTCTGATTCCTTAGAAATAGGGACTACATATTCCTTGCACAATTCTCTTACTATTTGTTCTTATTTTACATGTACCAGACTTCTGAGCATCCCCTTCTGAGCTGAGCAGGCCCAGGTCACCTACCCCCCCCCACCCCCCGCCTGCTCCACCCAAGGTCCAATGGACACTTCACAGGGGAACAAAATGCCAGACAGTCCCCTGGGACCAAACGAGATAAAGGCATTGGAGGTAGTCTGTACTCCCTGGGAGACTGTAGTTAAAAATAAAAGCAAACAGCGGAGAAACATTCTTCAGTGCCAAAAACAGTTCTAACCATATTTCTTTAGGGAATAAAAGTCTCATTTTTTTAAAATTCCAGCAAACTGACAGATCCTTATATGTTTTTGTGCCTACACAGTTGGTTTTGATCTCTGCAGTTCTTTCTTGGCTTTTAAGTACCACTCTTGTGTTTTGGGGGAGTGATGGGAAGATCACTCTAGAGAATTGGAAAGGTGAGTTTTGAGCCTGTCTCCTATGGGCTAAGGGTAGATTTCACAGGGAAGTAGCAGAAAGTTCTATTGATGCCTTCTTGATGTTGAACTGTAAGGCCCCACTATGCCTTCCTGAGCAGTGGACTGTCAGAGTGAATTTCACCTAAATCCAGTCACTTAGCTGAGCAGCAAATGTGGAAAAGCTGGATTCAGATACGAGTCCTCAAATCAAGATGATCACGTGTATTCTTCTTAAAGGAGCCATTTCTGAGAACAGCCTCTAAGTGAACTGAATGATAAATGAAAGTCATGCCACCCATGATTTCTGTGTCCCTTTGCTACACAGTCGACTCAAAAAATATTTCACAACCTCTCCTTTGACTCCTTTCTTCTAGAAGATTTGCATTAAATATGCCCGGTCCCTCCTATGCTAAATATAAAACCCCCTTCAATCCCCCATCCTCTTATTACTAATGCCATGGGCTATCAGCCTAACTACCCCTACCCAAGACAGACAGACAGACAGACACACATACACACTTCACCTAATTTTTGTGCCCGCTTCCCCCCTTACATCCTTCACCACTTACACCCTTCATCAGCTACACCCTCAATCTGGCTTCGGGCTTTATCATTCCTCCAAGTCCTCTCCACCCAAACTACCCCTATGTCCTTGTTCCAAAATGTAGCAGGCACTGTGGTGTCTTTAATACTTGACTTTCCAGTGCATCAGGTGCTGTGGACCACTCTCCCCTTGAAACAGCACTTTCCTGAACTTCAGGCCACAACATTCTCTGAGGATCTTCCTTCCCACTTTCCTCTGTTGCCCCCTGTGCCCCCTTAAGCCCCCTGCATCGTGTGGTTCCTCACTGCCTGGCCCTCCACTCTTCTCTCTTCTCTCTGCAGGGTCTCTGCCTGGGGGCTCCATTTCCCCCCCACACACCTCCAAATACCAGCTGGGAGCTGATGCCTCTCAAACTTTCCTTCAGCCCTCATCATCTTCCTGTGCCCCACAGCCATGTATCCGCTAGGCCCCACGATCTCAGCAGGTCCCAAACTCAACTTGCCCACTCACTTCCACATCCCCTGTCTCCGTGAGTGGACGACCCCAAGAGCCCACTTGCCAAACTAGAAACCTGGCAATCATTCTCAAAGACAAAACCACCCTGCCTGTCAAGCCTATTTCCTAAATGTCTCAGACACAACTCCTCTCTTCATTTTAGCTCCTATCTTAGTCCATTCATCCCTCTATAACAGAAGACCAAGGTTGGATGGCTTATAAGACAACAGAAATTTATTTCTCACAGCTTTGGAGGGTGGGAAGTTCAAGATCAAGTCTGATGGCAGATTCCATATCTAGTGGAAGCTTGCTCCCAGGTCTCAGGATGGCCATCTTTTCAGAATAACTTCACATGATGGAAGGGGTCTCATATGTGTGCGCGTGCTAAGCCGCTTAAGTCATGTGTGACTGTAACCCCATAGACTGTAGCCCACCAGGGTCCGGTGTCCATGGGGTTCTCCAGCAAGGATACTGGAGCGGGTTGCTGTTTCCTCCTCCAGGGGATCTACCCGACCCAGGGATCGAACCTGCGTCTCTTCTGCCTCCTGCTGGGGATTCCTACTGTGTTTC
This sequence comes from Redunca redunca, assembly GCA_006410935.1. NCBI lineage: Eukaryota > Metazoa > Chordata > Mammalia > Artiodactyla > Bovidae > Redunca > Redunca redunca. Next base: position 761,789 of record SJYQ01002666.1, read on the forward strand.
ATCTCAAGCCCTTTGCATTTGCCATTCCTGGGCCTGAAACACCTCATCCAACAGAGCTCCCCCATCCATCCTACAGCTTTGCCTACTTGCAGTCTGCATATCCTCACCTGCAGCCTCCCCAGTGAAACCTCCCCTCCTCCCCAAGGCTGTGATCTTCCCCGGCTGTGTTCACCCCTAGCGCGCATGAGCCATTCTACCACATCGTCTATTGCACTGAGCTGAAATGGGCTCTTTTCCTGTGTCTTCTTACCTTAAAGGGCTTCCCTGGTGGCTCAGAGGTTAAAGCGTCTCCTTCCAATGCGGGAGACCTGGGTTCGATCCCTGGGTCGGAAAGATCCCCTGGAGAAGGAAATGGCAATCCACTCCAGTATTCTTGCTTGGAGAATGCCATGGACAGAGAAGCCTAGTAGGTTACAGTCTACAGGGTCGCAAAGAGTCGGACACGACTGAGCGACTTCACCTTCACCTTCTTACTTCAACAAGACTGTAAATCCCAGTCTTTTTTTTTTTATTTCATTCATTTTACTTTTGAATATTTATTGTTATTTATTTATTTCTTTGGCTGTGCGGGCTTTTAGTTACAGCATGTGGGATCTAGTTCCCTGACCAGGGATCAAACCCGCCCCCCTCCCCCCGCTCCTGCGTTGGGAGTGCGGAGTCTTAACCACTGGACTGCCAGGGAAGTCCCAAGGTAGAGTCTTAATCCCATTCATCACACGAAGTCTATCCTCTGCCTGATGTACAGTAAAATGCTGGATAAATATCATACAAATAAATGCAGCAGGGTTTTACTTTCCTAGTGCTGGGACAGTATGAGGAATCGTGATGGAAACGATCATTTTAAAGACATAAAAATGAAAGAACCCCAGAAGAAAGATGACAAAGCAGTCCTTCTCCTGTTACCCTAATTAATGTAATTTTTCATCATGTCTGTATGCCATTAACTGCTAAAATAGCCAAACGAGTACGCTTCATTTAATTTGCCCAAGTGACTGCGATTGTAATTAAAGGTGTTTCTCTATGTAGGTGCTTGCAACTAGTCGTAAAATTCTGACGCTACAGTTATTAAGCAACCAAGTGGGGAAGGAGGCAGGCTAGTGTTTCTTACGGATAAACGCATGTATGACTGCGCCCTCTTCTGGACGGACTGAGAATAGCTTAAGTGTGGAAAAGACTCCGAAAGGAATGACTGATTGGTGGCTTGCCTGGGGCTTCCCAGGTGGCTCCGTCGTGAGGAATCTGCCTGTTTACTCCCTGGGGCAGGAAGATCCCCTGAAGAAGGAAATAGCAACCCACTCCAGTATTCTTGCCTGGAAAATCGTATGGACAGAGGAACCTGGAGGGCTACAGTCCATGGGGTCACAAGACTCAAGACACGACAGAGCGACTGGAAACAACAAAGGAACGGCTAGGACCCACCGAAAAGCATGGTTCTGGGTTCGCATCAACTCTGACTTTCTAGATGAGAAGGAGTGGCTGAAAACTGGGGGAGGAAAGTGCGCAATGTTGCCCTTAGTCAGGAGACCTTGCTACCCTGTGGCATCCAGCGAGCTCTTTGTGCAGGAAGCCCCCTCCCTGGTCTGCACCCCAGAGCTCACCTTCTGTCCCTCCAGCTGAGAGGTGTGGGCTTCCAGAGGGCCCTACGCAGCCCTTGTCCCCGGGCACATAGTCCTCACCCTCTCATCACAGTGGCCTCTGCCTTGGCAGCTGAAAAATCAAGTTGGGGACCTCTCCTTGGCGGCCCTCTTAGAGGACTGCTTGCCCCATCTAGCAACTCTCTGGCAAATATTTGATCTGGCCACTGCATCTCTGATGGACTCAGCGGGACCACCTTCTGGTCACTTGATGCTGCCTGGCTTCAAGTTTTCAACCCACTTGATTTTTTTCTCTTAAAGTTCACTACTAGTCTCTTAAATTGCTTGGACCTTTGAAAATGTGTTGTCTTAATCCCTCCCCCTTTCTTTGCTCTTAGTTCATTTTTGTACTTTCTTTTCTAAAATATTTATTTATTTGGCTGTGCCAGGTCTTCGTTGTCGTGTGAAGCCTGAGTTGAGACATGTGGCATCTAGTTCCCTGACCGGGAATTGAACCCAGGCCCCTGCACTGGGTGGGAGTGCAGCCTTAGCCACTGGACCACCAAGGAAGTCCTCTTTTGACTTTCTCTTAATTGTTTTGGGGCTCTCCTTTCCCCTCATTCTTTATTTCTTCCATTTTTTTGTTTTTGTTTTGTTTTGTTTTGTTTGTTTGTTTTTTTTGGTTTGTTGGTTTCTGTTTGTTTCTGATCACTTTATCTAGTGGCTTATTATTTTAGCCTTACTTTGACTTCTCATCTTTTCACTTACGAGGCTTTCGGGCTTTAGATTTCCCAGTCACTCACATTATTGGCCCCTTTTTTCCCCCCACATTTTATAAACATTGTTTTATCGCTGCTGTTGTTCAGTCACTAAGTCATGTCCAACTCTTTGTGACCCCCATGGAGAGTGCGACACCAGGCTTCCCTGTCTCTCACTGCCTCCCTGAGTTTGCTCAAACTCTTGTCCATTGAGTTGGTGGTATTATCTAACCATCTCATCCTCTGTCGCCCCCTTCTCCTCCTGCCCTCAATCTTTCCCAGCATCAGGGTCTTTTCCAATGAGTCCGCTCTTTGCATCAGGAGGCCAAAGTCTTGGAGCTTTAGCATTAGTCCTTTCAATGAATATTCAGGATTGATTTCCTTTAGGACTGACTGATTTGATCTTCACGATCTTTACTTATTTTACCATTTTTTCGATTTTTTTCTTCAGTTGAAGGCCAGTTTTTAATGTTTGACTCCAAAAGTGGACTCTTCCTCACCTCATTCTCCCTTTGTCTACTTCTCATCAATCACTCCTAACTCTTGTCTGTGTTTTCATTGTACTTCAGCATTTTGCTTGCCAACTTGGCCTGTAAGTCCGCTTTACTGTGGTTTTCTTATACTGTCCAGACAAGCATTAGCTTCTGTTTTTATTTACTTATATATTCATATCTTTCTGTTGTTGTTTTGGCCACACCACAGGGCCTGCAGGGTTTTAGTTCCCTGAGCAGGGGTCAAACCTGCACTTACCGCAGTGAAAGCATGGAGTCTGAACCACTAGACTGCCAAGGAAGCCCCTGCTTTTAGTTTTAACCTTTTTTTTTTTCCTCTTACTTTACAAAGAGCAATACAAGAGGCGTGCTGATTAAGGCGGCCATCGAAAGGCTGCCCTGCGCTTGGAAGCAGAGTAAGCTCAGTGCTCGCCCTCCCCCAGGCAGAGGGAAGGGCAGCAGGAGCCCAGGCCAGCATCTCCCCTTCACTTCGTTTTTTGCATGAATGAGGACAGACAGGATGTTGAGTCAGGAGTGAGGCAAAGAAGGGGCTCTCGGAGACCCTGACACTCCAAGCTGGGAAGCTAACTAATGAGGGTTCTGTTTTCTGTTTATAAGAGAAGTTTGGGGCTTCCCTTGTGGCTCAGCTGCTAAAGAATCCTCCTGCAATGCGGGAGACCTGGCTTCGATCCCTGGGTTGGGAAGATCCCCTGGAGGAGGGAAAGGCTACCCACTCCAGTGTTCTGGCCTGGAGAATTCCATGGACTGTATAGTTCATGGGGTCATAAAGAGTCAGACACAACTGAGCGACTTTCACTTTCACTTTACAATAATATCTACACATCAGGACCATGAACATGGTTATAGGTAATTTTAGAGACCTGCACCTTGTCTTCACAGGAAGTGAAGAAAGTCGAGGAGACCTAAGGACAGGTAGGCCTGGCGTTCATGGGCTCGCAGAGTCGGACACGACTGAGCAATTGAACTGAACTGAAGGACAAGCATGCTCAGTCGCTCAGTCATGTCTGACTCTTTGTGCCTCGTGGACGTAGCCCGCGGGGCTGTTTGTGGGGTTTTCCAGGCAAGAGTCCTGGAGCGGGTTGCCCTTTCCCTCTCCAGGGCTAAGGACAAGAGTCTGCTTTTATAAGCTTCCCCCAGAGATGGTAATATGTTCAAAGAGAGGGGAGAGGTGAGCCAATGCAAAGGAAGGAAGAATGAAGTGTTGAAGGGAGGGAAAAAATAAAGATGAAGTTCTGGGAATTTTTGTATCAAGCTTCTTACTGCGCAGCCAAGAGGGAAAAGACTGTCAGGCCCTCAGATAGACCTAGTCCCTGGAGACCCAACCCCAGTGTCTAGGCTGGGAGGAAGCGGTTTTCAACAAGTGGGGAGATGACTGGAACTCCCCCCAGGGGACATTTGGCAATATCCAGGGACATTTTTGGTGATGGGAGAAGCCTGGGATGCTGTTAAATCCCTACACTTGACAGGACAGTCCCCACCCACAGAGAAAATCGCCCCACCCCAAATGCCAATAGATCTGAGGCTGAGAAACCTTGCACAAAAGACAGTTTAATGACGATCTTCCTCCCATCTTGCAGGACTTGTCCTCACTCCCATTTCCTCCCATCTTGCAGGACTTGTCCTCACTCCCATTTGCCGACTTCCCACCGCTCCCAGCGCTCCAAGTGCCCTCTGGTGAACACAGTGTCCGCTCCATCACCCAGCCATGTCTCGAATGTCCCAGGGCTCCTCTTATTTCTCTACAGGTTATTTCTCCACATGCCTGCCCAGGCCAAGGAGCTTAGACCCCAACTTTCTCTGCCCAGCATCAGCTTCTTCCTCTCGAGACGTATATAGTCCAATCAACCTATTCTCACTGAGAAGGCGTATCTGGCCTGGGGAACAGTCTTCTCACTGCACAGAATGGACCCTCTGTGCTTTGACAAGAGCCCAATAAGCCCACTGCCCGTCCCAGCGGCTCTCTCCCCAGCAGCCCAGCCCTGGAGAACCCTGAGCTTCCTAAGGACCACGGCTCCGGTTTTCCAGACCTGGTAGGTCTTCTGTGACCCCTTTCTTCCACCAGCTCTGAAGAGCCCCAGCTTCTGTGCAGTCAGTTCACAGGTTTGAGGCAAAGTTGGCTAAGGGACCATGGATGGAAGGAAGCAGAGATCCTAGTGGGAGGAGATGGAGGCTGGAGTGAAGTATGTGGCCTTTGGAGCTAGAATACCTGCCATCCACACCCAGCTCTTGGGCATATTCCTTTGCCCATCTGTGCCTCAGGGTCCTTGTATGTAAAGTGGAGACTTGGAGACTTCTTGCATGTTCGCCGTGAGGCTCCAGTGAGCCAGGACCAGGTGGAGTTTAGAACAGGGCAGTCGCCACCACCACCTGGAGAGGTGAGTCAAGGGGAGGATGTGCCATGAGCTAGTAGCCAAGAAGTGAGCATTCTTGTCGCCAGTACCTTCCTTGGGCAGCATCATTACGAATGGCTCAGCACGATGAAAGTTTACCCCTCTCCAAGGTCAAGTGCAAAGCTGAGAGTTTCACTTCCTCACAAGGGTAATGGGGCTGGACTCTTCCCTACTTCCTGTCGATTCTGCTTCCTCCTTGCTATTTATGGACAAGGACACTGTGTACATTAAGCTCCCAGTGCCTTTTTCTAAAGCACCATCTCCCTTGGCCCCAGGGGAGCACGTGGTTTCCCCCTTCTAACTCAGCACATCTGTTTTTCTGAACCACAAATGAAAATTCTAATTATTTTATGAATGGGAAGAAATTCGGCTATCCCCAAAGTTCAAATAAAACAAAAGAGTTTTTAAATCTTTGGCCACTGTGATATTTTTCCCCAGCTGTGTTTTAGAATGCCTGAAAAGCCTGGAGTGAATGAAGAGAGATTTCAGCCTATTAGCATTCCTAAACAGTTCTAAATAGGTCAAGAATTCAGTTGTCATATCTATGGGTTTTGTTTTCTTCTCATTTCCTGATGATACCACATGTTTTCATCATTTAACATCTTTTGAAGGAGGTAACCGCCTTCAAACTTTTAAGAATAAAATCTTGCTTTCAACCTTCAGATAGATATTTTTTAAAAAGGAAAGTTTGTTGATTAATAGCATACCTACATTTATTTTAGGACTGAGGAGATAATCAAGCTATTCTTTTTTTATATTCTCAGCACGTAATACGGCTCTGCAACAAAGAAGACATTTCAGTTATGTTTGTTGAATGAATAAAACATACACAGAAATTAGCAAGTCAAGAAAAACCATAGCCTGGGTTTTATTTTGCTGGTGCTGTGCTTTTTTAGCTAGCTTCTTTGAAAGAAACTGCCCATCAATGTAGTTTTGCTGGCATGAGAATCACATTGAACATCACACTTTCTGTCTTCATTTTTCTGACACCTCTTTGACCCAGGGAAGGATAAATAGCTCATTACCTATAGGGTGAACCAATTATATACCTGAGGTCAGCCACCAGTTCTCTGTCGAGCATAATCAGAATACCATCCAAGCTGCATGATGTACTATTATATAAAGGACATAGTCTGGCTTCTGAGAAAAGGGTATCCCAATTCAGGCTCTGTTCCTCCGTAACCCCCTCAGCCTCATTTACTTAATATAAATGGAAGCAGTTGGGATTTGGTGAAGATAATGTATGGAAAGTGCTTGGCACATGGTGAGCCCTCAGTCCATGCCATTTGTTAGGCCGTGATCCCAGTAACCTCCAGAGAAACAGCAGGAATGTCACAGGAAAGCAGACTGGACATAGGGAGCCTTCCCACCTATAGCTAATTCAGCGTGTCTCAATGCTTGGCTAAAGGTTAACATCACTTAGCCAACTGTTGAAAAATTCTGATGCCTGGCATTCACCCCCAGGGAGCCTGGTGTAAATGAGTTCAATGGAGCTATAGGTTTCTAAAGTTTCCCCAGGGGATTCTAATGACCATTCGGGGCTAATAACTACAGAACTAACAGGTGATCAAGACCTAATGTCCTCACACTCTGCTAAGTCAGAGGTTTGGTGGTAAACAACCGTTTAAGCACAGTTTCATGGTGAGATCCATTTGCATGCAGTGTGTTGAATATCTTTTAAGTAAGACCTTCAGTGATGATTTTACAGCCAGAGTCAGCATTCATGTGTTCATTCAAACACATAATTCGTTGAACGCATGTACCCGGAACTGTGCTATTCTTCTGGGATCCAGAACTCAGTCGGACACAGTCTTTGGCTCACGTGGCTTCCAGTCTAGCAGAGAAATTCAAGGACAGTGACAGTTGTGTGTGACGTGTCCCCATATCAGTGAGCGCTGGGGAAGGACCACCGGCCCAGAATTAGGGAAGGGGAGGGTCTGAGAGTGTATCCAGAGGTGACGATAGGGATGAATGGGAATCACCTGAACAGGGAAGAGAGGTCCAAAGACAGGATGTTGGTGGCACAGGTGAGGAGAGTTGGTTGTTTTCATATCACAACCATGGATTAATATTGCTTTGTTTTGAAGTTTTTCATGTAATTCTGTGGACACCTGTTATACATTTGGGATAGCAGTAGAAAAATAAGGGTTTAGAAAATCACTATCCAACAACATCCCATTAACTCAATTTCCTAGGAAATATGTGTGACAATATCCTGACATAATGTTTTTAAAAGTTGAACAAATGGTTCCTAATATTGTTTCTGAGGCTTCCCAGGTGGCTCAGATGGTAAAGAATCTGCCTGCAATGCAGGAGACCCAGGTTCAATCCGTAGGTCAGGAAGATCCCCTGGAGAAGGGAATGGCAACCCACTCCAGTATTCTTGTCTGGGAGATCCCATGGACAGAGGAGCCTGGAGGGTTATAGTCCATGGTGTCTTAAAGAGTCGGACAAGACGGAGTGATAACACTCTTATGCACTCTTGTTATACTCTATTGTTTCTAACCTTCAAAGTCCTAGAACACAGGTAGAGTGACTTTGCAAACTTTTTTTGTTCTTAATCTATTCCTGCACTTCTGTTTATCTGGTAGATGAATGAAGACAGCTTTTATGTGCCTGGAATTCATCAATTGTATATGATACAGAAGAGGGGAAAGGTCAGTTGTGTTCTGAGTATAAAATCAATTCCCAGATAGTTGGCCTATTGACAGCTCTGATTTTAACCATTCAGTCAGAATGATTTAAAAAATATATATTACTTCCCGTGCTCAGGGGTGTTTGACCATAAATTATTGAACTTAGGAATTGGGAAGGACATCAAAGCATTGCAGAATTGATACTCAACATAAAATCCATATAAATTCTGTTTCCAAGTTCTCTTTTCCTTTTATCATACAGTTAGGTTACTCAGGGGTCCTTTTTACTCCCTCTCGTGTTTAACGATGCTTTCAGATCTGTAAATTAGAAATGCTATTGGTAATAAACTAAGGTCTTTCCTTCCCTCAGATAATCTGTATATTATAGCTTTGAGAGCTGAAAAACACAATTCAGTGCAGGGTAGATAAGTATCCAGTATGCTTTCCTTTGAAATTCAAACTAAACTGCAAAAAATGGGAGAATTTGTTGGCTCAGTCGATAGTAATAGTTCAGGCAAAGATGAACGCAGGCCCTCAATTTATACCATTAAGACTGTCTGGGTCACTTAATCTCTCAGTTTCTTTTATTCCCTAGCAATGTATGTCTACACGGAGGGAGAGTTGTTGGTGTGTTAGTCACTCAGTTGTGTCGGACTCTTTGTAACCCCATGGACTGTAGCCTTCCAGGCTCCTCTGTCCATGGGATTTCCCAGGCAAGAATACTGGAATGAGTTGTCATTTCCTTCTCTGGGGGATCTGCCAGACCCTGGGATTGTACCTGGGTCTCCCACATTGCAGGCTGATTCTTTACTGCCTGAGCCACCAGGGAAGCCTGGTCCAAAGCCCTAAGATAAATGCAGTTCATGGTCTCTGAAAGAGAAACTCTCTCCAGAAAACTTCCAAGTCCCAAAAAGAACCCTGATTGGCCCTGGTTAGGTCATGTGCCTACTCTGAAACAATCACAGTGTCTAGGGAAATTAGGTTTTCAGACTTATCCTTGGCTCCACCACTGTGGTGAAATAGGAACCTTGATGGACCCACCGGCCAGAACCACAATGAAGGGGAAAGGGTAATTCCCTTGAGAAATGACTTGGGGAAAGACAAGTTAACAGATGACCATTCCTGGTGACCACGGTATTATAGTATTTCTCTTGTTCTGCCTCCAAAATGTTAATATTTCCACTAAGCAAAAAACAAAGACCCAATAAAAAAATTTCCTACACTTAGTGGGACTTCTTCCTTTTGAAAATCCTTTCAGCTACTGACACATTTGTTTTCAGTGAACAATAGGCTTTTTCTATAACATGACAAACTCTTTGGTTATTTATTTAATGAGAACATTCTTAGTAGTTCATAGAACTAATATATCAGAAAAAAAGAGTTATGGTTTTATAAATTAAAAATAAATAAACCAAACTTAATTACCTGTGGGAAAGAAAGAGATAAAGTTGAAACTTATAAACAGTTTTATTTTTGTCCCCTTCATTATATAAAACATCTATGAAAGGTTAATATATTTGTATTTCTGTATTCCCTGGTGGCTCAGAAAGTAAAGAATCTGCCTGCAATACAGGAGACCCAGGTTCAATCCCTGGGTCAGGAAGATCCCCTGGAGTAGGAAATGGCAACCCACTCTGGTATTCTTGCCTGGAGAATTCCATGGACAGGGGCCCTGTGGGCTACAGTCCATGGGGTTGAAAAGAGTTGGACATGACTGAGAAACTAACACATAGTTTTGCAGTTTAAAAATCATTCATGTCTAACATGTTAGAACTACCTTGGGAAAGTCAAATTTGGTCCAAGTATAGTCTTCAGCTTTGAGGATCCACAAATTTTGTTTTCCCCCAATACATTCAAGCATTATCAGTATCTCCAAACCTGGGTAATACCAAACTCACAGAAGAAACCTGAGAATCTTCTTGAAACCCTGATTCACGTATATATCCATGTTGATCAAGTCCTCCTAATTCTGTCTTCTTAATACCTGCCCCCACCCCACTCCCCCCCACCCTGCAGTTTCATCCTCTCTTTTTTGCCTCTACTGTATACAGACTCTCATAATCTCTAATCCAGACCATGGTTCTACTTTTCTGATACCCTGACTTAGCCCTTCCTCCTTATTAAACCCGTTCTTCATACTGAAGTAGATAAGTCAATATCCACATTCAAAATGTCAATCTAAAATGAACTTCTAGCCTGGGAAACTGGTACAGAGTTAAGTGCGTCCTCAATTAATATTTGAAACAGTACTAAAAAAAAAAAAAAGAAAAAAGAAACAGTACTGGTGTTTGCAGTGGTCCTTCAAAGAGAAAGGATAGTCAATGATTTCTCTCGGAGGAAATTTCTAGGAGAAGCCGAATTTTAATTTCAGTGTCACTCGGAGGGCATGAAACATTAGCAAGACCTGCTCCCAGGATAATCCTGATGGTTAGTAGTGTCAGTCTAGACACTTTGATACTTCTCTACCCTCTTTGTGGATCGATCGGATCATTAAGCCTCTAGTTGGGGAACCTTCTTTAACTCTCAGTTTCTCCTTTTCTTAATTCTTTTTTTTTTTTTAAGGTTCATATCTACTATATCCCTTCTGCTGGTGTATTCTTCTTTAGAAATGATAATGGAACCAGTTGGACACTATTTTTCCAATTTTAGCCTTAAAAGATCATTTTCAAGGAGATTAGAGTATAGATAGGTGATAGATGCTAGACAGATAGACAGTAACCTTTACAATATATGTGGTGGTGGTGGTTTAGTCACTGAGTCATGTCCGACTCTTGTGATCTCATGGACTGTAGCCCACCAGACTCCTCTGTCCATGGGATTCTCCAGGCAAGAATACTGGAGCAGGTTTCCATTTCCTTCTCCAGGGGATCTTCCCGACCAATGAATCAAACTTAGGTCTCCTGCATTGCAAGCAGATTCTTTACTGACTGAGCTATATGTAAAATATATACATCTGATTCCATTCTTCATGTATGGATTTCACCTAGTTAACTAGTTGACCCAGTGAAACCTTTCTGTTATACAACTTAAAATAGTGTCTGGACTTTGTTGCATAAATATTTTTTTAATGGTGGTATGATGGAGAAGCAAGTACAAAGAACTGCAAATCACTACATGAGAAAATATTTTCATGAGTGACACATAGAACCTTACAGAAACTGAGAAACAGGTGAAAAGGACTTAACACTTCCCATACCTACCCAAATCACAAGCTATCCTAATACATCTTCATAGTAACTTTTCCTAAGATAAGCCTTGCTGTGCTTAGTCGCTCAGTTGTGTCTGACTCTTTGTGACCCCATGAACTGTAGCCTACCAGGCTCTTCTGTCCATGGAATTCTCCAGGCAAGAATACTAGAGTGGGTTGCCATGCCCTCCTCCAGGGGATCTTCCCAACCCAAGGATCAAATCCAGGTCTCCAGCATTGCAGGCGAATTCTTTACCATGTGAGCCACCAGGGAAGCCCAAGAGTACTGGAATGGATAGCCTATCTCTTCTCCAGGGGATCTTCCTGACCCAGGAATCAAACAGGGGTCTCCTGATTGCAGGTGGATTCTTTACCAGCTGAGCTATCAGGGAAGTCCTAAAATAAGCCTTGACATCCTGTCACTTCCATACATTTCTGTTAAGTGATTGCCCTGAACTTGAGATGGACATCTCTCTTGCTGCTTGGACTGTGGTCAGACTCATAGGTGGTGGCACAAAGGAGTCATGTGTTCCTAGAGGTCAATAGATGTGGTCAGCTCAGCTCAGTCACTCAGTCATATCTGACTCTTTGCAACCCCATGCGTCACAGCACGCCAGGCCTCCCTGTCCATCACCAACTCCTGGAGTTCACTCAGACTCACGTCCATTGAGTCAGTAATGCCTTCCAGCCATCTCATCCTCTGTCATCCCCTTCTCCTGCCCCCAATCCCTCCCAGCATCAGAGTCTTTTCCAATGAGTCAACTCTTTGCATGAGGTGGCCAAAGTATTGGAGTTTCAGCTTCAGCATCAGTCCTTCCAATGAACACCCAGGACTGATTTCCTTTAGAATGGACTGGTTGGATCTCCTTGCAGTCCAAGGGACTCTCAAGAGTCTTCTCCAACACCACAGTTCAAAAGCATCAGTTCTTCGGCACTCAGCTTTCTTCACAGTCCAACTCTCACATCCATATATGACCACTGGAAAAAACATAGCCTTGACTAGACGGACCTTAGTCGGCAAAGTAATGTCTCTGCTTTTGAATATGCTATCTAGGTTGGTCATAACTTTTCTTCCAAGGAGTAAGTGTCTTTTATTTTCATGGCTTCAGTCACCATCTGCAGTGATTTTGGAGCCCAAAAAATAAAGTCTGACACTGTTTCCATTGTTTCCCCATCTATTTCCCATGAAGTGATGGGACTGGATGCCATGATCTTCGTTTTCTGAATGTTGAGCTTTAAGCTAACTTTTTCACTCTCCTCTTTCACTTTCATCAAGAGGGTTTTTAGTTCCTCTTCACTTTCTGCCATAAGGGTGGTGTCATCTGCATATCTGAGGTTATTGATATTTCTCCCGGCAATCTTGATTCCAGCTTGTGCTTCTTCCAGCCCAGTGTTTCTCATGATGTACTCTGCATATAAATTAAATAAGCAGGGTGACAATATACAGCCTTGACGTACTCCTTTTCCTATTTGGAACCAGCCTGTTGTTCCATGTCCAGTTCTAACTCTTGCTTCCTGACCTGCATATAGGTTTCTCAAGAGGCAGGTCAGGAGGTCTGGTATTCCCATCTGTTTCAGAATCTTCCAGTTTATTGTGATCCACACAGTCAAAGGCTTTGGCATAGTCAATAAAGCAGAAATAGGTGCAAAGTAAACATCAAATGCCACTATCTGGCTGGTGCCCACTTGGTGATCTGGCAGATTCAGATTCTTGAGAGATGTTTCTCTAGTATGGTGGTGTATTACTAGATTGACTAGAGAATGGGAAGTCGCAATTAGTGTTCTGTTCAATAATGCAACAAACTTCATTCAGAAAGCCAGTTTCTCTGTCCTGAGCTGAATTTGAACAACTTTGCCTAATTTGCAGGCAAAATGAATTTTCAGACACATCACGTTTCAAGCAGCCATAGGCATCTTTAAGAGGATACTTTCCAACTAGTGTGAGTCAAATTTCCTCTGGGGCTTTATTTAGGTAATAGAAATTTGTTCTTATGTGGTTTTAATAATATAAAGAAGCTTAATTTGGGACTGGATAAGGTTTGGCTGCTGCAATAAAACTGGAGTTTATAAAAAGAGGAAAAATGATCAATTAGCTTCGTACTACCATTATGGTCCAGCATCTCAAATTCACCATAATCATTTTATCCATTTCATACTGCTGCAGAAAAAAACAAAAGCAGCATAAAATGATGTAATACAAGAAATCTTGCATAGTAATGGATCTTTCACAACTGTAATGAAGTCTTTGGAAACTTCATGGTATAAATTAGTATTATTTCTCAAAATATACAGGTAAACTCATAACATTTGAATGAATTCAGGCTATTAATTGAAAATAAAAACTGTAACCACAGTCTTGATGCTATTTTGGAATCAGGTTAAGAAAGTGAAAACTTTCTTTTCACTTTCAACTTCAAGACCACACCTCAGTAAACAAGAAATGTCCTTTGAAAAAATCAAAATCTTAAATGTTAAAGTATGTTACAAACCTTTCTTGATTGGAATAATATATTCAGTAAATATCCTGGTAAAAACAAGTACTGATATCTTTAATATTCAGTAATTAGTATCAAGCATCTCAGGCGAATGGTATAGACAGATCTGGGTCCCAACAGTTTCATTTTTGGGTTTATTATCTTTGAGATAAAGACAACTTGGATAATGGAACATCCATGCCATGTTTTAATCGTTACATCAAAAAATAAAAACACAGTAAGTGTGCCCATCCACTTGGTACTTGAATAATTTTTACAAAATTTCCAGTTTCGCCTGAATGTCTCAGTTGTCAGATATTCATTCCCTGTCTCAAGAGATAGCTGATTCTCTCTTTGAGCAGGTGACATTCAGGATATTCTTTATATTGATCCATTGTCTGTCTCATGGTATCTTCCATGCATCGACCAAGCTTCACATGCAGGACCAGGTAGAATGAGCCCAAATCCTTCTTTATAAGACAACCCTTCAGATACTCCAAGAGAGTTATCAGGTCCTCGACCATCTCTTCTTTAGACCAGAGTTTTTATTTATCAAAAATAGAATTGAACATCCTATAGAGACTGCCTTTCCACGTGGCTTCCCAGGTGGTGCTCATGGTAAAGAACCCAACTGCCAATGCAGGAGACATAACAGACATGGGTTCAATCCCTGGGTTGGGAAGATCCCCTGGAGCAGGGCATGGCAACCCACTCCAGTATTCTTGCCTGGTAATCCGATGGACAGGGAAGCCTGGAGGGCTGCAGTCCATGTGGTCACAAAGAGTGGGACATGACTGAAGCGACTTAGCACGCACACCTCTCCACACAGAGGGTGCACAGGCAAATGCAGTCGCAGGTCGGGGCAGGCGGTGGGGTTACGGACAGTGCTTTTATGCAGCTGCAAGTCCGCACCTGAGTGGTAGGAAAGGGAGGAAGGAGATGCTGCACGATAGAAAGGAAGCAGCGTCTCCAAGGCCCTGACATGTTTGCTCGACAGTGTGAGAATCTCTTATCTTTCAAGTCAGAAAGAGCTGCTGAATGACTTTTAGCAGAGAAATGATGCTGTGAGATTTGCACTTTAGTAAAATGTGACAGATGGTTGTGTAGAGGGAAGGGATGGAGGGCTGGGAGAAAGGCCCGAGGATCTGTATATGGCAGTGGCCGGGCAATGGGGATGGAAAGGCAAGGCAGGGCCCAGCTTATCACACAGGTAAAATCCTGGGGGCCCGGCACCAACTGGATGTCAGTAAAATGCATTTTCAGAAAGAGTTTCGTTTCTTAGACTGCAGCCGTTTCAGCCGCTCCACGTCATGTTTCCTCACCACTTCGGTTACTGTCTTGATATTGACGCAACCTCGTGACCCTTCTACCCTAACTTGATTGCACCCTGTTCTTCCTCACAGAGTAATGATCCCCAAATGATAGCTGTGTCACTACTTAGATCATGGTGTCAACTTAAACTGCAATTAAGTCACATTTCCAGACTATTAGGAACTATTGTCATAAGAGCTTCCGGTATCTGCAAATGCTGAGTTGTGAGTGATGGAATTATATGCAGGCATAATTAGTTTTAAACTTACTTTTGTAATCGTGTTAATTGAACATGGAAGTGGATTGAAAAAGAGGAAGGGCATGGCATTGAGCCTGATGCAGTATCTTCAGAATCAGTAGACTGAAGAAATTAGCATTACCAGTAACTGAAATGAACCTTGCTCCCCTGTAATAGTGCGATGTAGATACAATGACCCAGGCATCGCCTCCAAGTTCAGTGACTGTTCCATGCATTTGCCTTGCAGAGTCTTCATGAGTGTCACTTTGAAAATGGACCAAGGCCCAAAGCATGAGGAGGGCATCTTGGCTGTCCTGCTGAGATCTGGGGGCATTCCCTCAAACCTCCCCAGTGCATACTTGAAATTTCCCCAGTACTTAGGCTCGGTAGCATCTAAGCTCACTGCTCATGCCTGCCCATTGTCAGG
Source organism: Redunca redunca (assembly GCA_006410935.1). Lineage (NCBI taxonomy): Eukaryota > Metazoa > Chordata > Mammalia > Artiodactyla > Bovidae > Redunca > Redunca redunca. The sequence continues at coordinate 777,296 of SJYQ01002666.1, forward strand.
ATCCCCGTGAAGCCCCCCACTTCTAACAACGCAAACAAGTGTTTGTGATCCCTCCAAGTCCTTCATCCTAAGATGCCAGTTTTCTTCAGCCCATCCAGCTCTGCCCTGGCAAGCTATGCTGCCCTTACACTGGCCATGGCAGTGAGTTCTGTAGAACGGAGCTGCTTAATCTCGCTTGGCCTGCATTCTTAGCGTGTGCCCATCTGCTCCTCAGTTCTGCGTGGATTAGAGCCCAGTCCAGCCTTTGTACCGAACACTTGGAAGCCCAGGCCAGCTAAGAGGGCAGATTCTCTTCTGCATGTCTTCCTAGACCAGCTCGAGGTCTACAATACAGATGTAATATGTATGCGAGAGAGCTGGTAAGGAAAAAACGTTCTGAGTATAATGCTTGCAATACTGAATCATCTGCTAGAGGGCAATATATGTTAAATAATAATGCAGCTAGTTTTCTGGGAAATGACACAAATTGGCTATTATATTGTTTTGTGGTTGGTGGGTTGGTTTGATTTTAGTTCAAATGCAAGGTCCAGAGCCTCTGAGATGGTCAAATAGGTTGTTGTTTAAAAAACAGAATCCACAAAGCCCATCGGGATCCCAGTTGAAAAACAGTAGCCTGGTGTTTTGCTATTTCTCAAAGGGTTTAGAGTGGACACCTTTATTACTGTTTCTGTCCCTTTTGCAAACATGTTCACATAGTAACCTCAACAGGATTCAAGGCAGCTCACCTCCACCCCCAACTGTGAAATGCTCTCCTCATAGCTCTATTAACTCAATGGCCTGAACACCAACAGATGAGAGAGGAAGGTCAAAGGAAAGCGTACCATGAGGGCAAAGAGACATTTTATGAGTCTTGTCTTTCCCCAACAAGCATTTACTCTCAAGAGTTGACAAGTGCAGGCTTTTAGGGGACCTCATTTCCAAAACTAATCAGAGGGTCCCTGTGAGTGATTTTATTTCATTATTTGTGGTACATACACAGATTGTGTTATCCAAAGAGAGAATCTGTTGTTTGGTTTTTGAAAAGGTTTTTGTCAGCTGTAATTTTTGTTGTTGTTGTTGAGTCACTAAGTTGTGTCTGACTCTTTGCAATCCCATGGACTGTAGCACGCCAGGCTCCTCTGTCCTGCACTCTCTCTCAGAGTTTGCTCAAATGCATGTCCGTTGAGTTGGTGATACGTCCAACCATCTTATCCTCTGCCCCCCTCTTCTCCTTCTTTCTTCAGTCTTTCCCAGCATCAAGGTCTTTTCCAATGAGTCAATTCTTTGCATCAAGTGGCCAAAGTATTGGAGTTTCAGCTTTAGCCTTAGCTCTTCTGATGAATATTCAGGGTTGATTTCCTTTAGGATTGAATAGTTTGATTTCCTTGCCATCCAAGGAACTCTCAAGAGTCTTCTCCAACACCACAGTTGAAAAGCATCAGTTCTTTGGCACTCAGCCTTCTTTATGATCCAACTCTCACATCTATACGTGACTACCAGAAAAACCACAGGTTTGAGTATACAGACCTTTGTTAGTAAAATGATGTCTCTGCTTTTTAGCATACTGTCTGGGCTTGTCATAACTTTCCTTCCAAAAGCAAGCATGTTTTAATTTCATGGCTGCAGTGATTTTGGAGCGCAAGTAAAAGCGGCTGTAATTTCTACGTGTGTCTATAAAGTTAGGAAATGCCCATATAAGAAAGAAAATGCTAGGGAAGAAGATAGTGTCCATGCCCAGCTCATCTTGGCCACACCTTCCACCTCCCCCATCCCAATAGCTGGCTTTCTCTAATAGATAGTTTCTGTTTAGTGTATCAAGAAATGACAGTTTTTTAAAAATGGCATTTAGAATCATCATAACTATGTGTCATAGGATGGATCCATCCTTCTTCAAAAGGCTTCATATCTATCCACCCAGTCCCTGGGAAGCATAGTTTATCATATCAGGTTAGATACTGAACGTCCTACAGAAAAACCCAAGGCAGACATATGACCAAAACAGAAAAATCAGATGGCCCTGTCTCATGAGAGCACAGAAGATGATTTCCTAGCTGTCCATGGAAAGAGATCATACAAAATACAGGCCAGCACTAGATCCAGAGGTTTCTCAGGTGATTTGGGTCTGCCTCAAGGCTGCCGGGCAGATTGACCGTGAAGTCTCACTGTGTCCCAAGGGCACATAAAATGTCAAAAACTGCGTGCAAATTTTAGCACTCAAAGTCCCAAGACCCTCTCTTTACAAATCCAAGAGCCATATGCCTGTTAGGCACTGGACAGCTTAGAACTTGGTGCGATTGATCAAATGCCAACAGCTTCCATCTAAAGGCTGCATCTCCCCAGGAAATGTCTGAACGATCAGACAGTTCTCAGATCATGCCAGGGGCCCCCAGCTGACTCCAGATCCAACCCGTATGCCCTCAAATCCAAGGAAACTCCTAAGGGGTGGAATTATCTTTCCAGTGTCCTGGTTAAACTCCACCTCTGCAGGAGAAAAATGCTTCCCTTGCCTCTCCGAGTGCCTTCTCAGTGTCAGAGAGGCTTTCAGGGCCTCAGGCCCCAAGGGATCTGAGTGACGTTTAGAGTCCAGAGACACCACGACCTGTGAGCCTGTGGGTGCATTCCCAATGAAGCAAAGGCAGCCACATGCCAGCATTCCTTGATGCCATTTCACTCTTAGCAAGCGGGAGGTGTTCACGGAGCTGACAGGTTTACATGCTACACGTTCTGACCCTCTTGGGGATGCTGTTCCTGAGAACATCCTGAACTTCCAAGCAAACTCTGAAAACGAGCCAGTTCTGTTAAGTGGCCTTATCTTATCGTGGCCTTCTTCCCTGGCTTCTGATAGTTCTCCTCCCTCCTCTAGGACAGGTCCTCGGTCTTCTTCAGCTCTGCCTCATCCTTGGACGTTGGGAAAATTAAGGATTCCATTCTTGGTCTTTTTGACCTTTGAGACTTTCCATGTCTTGGACGATTTCATTTCATCCACTGTATATGTGCTCAAGACATCTGCCTGAGTTCCAGATTCCTGTCCCAATCAGCTATTTGATTTTCCACCTGGTAGTCCCACAAGCTCCTGAAATGCAGCCACTGCAAATATGACTTCACTGTCTCTACTGCCAAAAGGCGTTCTTCTTCCTCGGTCTCAATTAGGGCCACCATCCGCTCTGTTGCTCCACTGGTGGATTCCAGTCACAAGACAAAAACCTCAGAGTGACTGAAGGGAGGAAGCTTGATATAAGAACTATTAAACTCGGGTAGAGGTGGTAGTAGTTTAGTCGCTAAGTTGTGTCTGACTCTTGTGACCCCATGGACTGTAGCCCACCAGGCTCCTCCGTCCATGGGATTCTCCAGGTAAGAATACTGGAGTGAGTTGCCATTTCCTTCTCCAGGGGATCTTCCCAACCCAGGGACCGAACCTGCATCTGCTGCATTGCAAGCGGTCTTCTGAGCAATTATAAAATGTAAAGAGGACTCTAGATGGCAGCTTAAGGCTGGGGCAGGTGGGGAGGGGCGGGTGGAGTATGCACAGAAGAACACATTTGGAAGTAGGTCTTCCTCCCTAGGTTGGGTTTCGGATCTCACTGGAGAAGGTGTGGTTGCAGCCCACTGGGTGATGGAGGAGTTGACTAGATGTCCATGGCAGAGCTTGTTGACAGTCACTGGGCAGCAGGAACCCACCCTCTAGGGTGCGGGGGTGCCCCGTCTGATGGCAGATCACAGAGAGGCAGGACACCATGACTAGCATGAGACCCAGAGCATGGTCACGCGTGCATAGGGAGGGCCACAGCAATATGGCACCAGATCAAGCCAGGGACTGCATGTCTTGGGCGTGCATCTCGGGCAGGGAGCCATTACCTGTCCCCATATGTCTGTACCATGGCTCGGCCATGTGACAAGAGGAAGAAAAAGCACAGCTCAGCGTATCACGTCAGGGAGAGAAGCTTCCTTCTCCTGCAGTGTCGATCCGACACCCTCCATTCACATGCTAAAGGAGCAGTGCAGACAGAGGCCGGTTCCTTCTGCCACAGCCGGTACTGGAGGTGAACCTGGAGCAGAGAGGCGATGCATGGATGACAGCTGGAATGCATGGATGGCTGGAATGCACGGATGGCTGGAATGGTTGCCCGAACTGGTCTCCCCCTTCCCACTCACTCCTTCACATTCAGGTGGCACATCTTGCTAGCTGCTTAGCAGATAAAAGTCTCCAGGATAAAGTCCATCCTCCTTCTTACCCCTGACACCTCCGCCTGGATTCATCCTCTCCTCACCATACGTGGACCCTGGTCATGGCTTTGTGACTGGTGTTCCTGCCACTGGTACATCTCCTGACTCCAGTCCCGTCAGCACACAGATACCAGGTGTCTTCCTAAAATCACAAAAGCATCCTTACGCTCTTGCTTCCAAACCTCTGGTGCCTAATTGGCTGATAGAAAGTGAAGTGAAAGTCGCTGAGTTGTGTCCAACTCTTTGCAACCCCATGGACTGTATAGCCCATGGAATTCTCTAGGCCAGAATACTGGAGTAGGTAGCTTTTCCCTTCTCCAGGGGATCCTCCCAACCCAGGGATGGAACCCAAATCTCCTGCATGGCAGGCAGATTCTTTACCAGCTGAGCCACAAGGGAAGCCCAAGAATACCGGGGTGGGTAGCCTATCTCTTCTCCAGTGAACTGGCTGATGCCAGATGTTAAAAACAGGAAAAAGTGCTGGGGCGGGGATATGAAGATTTGCTGTACTTTTTACTTAGTTTCCTAAAACCGCTCTAAAAGAAACAGTCAAATAACTTAAAAAAAAAAAAAAAAAAAAAAAACTACCTCTGTGCCCTGTTTCTGAAAAGCATCTCAGGAACTTGTTTGAAATCAGTGATTTTCAGAAGATGGCTGCTCTCTACTGATCCTGGACTTATTGCAACATTTCCCAGTCTCCAGCCAACCCTGGGCCCCCACAATCCAAATTGACTCTGGCCAATCTATCCTGCTACTGTTGGTCCTGAATTCAGTGGGTTTTGTACACAGACAGACTTCCTGGGTTCATCTCAACTCTGAAATCAAGGGGAGATTCTGTCAACAGCCAAGAACTGAAGGGTGGGTTTTCCCTCCAGTTCCAGGGCTCATCCCTGTATGTGTGCTCCTAAACAGTTACTCCACCCCTTAGGTTGTCTAACTGGTTAATATACATTGGTCCAATACATTGCACCCTTAAGGCTTTGTTTTAATCTTCATTTAAAAAATCTGAACATAAGGCTAGCATATACTTGAACTCTTGAACTTTAAATGTTAATAAAATAGTATACCCCACCCCACCCCCCAAAAAAAACTGCCCTTATGGCCCTCCTTTGCCAAACTCCTCTTGTCATCAGGCCATCCCCAACCTTCATGTCATGCAGCCTCACATTTCCGCTCTCATCAGACTGAGTTTTCCATACGAAGCCCTGAATCTCCCCAGCTCCCCCTTCAAAACAGGGCACCACCTCTGTGCAGATTTCCTCTCCTGCTTCCTTCCCCTGGAAAATTTCTACCCATCCTTCTAAGTTCCAGCTCAGATGTCAACTCTCAGAAAAACCTTTCCAGACAACCAGGGCCATCCAGTTGTTTATTTCCCTCTGCTTTCCTTTTATTTCTTCACAGGCAGTATTTTAAATTACCCATTTACATGTCAGCCTTTGTCGTCTGTTTCCAAACCAGAGGGCAGGGACTGTTTCTTATTCAGCTCTTTATCTCCGGCACCTATTACAGTGGCTGGGGCAGAGTGACCACGCAATAAATGTTTGCTGAATGATGAATGGGGAATGAATAGACGATGAGAAGAGCATCGAGTCTGTGTGGCAAGTTCATTGCCCTGTCTGTGCAGCTGGGGGAGCGATATCATTTACGGAGTCAGGATATGTATCTTGTGGGGGAAATAGCAGGCCGAAATAAAAGTGCTAGGCATTCCTTTCTATGCACCCTTAATAAAAGTATAATGTTGACAGTCAGTTTACAATTATTAACTCAAAATGATTAATAACTCATAAATCTCAGGAGACTTGGATATGTCTGTTCCTGGGCTCTCGAGCAGAATAAATTGTCAAAGTGATAAAGCAACTCGTGGTTTTTACTTTCAACATATCAGCTTCAGAGGCTGTCGTGACACTTCACCCACGGTGTGGTTTTAGTTCTATTACCTTTTTTCGGTTTAGGTGGAAAATGACCAGCAGAGTGTACAATTGTGATTATAATTCCAACTTCCACTAATAATAAGTAAGGGCACTGGCAATTGACAACAGCCAAGACATGGATGCATCCTAAGTGTCAATCAATAGGTGAATGGATAAAGAAGATGCGGTGTATATGTATAAAGACATATGTGTGTGTGTGTATATATGGGGTATATACATATGTGTATGTATGTGTGTATATATATATACAATGAGTATTACTCAGCCATAAAAAGAATAAAATATTGCCATTTGCAGCAACATGTATGGACCTAGAGATTATCACACTAAGTGAAGTAAGTCAGACAGGAAAGACAAATATTATATAATATCACTCAGATGTGGAATCTAAAAAATATGTAGTACCAATGAACTTATTTACAGGACAGAAATAGACGCACTGACATAGAAAACAAACTTATGGTTTCCAAAGGGTAAGGGACAGGGGAGGCATAAATTGGGAGTATGGGATTAACAGATACACCCTACCATATACAAACTGGATAAACAGCAAGGATTTACTATATAGCATAGGAGCTGTATTCAATAGCTTGTAACAACCTATAAAGGAAAGAAATGTTAAAAAAGAATATAGATATATACATATGTATATATGCTTGGGGCTTCCCAGGTGGTGCTAGTGGGAAAGAAACCGCCTGCCAATGCAAGAGACGTAAGAGACGTGGGTTCCGTCCCTGGGTCGGGAAGGTCCCCTGGAGGAGGGCACGGCAACCCACTCCAGCATTCTCGCCTGGAGAGCATGACTGAATCCCTCTTCTGTAACCCGAAACTCATACAACCCTGAAAATAAACTGTACTTCAGTTTACAAAAACGTGTGCCAGGAATTGGTACTGTGCATGGATTCCCTCCCTCAGTCCTCACGCTGGTTTAAGGAGCCCATTATCCATGAGCAGGGATAGTTCCCCAGGTAGCATGCCAGGGTATCACTTTCAGGTCAGCCTCCTGTGAGTGAGAGTGCTCACCACTGCTCTTGAGGGAACTGCTCTCCCAGAGATGGGTGGCAGGGCTGGGTTTTTCTCGTCCCAGTGCCACCGTACAGGATAGGTTGGAGCCCGGCTTCAGACCTAGAACCTTTCTGCTGCTGCTAAGTCACTTCAGTTGTGTCCAACTCTGTACGACCCCATAGACGGCAGCTCACCAGGCTCCCCTGTCCCTGGGATTCTCCAGGCAAGAACAACCTTTCAGGTCGACCCTAAGGAAGGACTGGGCCACAGCAGACTCGTCCATGCTTGTTGCGAACTTGCTGCCTTTGGTCAGCTCCAAGGACAGAGCCTCAAATGAAAGACAGTCGCCCCTCATTTCAACACCAACCCTCACCCACTGAGCCAGTGTTCAGGAACCCAGACCTCAGGGATGCGGAGGTGACTGGCAATCCAGGCGTCACTATTCTGATGGCAGCACCAGAAATAGAATTCAATTTTGTGCTTGATGGGGGAAGCAAAAATAACTACAAAAACATGATCTTGCTTGTGGGGTATGAAGCTTAGCATCACCCATTGTGATAGGATCAGGTACCAGAATAGCACATCTGCTCAGAGCTTTCATTCCCTGTTCTCGCTGTGTGCCCTGTTACCCCCGGCCAAATGGGAGCACTGCACAGTGGACCACTTTTATGAGTCAGTCCAGGAAAATCGCTTCTACCAGAAACCACAGGGTGGCTTCCACCAGAGAGCACTTGTTCAAGGTCTCAGTGGGAAGGCTGTCTTTTTGGCCCAGCCAAGAATCCCCTCCCCTCCTCATCTAGGAACTGTCAGACGGCGCTAAGGACACAGGGTTGACGTTTAAAAATGCCCCATCAGTCCTGCTAAACAGCCCAGAATGACTTTTCACGCCATAGCCATTGTCCTTACGCTCACAAATCCATAACATTAAATTGCAAACGCAATTTGTTTTATACATAATTACACCTCCACTTAGTAAAAGGAGCTGAGCTGAGATTTTGGCAGCGCTTTTATAATTGTGTTTGCTGACATTGCTCTGCTATTGTACATAAAATTAGCCGTGTTTTATGAGAGCTGTCACAGCTTATCTATTATTACTCCACTGGCATATAGAGGGTGTCTGACTGTACTTTAAGATTTTATTAATTTTATGTGATGTCATTCTGAGCATAAGACAGCATGTTACAGTGTCATCAGTGAGCAGGCTCCCTAAATCTTGACTGGCCAGTGCCTAAAACATATTGGTTGTTCAGTTGCTAAGTCACGCCCAACTCTTTGCAACTCCATGGGCTACAGCATGCCAGGCTTCCCTGGCCTCCACTGTCTCCCGGAGTTTGCTCAAACTCACATCCGTTGAGGTGGTGATGCCACCCAACCATCTCCTGTTTCCCCCTTTTTCTCTGCCCTCAGTCTTTCTCAGCATCAGGATCTTTTCCAATGAGTCGCATCAGGTGGTCAAGTATTGGAGCTTCAGCTTTAACATTGGTCCTTGCAGTGAATATTCAGGGTTGATTTCCTGTTGGATGCATTATGAAACCTAAGGAGGGAAGAATTATGTTTTCAAGTCCAAGGAACCTGAAAATAGTATCCCTAATACTAATTGCTACCAATTTGGGGTAACAGTGTTTTCTCCTTAAAGCAGAGAAACTCCTTAATACTCGGTATCTCCTTGAGTTTGACATCGAGTTTGGCATTTTGAGTTTGGTGCTAACTAATCTATTTTACAGAAGAGGCTTAGAGAAATGAAGGAACTTGTCCAAGGTCCAAACCAGGACTAAGCAGGGGCAGATGAGGTGCCGCGGGTGCAAAATTTAAGGAGGCACCAGTTCTCAGGTTTGTGTCAGTTGCCATTGGAGAGTGAGTTCCTCCTTAAAAGTTTACACCCTAGAAGTCTTAAATAAGGAGCACCTCTTTAATTTATTAATTCAAGCTTGAAAGATATAATCACCAAATACAAATTATGGTTTCTATTTTCTTAGAAGTATTGTAGAATATATAAAAGATTTATCCTTCAGGTTAAACTGACCGATAATGTAGATTGTTGAAACTGTATGTTCTAGATTATGTATATAGACATATGTATACACATATTTTTATGGATATGGATTTGGATAGATACAGATGTGTATGTGAGTATACACACATATATACCAACATGTGTACATTCCTACTTAGGTTATTTAAGCCATATACAAATAAAAATATAAGTTTTCATCATTGGTTTTCTTGTGTGTTTCTATAAACAACCACACTCAACTGGTTAAATTTCTCATTAACACTGATTTGCCAAGCTTTGACAATGCACTAATTTCCATGAATTCTTAATGAGATACAAAGTGAAATGAAAATTCTTAAATTATAGTAAGTCATCATGTTTAGCAGTTGCTTACACTCATTTGGACCCGTCTTTAAAATGCAGAAGTGCTTTTTATTATGTATTTATATTACAAGTTGATGATCACAATGGAAATAGACATTTTCAAGCCATTTCTTTCTTGCACTACCCTTCAAAACGTACCATTTATGATGGAAGTCATCTGTGAGAAGCTCATTATGCCAGCATGAGCTGTTTCTCTGGGTTTTATTCTCTTTCAGATCCATCGTCTAAGTTGCTTTTTTTATCTTGGCATATGCTTTCCTAGCGGTAGCTGCTAATACAGATGCAAGGCAGATGTCATTTTTATTTTATATACAGTCAAATATCCCATAGGAAATGTGTGATGCAAATTTCAAACACAGATAGCTCCCAACAACTTTATCACCTTTTAATTGAGGGCTCAACTAACCCATTGATATACCACAGTTAAATTGTGATATATGCTGTAGGTTGAAAGTGAAATTTTTCTCTTTTTCCTACAGATTATAAATATATTTTAGTAAACACGAGCTATTAATTAATCAGTAAGCAGTGAGAGTGTATTGATTGCTCATGACTGTGGAAGCCAGGGTACAGAAGGGGGTACAGGATATAGTTGCTACTCTAGAAGGATATCAGTGTAAAGAAGAAGAAATGATGTTCATGACTATGTTATACTCTGTCTGGGATAAGTCAACAGTTTCTAGTTTTCTGGACCATGTTGGTCATCTCATGAATGCTATGAGCATTTCTCTGAGCCCACATAAACGTCCACAGAAAGTTTAATGAAATGTATTTGTAAATTATGAACTCCTGTTCTAAGAGGAAAATTCCTACCCCATAGAAGATTTTGATTCTGAAGACTATGTTAGATAATGTGCATAAAAATTCTAGCCCATGGAGTAGGATTTAGCATATATGCAATAAATATTGGTATATTTTCCCTAATCTCCTTAAAATTTAGAATTCATAGTTGATTTCGAAAGTCCTAAAGTTGGCTGACAACTGTTCCCACTAGAAAGCACATGAAAATAGCATCCTGTCTTGCAATTGCATGGGAATTACAGAAGCCTAGACTCGAAATCCAAAGGTAAACAAAAAAATGACCTATTTCTCCACTTTCCAGTAAAAGGTCTCCCATTTCTCTGCCACCCAGAGCAGAAATATATAATCCATTTCTAGGAGACGCTCTCTTGTCTCGATCTTCAAAGTCATCCTAAGAAACCTCACCTTCCTTCTAGCTATTGTCACCTGTCTCTTTCCTTTCTTCACTAATACCTTTGAAAAGACCATCTGTATTACTTCCTCCACTTTCTTCTCGTAAGTTCACGTCATGCCCTCTGCAGTGTGGCTTCTGACTTACTTCATTCCTGAAGCATCTTTGGTTGGGTCCCCATGAATTTCTAAATGCTATCTGGCCTCATACTGCTAGGACTCAGCAGCTGTTAACCCTATCGGCCTAACTTCTTCTAGAATTATAGTTTCCCTGGGCTTCCCTGGTGGCTTAGATGGTAAGGAATCCATCTGCAATGCAGGAGACCAGAGTTTAATCCCTGGGTTGGGAAGATCCCTTGGAGAAGGGTATGGCTATCCACTCCAGTATTCTTACATGGAGAATCCCATTGACAGAGGAGCCTGGTGGGCTACAGTCCATGGGGTTGCGAAGAGTTGGACATGACTGAGTGACTAACACTTAAAAAAAAAAAATTCTAGTCTTTTTTGTTATTGTTTTAAGTGGAAACTAATTACTTTACAATATTGTGGTGGTCTTTGGCGTTCATTGACATGAATCAGCCATGGGTGTACATGTGCTCCCTTGTCCTGAACCCATCCCCCTGCCTCCCCGTCCCCTCCCTCTGGGCTGTCCCACTGCACCAGCTTCGAGCTCACTTTGATGTCTTTCATTCCTCTGATCTCTCTCCTGGATCTTCTCTACCGTTTTGGATCCACTTCCTCCCCAACTTTGTCTCTTTCCTTCCCTTCTAGTCCTTTATTCCTATTTCCAAGATATTGTCTTGGATCATCTTCTCTTTTCATTGCATACTGTCCCTGGTGAATCTCATTTATTCCCATTGCTTCAGTTCTGCCCCCTGAACTGATGACTTCCAAATCTATGCCCTGATCCTCACCTGATTTTCAGATCAGTATCTGCATTTGAGGTGCCTCAAACTTTATACTCCTGCAGACCCAAGTCCTTGCCTGCCCTCAATCCTTGCCCTACCTGCTTCCTGCCCTGTCCTGCATCCATCAAGCCTTCTGGATTAGATGACTTAGAGTTATCCTAGACTCATATTCTTTATCACCAAAGAAATTTGCTTATCAAATCCTGAAGATTCTTCCTTTTCAGCATTTCCGGCTTTGGTTACTTCTCCTTCACAACCTGCTTTGGGCCATCATTCCTCTTATCAGGATTTGTAGAGTGGCTTCTCTACTCTCTGTTCACAAATCCATATCACAAACACCCAGAAGGCACTGCGCTCACCCGGAGCTGCTCATGAGATCACAGTGCTTAGAGACAAAAGACAAGCCTCTTTTTCTTGTGGCATTCAAGTCTCTTCACGCTCTGGTCCCATGACACTTTCTAGCCTAGGAAGTCACCAACGTCCTCTATGCCTCTACGCTATTATGTCACTCCTCTTTCTAGCAAATTCTGTAAGCCTTGTTAAACCTACTCATTGCTTAAGATGCAGCTCAGATACCACCATGCCTGTGAAAATTTATTTTATTTTTCCCACCCCCAAATCCAATAATCAGAGTTTTGCTAATGCTGCTGGCAAAGCCTATATATATATATACACATAGTCATTATGTACAGTTGTTAAGGTTGCTCACTGAGCAAGGACACCTGGCCAAGAGGGCAAGGGTCTAAAATCCAGTCGCCTGGCAGGAAGGAACATCCATTTTTCTAAATCACATAAAGGTGCAGTATAGGCTAGTGGTGACCCAGAGTCAAACAGGGGCTTCCGTTTATTGCTCTGCAGTACGTCTGCCCCTTTAGACTGTGAGTTCTTTAGAACTAGGTCTCGAGACTTGGACTTTTTATCCTCAATGCATACTCCAATCTCTTGCATAGATTTTTAAAGGCTGTTAGTTTTGTAAGGTTAATCATAACAATAACAAAAATACTATCAACGTTTAAATTTAAATTTATTTGGCTGTGTTGGGTCTTAGTTGGGGCACTCAGGCATTCTTTAGTTATAACATGCAAACTCGAAGTTGCAGCATGTGGAATCTTTAGTTGCAGCATGTGGGATCTAGTTCCCTGAGCAGGGATTGACCCTGGGCCCACTGCACTGGCAGCATGGAGTCTTAGCCACTGGACCACCAGGGAAGTCCCACTCATCAGCATTTTAAATCCCTTCCTCTGTTTTTGGAACAACTCTAAATGTTTTTGCTTTGATAATCTCACTTCCTTAACACACTTTTTAGTATGAAGAAGATACTATTATTTCTTCCATTATAGAGACCATAAAACTGGAACTCGAAGAAACTCAGTGTGTGCTTAGTCACACAGCCAGGATTTGAATCCAGGCTTGCTTCCAGACCTAAACACACAGTGGACAGAACAGGTGCACGCGTTTATGCTGGATCATGGATGTGCCTTTATGTGCTCAGTAGTGTCCAGCTCTTTGCGGCCCCACGAACTGTAGCCCGCCAGGTTCCTCTGTCCATGGGATTTCCCAGGCAAGAATTCTGGAGTGGGTTGCCATTACCTCCTCCAGGGGATCTCCCTGACCCGGGGATCAAACCCATGTCTCTTGCGTCTCCTGCATTGGCAGGTGGGTTCTTCACCACTAGCATCACCTTGTATCACAGCTTGGCATGCACATACCAAATGCCCTGATGACGAAGCCTGGGACTCAGGACCATTGGGGAATGTAGTGTGTTTGTGGAGAGCAGTCTGATGAAAGGCAAACCCAGCAACATCCTGAGGCCCACCTGTAAGAAGGCAGATGTAACCTTTCTGCACAGCCCCTGCCGTCTCCAGGAAACGTGATCCCAGCAGGTGAGCAAATCTCCCGGTTGAGAGGGTGAGACCTCTGATGCTGCCCGCACGTGCATCATTTCTCTCTCACCAGTCGTGAACCTCAGCAGGTTGTTGGCTCTCATTCGAGTCCTGGCCACATGCAGGCTCTGTGGACGCTTCGGAGCCCCTCTGTCAGGCTCAGATGAGGAGGGACTGCAAAGCCATTGATCGTTGCTGGGGAATGGCTCCATGCCCACACACACCACCATTTCACCTGGGATTCTTTAATATGTTGAGCAAGAGAAGGATAGATGCCTCCTGAGGGGAAGGCCCACTGATGGGTGAGTGATCATCTTCAGGTGACCACAGGGGAAGGACAAGATCTCTTTCCAAAGCCCTTTTCTCTCCATGTGTTGAAAACTATGGTTAGAGCTTCTGCTCGGCGGCAGAGAGCAGCACTGGTAATGCCTGGTTCTTTCACCTTCCATCCTGCAACCTACCCTCAGAGCTGGCTTGAAATTAGCCCCCAGGGTCCTAGAATGACGGAGAATAGGACATTACAGGGACATGGTTTTCTTTTTTCTTCAGAGTCCTGGTTTAATTTCCCCCTTTCCCTCAAAGCCTGCTCCATCCCTGAGGGATTACTTCCTGCTCGGAGACCCTGGAGCATTCGTGTTGGTATCACCCATCTGAAGCGCTGCAGTTGTGCCCATCCATTCATTCACGTAACAAACGCTGACACTGTCCTCTGTACCAGGCAGTGGATAGGAGCCAGGAGAGAGACACATTAAAACTGTCCACATCCTCCAGGGAGAGCCCAGCCCAGTGGGCAAGGTGGATAGGTAGAAAGACCGCTTCCATAGAGGGTGATGGATCCTGTAACAAGGAGAGGCGGAGGGGCTGGAAGAGAGCGGAGTTGATGTGTCTTCCCCGTCTGAGGCAGGGCTGCAGAACAACTGCCCAAAGGAAGGTGCGTGAGGCTTGCAGGAACAGAGGGGGACGTCAGGGAGTTTCAGGCAGAAGTGCTTTAAATCACGAGGTCTGATTATGGAAGAAGTACAGTGGCTAGCTATTTTTTTTTTAAGATCTCCGGGAGTGTCCAATGTGTAGCAAAGTGTGAGAAGCACTGCTTTGGAGACCTGCCCTAAACCGTGCAGACTGGCTTCATCTGGGAGGTTATGCCCACCCACTCACCCTCCACTCATGTCCCACCCAGAGCAGCTGGCAGCCAGTGAATGAATGACTAGCCCAGGGGACAAAGGGCTGCCCCCTGGCCTAAAGGTGGGACCAACTGCAGAGCAATCCGGCTTCAGAGCTTCCTGGGTCATGGGTCAGGACAGCACTGCCCTTTAGCTGAAGTCACAGCCTGGCATTTAACCCTTTCCCAGCCCTAGCCTGCCCCTCGGTCACTCAGTGTGTCTGACTCGTTGTGACCCCCAATCACTGTAGCCCGCCAGGGTCCTCTGTCCATGAACTGGAGTGGCTTGTCACTCCCTTCTCCAGGGGATCTTCCCGACCCAGGGACTGAACCCAGGTCTCCCACATTGCAGGCAGGTATTTTACTGTCTGAGCCACCAGGGAAGCCCCTGCTCAGTCTTTCTCCTGAGAGCACTCACCTAGCAAGTCGCCCACACCTGAAACCCCACTTGGGCTCTGCTGTGGGGTCCCTGACTCCTCATCCTCCAATCCTTCCAACTCTCCACCATAACACTCAGTGTGGATTTACTGGTAGCGAGGGTGGTATTGATAAAATTTCCCAGCCAGAGGACGTATGGACCCAAAATATTATCTGCAAAGGATGCCCTGTCCCTGTGGAAGGATGTGGAGGACAGGGGCTTCATCCGACAAAGACTGAGGCGACACAGTGACTCTCTGGTGTGAGACAGGCACGTCTGAAGGGCCAGTGACTCATATCACACCACATAAACACCTGCCAAGCACACCTCTTTTGAGGACTGTTTATTCACAGCCAGAGCCTTCTTCAGTTCCTTCACTATATTGTCTTAGTTTAAGAAAACACAGCAAGGATCCCCAGAGGATATTCTTGAATAGTTTCTGATGGATTGGCCTCTACTGAGACTGCTCCTTCATTCAAGCTTGTCAGCAGTAATCATTTTAATTTTCTACAGATGCCTTCGTGACACTTCTTGGTGAGTGATCATTGTTTTAAAGTGTTGATGCAAAGGACAATGCCGTTTGAGTCACCAGCATGGCTCTTGCTGCCCTTTAATTTTTTTTTTTTCCAACAGCCTTTTGTTTTTTAAATAAAATATTTTATCTCCAAAATGCTGCAAGGATAAAAGACTTTCTCATCAATGGGTGAAACTCCAAACACTCCCTTCAAATGGAGCTTCTTTGGGTGAATCGAGGGCTTCTTCAGGATTATTCAAAAAGGGAGAGAGCTGATGATCAGGCCTCAGTTACTCAAGTATTTGGTAATCATTGTCTTCACTTGGGTTCTTATAGCAGCTTTTCTATATCAGGATTGCCAGCTACATCTGTGCCACATTTATTTTTCCCTCAGACAAGTCCTCTCGGTTGTAAGTCACTGCAGAGGAGACACAGGAAACTCAATCTGGGACTCTGA
This sequence comes from Redunca redunca, assembly GCA_006410935.1. Lineage (NCBI taxonomy): Eukaryota > Metazoa > Chordata > Mammalia > Artiodactyla > Bovidae > Redunca > Redunca redunca. Next base: position 793,342 of record SJYQ01002666.1, read on the forward strand.
TGGGAAGGAGTGGAAACTAACACAAATTTAAGGCCACTAGGTATTAAAAGGATGTATTAGTCTCATGACTCTAGAAGTTTGAGCTGAATCTTGAATCCAGACAAATGCTAAAGATAGTTATGAACACCATGGTATTAGTTAAGGTAAAGTCTAAGCTGCTATAATGAAGAGGTCCTGAAACACAATGGCTTAAGCAAGATAGAAATCTGTTTTTTTAACAAATCAACCCTGAATATTCATTGGAAGGACTCATGCTGAAGCTGAAGCTCCAATACTTTGGCCACCTGATGCAAAGGGCCAATTCATTGGAAAAGACCCTGATGCTGGGAAAGATTGAAGGCGGGAGGAGAAGGGAGCAGCAGAGGATGGGACTGTTGGATGGCATCACCGACTCGATGGGCATGAGTTTGAGAAAGCTGAGGGAGGTAGTGAGGGACAGGGAAGCCTAGTGTGCTGCATTTGTGGGGTCCCAAAGAGTTGGACACGACTTAGCGACTGAACAACGACAATGTAACAGCGTAGAAGGAGTGGCCCAGGGCTGGCGGAGTGGCTCTGCCGTCTTCAGACTGTGGCTTCCGGAACTGTTCTAGCCACTGTCACTTTTCAGACAGTGGGGCAGGAGAGAGGAAGTTTGAAGAAGCACTTTTCTCATTACAGAAGATAACCCCAAAGACACAGATTACTTTGACTCATCCCTCTTTTGGCCTGAATTTAGTCTCATGGTCAAACCTAGCTACATGGATGGCTGACAAACTTAGTTTTGAGCACAATGGCTGTGAAAGTGAAGTCGCTCAGTTGTGTCCGACTCTTTGTGACCCTGTGGACTGTAGCCCACCAGGCTCCTCTGTCCATGGGATTTCCAGGCAAGAACACTGGAGCGGGTTGCCATTTCCTTCTCCAGAATGGCTGTATGTCCTACTAAACTCAGGGGATTCTCCTACTTAAAGAAAGGGCTCAGCAGTGTCTACCATAGCAAGTTAGTATAAATGTCCGGAGACCCCAAATAAATCCAGGAGAAGACTGGAAGTGGAATCTAAATCAACACACCCCATAGAACTAAGCACATTGTAAACCGAGGACATGTTCAAAGGCTGGATTGATGGGTGAATGAGGAAAGGGATGAATGAAATGAAACTGCTCCTGTGAGCATCCAGAGACTCCTGCTAAATAGGGGTGATATTCAGAAAGCAGAATCCCGCACAGATGGATTCACATAAGCACCAAGACGTAGGAGCGTGCCCTGGTATACTTCCTGCCAAGTGCAGGCCAGCAGAGGTGGGCAGGGGTGTGCCGAGGACAGAGAGGAGAGGGCTGCTCACTCATTTCGATGGTGATGGCAGCCTCTCATCGCTGGGAGATTCAGTGAGCTGGGACCCAGGCCACTATCCTGGCATTCAGACATCACCCAGACAATAGGCATCTTCCCCTCTTGGAATCCCTTTCTCTGGCCCCCAGACCAGCTATATCAGCATCCTCCGCAAACTTTGAGAAAAGCCAATCCCAGGCCCGACCCCTAGAACTACTGAATCATGAATTCTGGGGCTAGGGGCCCAGAAATCTGTGCTAAGTTTGCCTCCAGAAAATTCTGATTCATGTTCAAGTCTGAGGACCAAAACAGGGATTGACATAGAAATGCCAACTTAATTTTGTTCAGGAAGGATATTAAAAGAAAAAAAAAAAAAAACCTTACTAATTAGATTCACCTTCACTTCAAAAAACAAATGACACATTAATATTTTAAAAATAGAAAGGGCATAATCTCAGAATGAAAAAAATTATTTTCCACAAAGGACTGTTTTTCTTAAAGGTCTGTAAAGATTGTTAAGGAACCAGCACAAGCCAATGTCTGGAACTCCTGAGTCAAATCAGAAAGAGCCAACAAGTGAAGTTCATACCAGGATCTTCCATACTTGACTACACCTCAGGATAACTTCTCTCCCCTGATCAAGATTCACACCTTAATATCTTCAAGTTCTCACAAGGTCCAGACTTTTCCCTTTCGTAGAACATGTATGAAGCAAGGATGGGACTGAAGCCAAATCCAGCCTCTGTACTCAGACAGCAAATTAAATCTTGGGGACAGAGTTTGGGGTGAAGTATTGATAGAAAAGAATAACTTTATTGCTCTGCAAGACAAAGACAGCCTCAGCCAGTTAATGCACTCAGAACTGTGTGTCCCCACCTGGAGAGGTGTAGTGAGGAGTTTTAGAGGCATGGTTCAGAGAGGAAGATGTGATGAGCTCGTGGACATTCTTCGGATTGGCTGGTGGTGAGGTAATCAGGAGTCAGCATCATCAACCTTCTGGTTCCAACTGTTCTGGGATTTATGTGCTGTGGGTAGATAAGGTTAATTTCATCCACCTGATGGGGGCTTCTGTAAAACAGCTCAAAGGTATTGTTCTGTGTATCCCTCAGGGGAGGGAGGTTCCTGCCCCAAGGCTGCACTACTGTTTCTGGACTGTTCCTTGTCTCTGCATCCTCTCCCTTCCCTGTTTCAGTTCAGTTCAGTCACTCAGTCATGTCTGACTCTGTGACCCCATGAATCACAGCACACCAGGCTTCCCTGTCCATCACCAGCTCCCAGAGCCTTCTCAAACTCATGTCCATCGAGTCGGTGATGCCATCCAACCATCTCATTGTCTGTTTTCCCCTTCTCCTCCCAGCTTCAATCTTTCCCAGCATCAGGGTCTTTTCCAATGAGCTGGTTCTTCACATCAGGTGGCCAAGGTATTGCAGCTTCAGCTTCAGCATCAGTCCTTCCAGTGAATATTCAGGACTGATTTCCTTTAGGATGGACTGGTTGGATCTCCTGGCAGTCCAAGGGACTCTAAAGAGTCTTCTCCAACACTTCAGTTCAAAAGCATAAATTCTTTGGCGCTCCTAATTAACAACTGCTAATTGAACTTGCTCAGTGGAACTCAGAAAGGTAAGGGAGGCTGGATGAAGCCTACTTCCTGTAATCAAGACAGGTGGATACAGAAAGGTTTGTGCCCAGGAGCCACACAGGTTCCTGCTCAGTTTCAGGATCAACAGTGCCAAACCTTGAATGGATCCTTCAACTAGAGTTGCATTCCCTGGAAACCATGGACTCCTCAAGAGAGCTCCTACATAAACTGCATTAGCCCACACCTACTGGGGCCCCAGCTGCAGCTGAGCAATTCTTTACTCAGCATGAGCCCTGTTAAAGGAGATTTTAGAAGTCAGAGAGGACTTTTTACTCTTTGATCTTACATAAAAAGTGAAAATATGGGTTAGTGTGTATATTGGTTTCCACAAAATAGATGGCTTAAAACCGCAGAAATTTATTCTCATAGTTCTGGAGGCTTGAAGTTCAAAATCAAGGTGCCAGCAAGGCCTTGCTCTCTGACTGAAGAACTTAAGGATGAAAATTTTCTTGCCTCTTCTAGCTGCTGGTGGCAAACTGCCACTCTTCGTGTTCCCCGGCTTGTAGATGGATCACTGCCGTCTCTGACTCCACGGTCACATGGCCTTCTCCCTGTGGGTCTCGAGTTCTCTCTCCGCTGTACTGCCTGTTTTGGCTTTCTTCTCTTCCCTTTAGGACACCAGATTGGATTAGGACCCACTCTAATGACCTCATTTTAACTTGATTATATCTGTAGTTACATGGCTTCCTATAGTCAATGGTTTCCTGCTGGTCACCTTGTGTGTGTCTGGATTGCTCTTTGCGGGAGCCTCAGGATGTACAAAACCCATCTGTACCTCACCAGGTTACCTACCCCTCTTGTCCCCCAGTTTCCCTATCTGCAGCAGCTTCCTCACAGGGTTGCTAGAAGGATTAAATGAGGTAAGAGTCACTGTGTGCACCACAGCAAAGACTCAGTAAATGTTACCTGTGACTTCAATCCAATGTGTGAACAAAATGCATCCATGGTTTAAAGAACAAATGATAAGCAAAAGCACAGGATGCTATATATTGATCTTACAGAATTTCAGAAAGGGCGAAGGAGCAACTCAGATATTGATTTCTTATCTGATCTATGGCATGTATGTGTAGATGTGGTAACTCTGTATATGTGTGTTTGGTTTGGGGGTAGTTTGACAGAGGAGCATGAAGATTTCTGGAGGATGAAATCTTTCTTGGGATGGAAAAAGATCATAGGACCCTGTCTTCCTCCATTTGCTTGCATCTAACCACAGGGTTCCTGCAAAGCTGCAAGAATGAACTCAGTTCTGTGTTGGGCCCTGCAATCATCGTGTCTGCCAACCTGTGTGCCTTGGTGAGGGGCAATGGGCTTCTGGAAATCTCTTAGAATTATGCCCTGAGCAGAAAGGTCACCTCATGGTTGTGATAAGTCTCATTTTGTCTGATAAAATTATTCCTAGACCCTAAATTCCTGACTTTAGGAGGAGAAAGAAAGAAAGAAAGTGAAGTCGCTCAGTCATGTCCGACTCCTTGTGACCCCGTGGACTGTAGCCTGCCAGGATCCTCCAGGCAAGAATACTGGAGTGGGTTGCCATTTCCTTCTCCAGGGGATCTTCCCAACCCAGGGTTGGGATCGAACACAGGTCTCCTGCATTGCAGGCAGATGCTTTAACCTCTGAGCCACCAGGGGAGCCCAATATTAGGAGGAGAAGGGGATGACAAAGGATGAGATGGTTGGATGGCATCACTGCCTCAATGGACATTAAGTCTGAGCAAACTCTGGGAGGTGGTGAAGGAAAGGAGGCTTGGCATCCTGCAGTCCATGGGGTCGCAGAGTCTGTCATGACTTTGCAACGGAACAACAACAAAGTCTGACCACCTGCTCAAACTCCCTGTTCCTTGAAAGCCTTTGGTCAAAGCCACTGCCTTGTGATTCAGACTCAGGACAAAGAGACAGTGGTGGTGTTCCTTATAGAACTATGCATATTTGCAGCCAAAAAAAAAAAAAAAAGAAAAGTGTTGACTTAGAACTAAAACAAAACCAGAAGAATAGTCCAGACCTCTTATGTGCCTTTAGGATTTGAGGAAGAATCTCGCATTTTTGACTTCAAAATAGTCTGAAAGAATTTCCCACAGCCAGACTCCCTTTATTCAGAGTTCAAGAAGTGGATCTGGACCTACTGGAGTGGCCTATCCACTTATATTTCTCTTGCTATCATAATTATTATAATATTAATTGATTAATCTAGCCCAAGGCACTCGAGTGTCTGCACACAAAATTAGAATGTAATTGCAACAATAAAGAGATCAAATGAGATATTGAAACATAAAAGATGACAAATGCTAATTCAAGAAGTCTTTTGTATGCATTGAAACGTGTGCTCCTTATTTATGAGGCCTTGTTTGGAGATTCCTAAGGAGAGAGTTCACGGCAGAATACATTCTGTGATCTACTTACACAAAGGCAGCAAATACACGCACCCACACAAGGATGGATTGCAGTACAAATGCAGGTCCGAGCATACCTTCCACAGTGTTGTTTAGACCCGTCTTTTTAGAAGATGGTACACGAACTGATATTAATGCCCTGTTGACACCTCCCTGAAAGTGTCCAACTTGCAGAAATAGCATTTGCAGGACACAGCAGTGGGAGGACGAGAGAGGCAAACGGAAGCCAGTCAACACTCAGCTTCTCTGAGGCTTAGCTGTATTACTTGCATTCGTGGAGTTCTAAAGAAGGGGGATGAAAGACAGTCTGGGCAGGTCTTGAGTTCCCAAAGTGAAACCAGCTGATTTCACTTTGGGAAACCCAGTTGCTCTCACTTTACAGGGCACCTGGAAGGCAGGGGTGACTTTGTACCTTGGACCCAATTTTAATCCAATTTCTCTTCTTGGTGACGATCAAGAAACAGTCTAGGGATGGATCCCATCAAAGCCTACATGTTCGCGACTTTCTAAAGCTTTAGATTTCTATTCTTTATCATAACAGTCCCGGGCTCTGACCTTATTTTTTCTAATACCCTATTCAGTCTCTGCAGCCTCTCACCCCTGCAGAGCAGGAGTGGTGTGAGATGAGGCCGCACTGACCTGACCAAGTTCAGATCTGCCCTGGACCCAGCTCTCTCTCGGGTTAGACCCACCGCACCGGCCACAGGGGACATGGACCTGTGTGCCCACTGCAACTATCCCCAGTGCCGTGGTGACGGGGCCAGCCCCCACCTCCCTGCTATCACCTGCGAAGGTGCTTGGAGATAATGCACTTATTCAACACTCAACACATACTTATTGAGTGGCTTTTATGTCAGAAAACCAGAAGAAGTCCCTGGTCTCAGGGAACTTGTGTTCCAGTGGAGGGAGACAGAGTAAACAGATAAAAAGAAGTGCATCATCTAGTGTCAGACGGTGATAAGTGTCAGGAAGGAGAAGGAATCCAGGGGAGGTCTAAGGAGTGACTGGGGAAGGGGAGAGTTTTTATTAGAATGTGGTCTGGAAAAAGCTCCCCAACGAGTGCTGAATAGAGATCTGAAAAATTTGCATGAATGAGCCTGCCTTTAATATGCCTTAAGTAGACTAATGAATTCAGATCTTATGGGAATGAGATTCTAAAGATAAAACAGAATCCTTTCTTGGTGGTTCTGGGAAAACAACACTAAGAGCTAGTTTGTATTAAGTACCTTCCAAAGATTAACTCATTTAATCCTCACAGCAGCCTTGTGAGGTAGAAACGATTATTGCCCTCCTCCTAGAGATGAGGTTAGTAACTCACTCACGGTTACACAGTAGATCATGAAGTTGGGTTTCAACTCCAGGCCCCCTGAGGTTTTGAGGGATTTATTTTTTGGACTAGCTGAACTGAGTTTATAATTGGTATGCAATAAATTGCACATATTTGAAACATACAGTTTGAGAATCTTTAGCATATGTGTATATTCACAAAACCATCACATGGTCAAGATGACGAGCATGCGTCTCACTGCCCTAAGTTTCCTTGTGCCTTCTTTTAACCACCCCCTCATCTACCCCTCTCCACACTCCCATTTCCAAGCAACCAGATTGCTGACATAGATTAGCTTGCATTTTCTACAATCTTGTACAAATGGAGTCATACAGTGTGAACTCTTTTTTGTCTCGCTTCTTTCACGGCATGATTAGTTTGGGGTTCATCCTCATCGCAGGTCTGGACAGTTCTCTGTTCTTGCTGAGTAGTGTTTCGTCGTATAGGATACAGCCCAATTTCTCTCTCCATTCACCTGTTAATGGACTTGTGTGTGTGAGCGTGCCCTGTCATGTCCGACTCTTTGTGACCCTGTGGACCATAGCCCACCAGGCTCCTCTGTCCGGGGATTCTCCAGGCAAGAATACTGGAGTGGGTTGCCATGCCCTCCTCCAGGGGACCTTCCCAACCCAGGGACTGAACCCACGTCTCTTATGTTTCCTGCATTGGCAGATGGTATCTTTCCCACTAGCACCACCTGGGAAGCCCAAGTAGATTGACATCACTCCCCGTTTGGCATCACTCTCCATTTTCAAGGAGCCTTTCTGCACATGTATATTGAGAAGGTCTGCTTGATTTCAAGGATGAGAAATATGTGGTGCATCTTGGAGTATCTGTCCGTAGGGGACAACTCCAGCTGCTCAGCCTGGGGCCCATCTGTGTCCTGCTTCAGCATCTCAGTGTGCAACTGGAGAAAGCATGGAAGAAACCCACGGCCCATGGAGTGAGAGGCGGGGTGGCCCGAGTTGATGTCGGACATTGGGCGCAGAACTGTTTCTTCTACCCCAAACCGCTGCTTGTTCCCTGTTCAAGTTTTATATCAGCAAAGTGCCAGATGAAAGGAGTGTGGTTTCTTTTCCCATTTGATTATGAATTAGACTGGCAATATTGTCTGCGTACGTTTACTATACGATTTGTGATCAAAGTGCAGATGCTGAAGTCCTCAGGACACAGGGTAACCCCTCCGCAAGCTAGGTCACTGCTTCAAAAAAGGAACCACTTTGGTGGGAAAGAAACTGTTTAAGAGAGACAAATCAATGATTCATTTCCCTTCTGCTGTTGGTTTAAGTTTATAATTACTCGAACTTAAAAATATAGCCTGAAAAGTGTGGCTGTTTCTGCCACATGATGGCATTAAGCCTACCCCCCTGCATCAACTCCAGTCTCACATGTAACAACTGCTGTTTCAGGCTGAGACTAATTAAGGAGTGATTCTGGGTACATGCACTCCTACCACAAGCAAGTAACTCATGGTGTAGGGTGGAACTGTTCAGGCTTCGTAAACCTGCCCTTTTCATCTTTCGGTGATAAAAGATGAATTTCTCACACAGAATACGGTTGTAAGAGGTTTGCATTCTAACTCCTGGAAGCCTCGATACATGTGTTTTAGAGTGAATTTGTGTGTGCGTGTGCTAAGTTGCTTAGTCGTGTCTGACTGTGCGACCGCATGAACTGTAGCCCGCCAGGCTCCTCTGTCCATGGGATTCTCCAGGCAAGAATACTGGAGTGGGTTGCCGTGCCCTCCTCTGGGGGAGTTTCCCAACCCAAGGATCGAACCTGCTTCTCTTGCATTAGCAGGCGGGTTCTTGACCATTACCGCCACCTGGGAACAACCCAACTTTTCTTTAGTAACAGTTTAAACAACAGAGTAATAGGCTGGAAGAGTTTCTATTTCGGATGATGAAATATTCAGGAGAGATAAAATTGCTTTAGAGATGGCTGATCTGAACTCAGTTTAGAATTCATGATGCACTTCTGACCTTAAACAGAAGGAGAGGTGAGTTCTTAGAGTTGCCAGAGACCTGCATCCCGCTTCTGCTCTCTCATCACTTTCTGCCTCTCTGCTTGATATTCATGATATACACTAGAACTGTTGATATGTAAAGTTGCAATCAAGATACCTTAGGTATCTTGCCACCAAACTATTCCTTTACTCATCCTTTCATTTTCTCAGTCATGCTTCTTCTTGATCCTTGACAATGTTTCCCTGTACCCACCTTCCTGGAATTAACTGCTGGTTCGATTTTTTTTTTTTCCTTTCCTGTCTCTTTAAATCAGAAACTTCCTGAGGTTCCTAAGAGCTGGCTACCTCCGCAGGCGTCCAGGTTTCCCAGCAAGTCTCCATGGCAGTGAGATTTGCAAATGAATTCTCCCAGATCTGAGAAAACAGCAACAGTTGTCTAATTAATCTCTGACATCCAGGCATCTACCAGGGCACCAGTGGGTTTCAAGAGAGCCAATGAACCAAAGTCCAAGGATTGAAAAACCCAATCAACTGATACTGGCAGCTCCAGAAAGAAGGAAGTCCCCAAACTGAACAAAATATAAAACCAATACTAAATCCAACTAACACACAAACAGCAATTAAATTATTTATGATTCAAATGCCTACCTCGCAGATTTCCCAAGCGCTCTGCTCACACATGTATCTTCTTTGCTCTTTGCCTCCCCAAAGACTTTGCTCTCTCAGCCTAAACAACAGTCTTCCTAAGAGTCAGGCTCTGAAATACACATGCTACACATACTCTGGCTCAGAAGATCCCCTGGAGAAGGAAATGGCAACCCACTCCAGTGTTCTTGCCTCGAGAATCCCACGGACAGAGCCTATATAGTCCATGGGATCACAAGAGTTGGACATGACTTAGTGACTAAACCACCACCATACTAAGTCTTTTAAATATACCTCCCTATTTAAAGTTATCATAACCCTATTGTAGATTACACCTACTTCCACTTACAAATGATGAAACTTTTAGAGTTTAAGGAACTAGTTTAGGTTATGCATGCCTGGTACTGAAAGAGGCATACCAACTCCAGTGCCCAAGGGCCTGTCAACAAAACTTGACTGAAAAAAAAGTAGTTTGTGGACCAGCAGAGAGATGAGATACCCACAGACATCTTCCTGACCCATTGTGATGTAAGCATGTATATTCCAATGCCCGATTGCACTTCCATCAGGGCATTTCATCAGGGGTGAATTTTCCCTTCCAACCCGATTCAACCTTTGTAGAATTCTGATAGCATTCACAAAAAAATTATTATGTGTTCCTCAGTAAGTTCAGTTCAGTTCAGTTGCTCAGTTGTGTCTGATTCTGTTACCCCACGGACTGCAGCACCAGGCTTCTCTGTCCTTTCCCAACTCCTGGAGCTTTCTCAAGCTCATATCCATCAAGTCAGTGATGCCATCCAACCATTTCATCTTCCCCTGTCCCCTTCTCCTCCTGTCTTCAGTCTTTCTCAGCATCGGGGTCTTTTCCAATGAGTCAGTTCTTCACATGAGGTGGCCAAAGTATTGGCGCTTCAACGTCAGCATCAGTCCTCCCAGTGAGTATTCAGGACTAATTTCCTTTAGGATTGACTGATTGGATCTCCTTGCTGTCTAAGGGACTCTCAAGAGTCTTCTCTAACACCACAGTTCAAAAGCATCAGTTCTTCGGCGCTCAGCTTTCTTTATGGTCCAACTGTCACATCCATACAGGACCACTGGAAAAAACCATGGCTTTGACTAGATGGACATTTGTTGGCAAAGTAATGTCTCTGCTTTTTCATATGCTGTCTAGGTTGGTCATAGATTTTCTTCCAAGGAGCGAGTGACTTTTAATTTCATGGCTGCAGTTACAATCTGCAATGATTTTGGAGCCCCCCGAAACAAAGTCTGTCACTGTTTCCATTGTTTCCCCATCTATTTGCCATGAAGTGATGGGACTGGATGCCATGATCTTAGTTTTTTGAATGTTGAGTTTTAAGCCAGCTTTTTCACTCTCCTCTTTCACTTTCATCAAGAGGTTCTCTAGTTCTTCTTCACTTCCTGCCATAAGGGTGGTGTCATCTGCATATCTGAGGTTATAGATATTTCTGCCGGCAATCTTGATTCCAGCTTATGCTTCATCAAGTCCAGCATTTTGCATGATGTACTCTGCATGTAAGTTAAATAAGCAGGGTGACAATATACAACCTTGACATGCTTCTTTCCTGATTTGGAACCAGCCTGTTGTTCCACGTCCAGTTCTAACTATCTCTTCTTGCCCTGCATATAGATTTCTCAGGAGGCAGGTAAGGTGGCAGTACGTTACACACAGAATTTTTATATGACTTCCCAGTTCTACTCCAAAGTAGAGTAGAATGGAAAATAAGTGTGCAAACAAAAACTTGTATGAGAATGTTCAATAACAGCATAATTCACAACAGCCAAATTCTGGAAATGCTTCAGATACTCATCGACTGATGAATGGATAAACAAAACATAGTATAGTCGTTGACGGAACATTACTCACCCATAAAAAGAAAAATGCCAATACGAGCTGCAACATGGGTGAACCTCGAAAACTTTATGCTCAGGGAAAGAAGCCAAACACAAATGGCCACACAGTGTATAGCTCTACTTACATGGAATGTCCAGAGTAGAGAAGTCCATAAAGACAAAAGGTAGATCAGTGCTTGCCAGGGACTGGGCGGGGTGGGGGGAGGAATGAGGAGTGAGTGACTATTGGGTACAGGGTTTCCTTTTTGGTTGATTAAACAATTTCAGCAGTACTGAAATAGATAGAGGTCATGGTAGCAGGCAATGGCACCCCACTCCAGCACTCTTGCCTGGAAAATCCCATGGATGGAGGAGCCTGGTAGGCTGTGGTCCATAGGGTCGCTAACAGTTGGACACAACTGAGCGACTTCACTTTCACTTTTCACTTTCATGCACTGGACAAGGAAATGGCAACCCACTCCAGTGTTCTCGGGTGGAGAATCCCAGGGACGGGGGAACCTGCTGGGCTTCCGTCTATGGGGTCGCACAGAGTCATACACGACTGAAGCGACTTAGCAGCAGCAGCAGCGTGGTAGCACAGCTTTGAGAATGTACTAAAAGGCCCTGAATTATACACCTTCAAGAGGTTAAAATGGTAAGTCTGATGTTATGTGTATTTTACCCCAGTTTCTTTAAAATAGATTTGGAGCTGGGGTAAGATGCTCCATGAGACATGTTTTTAGGTGTTCATGGGTACATGTGATACCCTCTCTGTCCTAGAAGGTTTTAGAAACATCAGATGGAAAAATACCATGCTCTTCCATGGTTATGACCGTCATGCTTCCGTTTGCTTTGGTGCCTCGTGATATAAACGGTCAAATAACTGCTCTATTGGCAGTTGAGCTGACATCCGTCAATATGTGGTGAATTACAGGGATTGTAAAACGTTGGGGAATTTGCAAGATCTGAATGGCACATGTGAGTTTCTTTTCTATTTGAGATTATATTCAGAAACATATGGTATTGTAAATCTGTAGACCTTCTATGCATCTGGCCTTGGAATTTTCTTGCTGGTGCTGGAAATATAGAAAAATGACAGATAAAAGCTGATTGTTCTCCACATTTAGATCCTAGGTCATTTTATGGGTTATTAACTTTGCCAAACTGCATGTGGGATTAATTGGAAACAATTGCAGTGTTCTCAGTACATTGCACCACTTCCTTTCGTTAATTAAGGGACATTACCCTCTGTTCTATAGATGACAAAGGGGATAGTTCCCCTTTTATTACCAGACAGCAGCCACAGAAAGGCAGACATCACAATGTCTAGGAATTAAGGTAGCAACAGAGAGCAGAAATCCCAATGTGGTGGCTTTAAAAGAAGACAGGCTGGTGCCAACTTCTGAGCTCTTAGCTACGCTCAGTTCTAAGCGTCTAGTTCAATCTGCCCAATTACAGTTTTACCTATTTGCTCAGTGACAAAAGCACAAAAGCAGGCTGCCTGGAAATGGAAAACATACTAAAGAGGATTAAACAGAAATGGAGTTAATTAAGAAAATTATTTTTTAATTAAAAAATAAAGTAGAATTAAGATAACAACATCTATAAACACGAGCTTTTAAAAACTATATGAACTGACAATAACTCCCATATTTTGAATTTATTAAAAGTGTTGGGGTGTGTGTATGTATGCATATATATGAGCTGTGTGCTTCAAAAACCGTATCTGTCTCCCTAAAATAATAGTTCTATCAGTTTACTGTAAGGGTGGGACTTCCCTGGAGGTTCAGTGGTTAAGACTTTGCCTTCCAACACAGGGAGTGCCGGCTCAGTCCCTGGTTGGGAAACTAACGTCCCACAGAACTGACAGCCAAAAAGCTGTCACATAAAATGGAAGCAATATTGTAGCAAACTCAGTAAAGATTTTAAAAAAGGATTATGATAAGGGAAATATCAATTCACCAAGCATTTACTAAACATGCACTTTGTAAGCCAGATAGAGTAGGAGGACAGAGGAAAATTCTGGGAGTGGATTTCAAAGCAATATTGAAGACGTCCTGGTGAACATTGGGTTGAGATTTTTTTTCTAGTCCATCAGTCATTTCCACACTCACACTGGTTTCAGGACTTTCACGTAAGCAGTTGACCCTGCTGCATCACTCTCCTTTTCTGCCCACCTTCCGTCTGGCTAATTCCCACCTTTCCTTCAATCCCCATATAAAACCACTTCCTCCAGGAAGCCCTCCCTAACCATTGCCTCAAACTAAGTCCTATCAGTAAGCACAGCGTTCTCTTTCCCCTCACATAGCTCTTAGCACACGCTACTGCTGTTGCATGCTGCATGTTCGTAGTCTGCCCTTCAGGCAAAACTATAAGCTTCATAGCAGCAGAGACTATGGGGGTGGGGGTGGGGGCGGAAAACACATGGAAAAACAAAATGTTTACTTGTGAATGAGTGATGAATTAATGATTTGGGAGAAAATAAAATCAGAAGTAGTGTGACTGTTCACGTCTGTATGTCCAGAGGCTGGCACAGAGTAAGCTGTTAATAGCTGTTTGGTTTGTTTTTTTTAATAGCTAGAAATGAATACTCAGGTTAGTGAATGAAAAATGAAAGCTATAATGTTTCCAATCTTTTTGAGCCTTAATTTTCTCCTCTGTTGGCTCTTTGTAGGAACTTGAGGAGCCCTTCCACATCACTAAAAGGAAAAGCTTAGTTGAATGGCTCAACAGACTTAGATGGATGGTTCTGCATCCTTAGTCAAAACAAACTTCCTGCTGCAGAATATTTGGCCTTTCATACATGATGATGACTAAGACAGCCAAACACATTGAGGGCAAAGTGATGGCTGATTGTGGGTGAGCTGCTAAGACTGATTGGATTTTTTAAAACAATTCCTCGTGATTGTGACATTAGCATGAAGGCTGACAAATACAGCTTATGGGTTGAAGGAAACTTGTCTAAATAGAAGGAAGTGTGATTAAAGAAAATCCAGCCAACTAGGATGTCTTGGACGCAAAACCCGTCATAATGATTAAAACAGAGTTGGTGGTGGTGATAAGGATGATGACAGATGAATGTCTAAGATGTGTCTGCTCTGTGCCAGTCACGATGCTAAGTACTTGACATGAACCACCTCACTTATCCTGATGATAATCCTATGACCTATGCGTTACATTTATCACTTTTTTAGACATGTGGATTTGTTAGGGTCACAAGCTGAAGTGGTAGGGTCGATTTAAACCCTGGTTCTCCTCGGTTCCCCAGGTCTGACCCTTAAACCCCAGTTAAGGTGCTCTAGGAGAAGGTAACAGAGGCCAGGATTCTCTTCCAGTTGGCTTTTCATTTCTGTTTGGCCGCAGCACGAGGCATGTGGGGTCTTAGTTCCCCAACCAGAGATCAAACTTATGCCGCCTGCAGTGGAAGGGTGGAGACTTGACTGCAGGACTGCTGGGGAAGCCCCCCCTCCAGATTTTGTAGTGTTTCATCATCTACATTTCATTGACATAGATCAGCAGTTGAGCAAGTGGTTTTGGCTCCAAGTTTCACTTGAGGTTGCAGAGAGACAGTGACATGGAGGTGCGGGGTGGTGTCTGGGAACTCTCTCTGTGATCTTTCCACGTGGACCAGGTCAGCCTTCCTCATTAACATGGCAGCCCCAGTGCCGTCAGCTGCTTACCTGCCAGCTTCAAGAGCAAGGATTCCAGCTAATACATTGCCTTTTATGACCTAGCCTCTGGGGTCCACAGAACGACTTCTGCTGCAGAGGCTGCAAGCATGTTCCAAGCCCACCCAGGTTCACAGGGAGAGGGATTTGATCCCTCCACTTGGCAGGGGAGTGGTGAGGCTCTAAACAAGTGTGGGGGATGGGAGACACACTTGTGTCTATCTTTGGGGAAAATGTCTGCAGCTTGGAGGATCGGGGGGCCAAGGGTGGGGCTGTAAGTGGGAAGGCACGCACAAGTGGTCTTTACTCTTCGCTGGAGGTTTCATTTAACTTCCGTCAGAGAACTTTAGCAAAGGGGGCATTGGAGTCTCTCTACACTCTGGGCATGAAGAATGGAGGCTCTACTCACCTGGCCAGGTCATTCTGCACCTGCTGTACACCAGGCCACGTGACAGATGCTAACAGAGTCACCCCAGACCCCCTCCCCAGTTTAATATTACTATTAGCATATCAGGCAGGAAGAGCCAAGGCCAATTAACTTTCCTGCAGTGAGCAGTGAGCAGGACCAGAATTCAATCCCAGGGCTGGTCCCCACTGCATCCTCCGCGTTTCAAAGCCTCGCTCACTTGCCCCATTATTAGGGCCATTTGTGTTTTCCCGTCTCCCCTCTTGTGTCTTTCTTGGACACAGGTCATCACATAACTTCCACATGGTGCTTTGGAGAGAAAGAAAGTCTATGTATCTCATAGAAAGAAAAAGAAGCCGCCTTCTCCTCGGGAAACTGCCTTTTTCTCTTGTTCTCCCAGAGTAGAGCCTTCATGAGGACACTGTGCTGAACTGGCCGAAAAGCAATTTGACTGATGGCTTCTGAGATGGGCAGTTGCGTGACTCGGCAGGGAGTGGGGCCTTAGCTGCTCTGTCATGTAGATGATGCCTGAGGCCTGAGCTCTTCTTCCTGTCACGCTCTGTCTTCCTTCTGGGAAGCTCTGTGTCAAGCAGCCCCCTTTGCTGTGAACAAGCACCCTTTGACCTGCTTCCTCTCTTATTTACGGCATCACAGGCCTTCCAAGAGAGCAGAAACAGGCTGGCCTAAGTTTAGCAACCTGGGGAGCTTAATGTGGCTTTGGCAAGAAGACCTCGATACAAAGAGTCTTAGTTGGCTGGCCAAGAATAGCAAGGGACAAAATAAACTCACTTTAAAAATAATAAAGGGAAAAAAGGGAAAGAAAGAGAAGAGGTGGGGGAGGAAGGAAAGAATTAAGAAAGAAGGGAGGAAGACAGAGGTCGTAAAAGCCAGTAAAGTCACCATCTTCATATGCGCCAACAGCAAATTAAGTAGAAAGAAAGTGTGGTGAGATAGCAGAAGAGGGGTTCACATGGGCACCGTCATGATTTGAGCTCGCTCATGGCATCGCCAGTGCTTTACCAGTATCGTGTGATATCTAATAATATGTAATACTAAGAATAAGCACGGCCCATCAGGTGACACTATCACTCCGCGTCAGGCTGACTCTAGACATGACCTCCCGCAATAACCCACAATATCCCCATCCCCCTTTTACAGATGAGGAAACTGAGGCTCACTGGGGCAAGTACTTTGCACAACGGTGTTAGCCCTGCTCTGAGCAGTGTCTTGGTAAATCCGCCATTTTGTGTGACCAAGTTCTGGTCCCTGGGGCACAGAAAGCACGTCCAGGCTTGAGTCAAAGCGAGAGTTAAATTTTCCCATCTCAGCGGCTCTTCTAGGCCTTCTCAGCAGGCCTCCCAGGGCAACCCCTCCTCCAAATCTGAGATTGTCCCAGGCTCCAGAGCCTCCAGAAACCGTCTCAATAAGAGTTTTTCTGTTGACACTAAGGCCATTATGCTGTGGCTGTGGGTAGAAATATGTGTTTATTATTCGAAGCCTTAAGTGTGTTTTCCCTTCATTTCATTTAAATGAGAATTTATTAGTCCCTAAGTACATGCCGTTTATTTAGTGGTGTGTTGGTAACAAAGTGGAGAAAGCAATGAATAAATCTGAGCAACTGAAAACCTAGCAGGAAAACAACTTGTACATCAAGCCAGAAGCCAGCAAGCAGAGTCCCTGGGCACCCACGGGCAAGCCACTCTCTGGTCCCTCCAATGTAAAAAAAAAAGAGAGAGAGATTTATATTTTAGAGCAGTTTTGGCTCACAGCACGATGGAGCAGGAAGTAGCGAATTCCCATATACTCCCTGCTCCCCCCGCCCCCACACACACAGCCTCCCCAACTATTAGCATCAGGAACCACACTGCTACACGTGTTACAACTGATGAATCTACATTGACACAGTACTACAATGTTGATACATCTCTGTCACCAAAGTCGCTAGTTTACATAAAGTTTCATCTTTGGCGCTGTCCGCTCTGTGGGTCGGGACAAGTGTATAATGACCTACATTATCGTGTTATATGGAGCTGAAAAGTCTCCCCACGCTCCACTTACTCACCCCTCCAGCCCTCCCAGCTGCGGCAACCGCTGATCTCTTTCCTGTCGTATTTGTTGTGCCTTTCCCAGAAAGCCATATAGCTGGAATCATGCCGTACGGAGTCTTTCGGACTGACTGCTTTCACTTAGTCATGGACTTTGAAGGTTCTTCCCTGTCTTTTTGTGGCTTCCCAGCTCCTTCTTTTTTTTAGCATGGAACAATATTCCATTACCTGGATGCACCACAGTTTATTCATTCACCTCCCAAAGGACATCTTGGTTGCTTTCAAGTTCTGGAAATTATGAATAAAATTACTGTAAGCATCCATGTGCAGGTTTTTGTGTGGATTTGGTTTCAGTCCATTTGGGTAAATGCCTCGGAGTGTAATTCTGGGTTGTGAGGCAAGATTATGTTTAGTTTTGAAAGCAGCCACCAAAGTGTCTTCCAAAGTATCTGTGCCACTTTGCAGTTCCAGAAGCAATGAATGAGAGTTCCGGTGGCTCCACGTCCTTAGCAGCATTTAACTCAACATTCAGAAAACTAAGATCACGGCATCCGGTCCCATCACTTCATGGCAACTAGATGAGGAAACGATGGAAACAATGACAGACTTTATTTTCTTGGGCTCCAAAATCACTGCAGATGGTGACTGCAGCCATGAAATTAAAAGTCACTTGCACCTTGGAAGAAAAGCTATGACCAACTTAGACAGCATATGAAAAAGCAGAGACATTACTTTGCCAACAAAGGTCCATCTAGTCAAAAGTATGGTTTTTTCCAGTAGTCCTGTATGAATGTGAGAGTTGGACTATAAAGAAAGCTGAGTGCCAAAGAATTGATGCTTTTGAACTGCAGTATTGAAGAAGACACTTGAGAGTCCCCTGGACTGTAAGAAGATCCAACCAGTCCATCCTAAACAAAATCAGTCCTGAATATTCATTGGAAGGACTGATGCTGACGCTGAAACTCCAATCCTTTGGTCACCTGATGCGAAGAACTGACTCATTGGAAAAGACCCTGGTGTTGGGAAAGATTGAAGGCAGGAGGAGAAGGGGATGACAGAAGATGAAATGGTTGGGTGGCATCACCAATGCAATGGACATGAGTTTGAGTAAACTCTGGGAGTTGGTGATGGACAGGGAGGCCTGGCATGCTGCAGTCCATGGGGTCGCAAAGAGTTGGACATGACTGAGCAACTGTACTGAGCTGAGCTGAAGGCAAGACCATGTTTAGTTTTGAGAGCAACCACTAAACTCTGTCTTCCAAAGCATCTGTGCTACTTTGCAGTCCCAGGAACAATGAACGATGGCTAAGGACGGCAGCTCCACGTCCTTAGCAGCATTTGGTGTTGATTCCTCTACTTTTTAAACCACAACTTTATTTAATTGTGTGGAAACCATTAGAGAGCCAGACATAAAGCCAAACATGACTCTCTGAGCAATAAAACTAAATGCCACATCCTGTGATGTCGATGGGGCAGTGTTTCTTCTGCCCTCACTCAAAGCCACCACACTCTTATTTTGCACAAAATATAGGTGTTGTGTTTCCCCAACCTGCTAACAACTGAAAGCTTTGAAGAGATGGAGAGACCGAAACTGTAAAATCAAAGACACAGATATTAGCCTGTTGACAAAGGAGTTAACAAACAAGTATGTAATCTTGCATTCTTTAGAGGCATACCTGTATATCTACTTGTCATAACCAGAGTTTGTAAGAATGACCTTAAAACACCTGTTGAATGAAATGGCATTCGAGATACCACAGCTATTAAAAAATTGAGGCTTGGTTCCAGTTGTACCAAGTGGTTAGCCAATTAGAAGAAAGAGAACTGGAAAGAAAAGAGTATTGGAATTCCTCAGACATTTCTTGAGATCCTGTTATATCCTAAGGTGAACTCAAAAGTAAGTGGTACCCTTTCATGGGGAAATCCTTTTCTAGCATTATCATATAATTATAATTGATCGTGATAAATGTTCTAGCACATCTATTTATAAAAGTGTCCTGAGAACATAGATGAGTTGGCTGTTAAGCTTACAAGAGCAAGAAAAGCTGCAATTGGGGCTTGCCTGGTGGCCCAGTGGTTAAGACTCCACACGTCCACCACAGTGGGCACAGGTTTGACCCCTGGTTGAGGAACTGAGATCCTACATGTCTATAGAGCACCCTCCCCCCACCAAAAAAAAAAAAAAAAAATAGCTACAGTAAATACTGGAACTAGGTTGGAAGGGTTTTGCTGTTTGGTGAGGGGTGGGTATTTTAAGGAAGGACCTTCCAGGCAGGGGGAGCAGACTTTAAACAAAGTCATGGAGATAATGGCACAGTCAAGACTGTAAAATCAAAGATTGGGTAGCCAGGATGGGCCAGAGAGTTCCCTAAAGGCCAGCTGATGATTGCCTCGTATGCAAAGACAAGGAGTATGGATTTTATTCAAAAGATAACAGGTTGCTATTAAAAGCTTTAAGGTGAGAAGCTCCGTGATTAATGTCTGCTTTCAACGCACGCTCCTGCTGAAGGCAGGAGAGAACATGCATGTGAATGGGTGGAGAGTGGGGGCAGGGAGGCCAGGCAGAGATCTCCAGGCTTGTTATGACTGAGCGATCTGTAGGGGTGCTGAGAGGAGAGGGCACACAGTGTAGTCAAGCATGGTTCTGGGTAATTTGGGCAAATGGGACCAACCAAGAGAGGAATTTTTATAAACCCGAGATTTATTTTTTTTAATCTTCATGATCCTCTGGTGGCATGAAAGAAGCTGAATCTTTAATACTACTTCAGTTTCAAGCTTATTTGATATTTTCTTGCTCCACCCAAGAGAACACCACTTGAATTATGCCACAAAGCTAGAGCCAAATGAATTCAGTTCATTTTTCTAAAAGTTCCAAGTAGGGACAGACAAATGTGTACTCAGAGAACAAATTTCAAGCCAAAACGACCAAATATAGTCTGAAGTTTGGCCATCTATTGTGGTTACCACTGACTCTTTGTGGGTATTGAACAATTGTGATGTAGATACTACTCTTAATTGAGATGTGATGTGAGTGTAAAATACGTACAATTCATATCAGAGTTCAGAGACTTAGTCTGAAGTAAAGAACATAAATGTTCTGTTAATAATTTTATAATATTACATGCTGAAATAATATTTTGAATATATTGGATTTGAAGTAGGAGGTAGACTGAACCTCTCAGCTGGACAGCTGGTGTTTGTCAAGCTGATAATATTACCAAAATCAGTTTCACTAGCTTTTTTTTTCTTTTTAAATGGAACAACTAGAAAATTTTAAATTATATATGTGGCTCACGTTGTTTTCCTGTTGGACAACACTGGTCTAGGACGTTGGAGTTTTGTGGTGTCAGTGTTGAAGGAGTGTACAGAGACCAAGTATTTATTTTGCATTATTGCTTCTCTTCCTCACCACCTGATGTTTTCTAATATTTTACTATGTAGCCTTATTCTCATTAATAAACAAGTAGTTACCATAGCAACGGCTACAACACTCTGTACTTACCACACCTGGAGGGGGAGATATAAACAGACATCAATCTGTCATTCATGTTTATACAGTTATGTTTTTTAATGTATATGTGGGTCTTCCTTTGCAAAACAGAGCTCTGAGTGTAGGAAAATTGACTTCTAATTTCCATCTATGTCACTGGCTTTCTTCAGGTCTGGATAAGAAGAATAATTACCCCATGCCCACTTCAGAGGGATATGTGGATAATTACAAAGAATTTTGCAAACTATTCTTAGGGCAGGAGCATGCTCAGTCATGTCCAACTCTTTGTGACCCTGGGAACTGTGGCCCACCAGCCTCCTTTGTCCATGGGATTTTCCAGGCAGGAATACTGGAGTGAGTGGGTTGCCATTTCCTTCTCCAGGGTATCTTCCCAACCCAGGGATCAAACCTGCATCTCCTCTGTCTCCTGCATTGGCAGGTGGATTCTTTCCCCACTGTGCCACCTGGGAAAGTCCCATCTTAGGGCAGAGTATCAGTCTAATGTCACATAGTTTAGTACAGCCGCGGTATCAACTATTAATACACTGTTGCAGGCAGTCAAGAAAGGCAGGGGAGGTTCCTGTGGCTGACAGGAGTGAGGGAATGCAAAAGGGAGAAAAGAGGTCAGACCAAGAAAAGCCAAAAGGAAGTGTCCATGTTAACGTTTGTTCCCTAGACTTTAACAGTCTTTTTGGAGCATTGCCCATCTTCAGCAACAAGTCTCCACTGGCTGGGAGGAGACTAGGAACCCAGAGCCACCACTGTATACAGTTCATCTGGCTTTGACAAGGAAAAAGCAAATAGGTTGGAGTATTTATTAATTTTTTTTAATGTTGATCATTTGGTGACTCAGATGATAAAGAATTTGCATGCCATACAGGAGACCCAGGTTTGATCGGGTTGGGAAGCTCTGTTGGAGAGGGACATGGCATCCCACTCCAGTATGCTCGCCTGGAAAATCCCATGCACAGAGGAGCATGGCAGGCTACAGTCCATCGGGTTGCAAAGACTCGGACATGACTGAGCAACGAACTTGAAGTATTATGCTCACATATGCCCCCCAAGTTTCTCAAAGACTTCTCATTCCTGGGTCAATTCTGTCTTAACATACTTGCCAATCAATACACATCATCTGAACAGAGATAACTGATGCTAAGAAAGGGAAATTAGGACTGATTTTTATTACCTTCACCCAGGACGGTGCTGGTTCCAGATATTTATATAGATTGGCTTTAAGAATTTCCACATGCTTGATAGTAGAGACTGGGGGTTTGGCCATGAAGTGGTGTTTGCACATCAAGCTTGCAGTTTTCAGTTGGATGACACGCTTCTTTGAGGTAGCTGGAGGAGGAATGTTGATGATCGGAGTCAGGGCAGGTTTTTGGCGAAAGATGCTCCAAGACCTCTCCACTCAATCTACTCCTTTGAGATTTCAAGGAACTTAGATGTTGTGCCGAAAGTAATAAATAGTCTAGGTTTTGGATTCATTTGCGCAGGTGTCGTTAAATCTGTGTGAAGCTGTTCAGCTGATGATGAGCTCTGTCATTTGCAAATCCATTCACTGATTCATCTCATCTACAAGCCGCCACCCCAAATGAAAATCATTTAGCTACAGCTACATCTCGAGATGTTACATTTGGAGAAATCCCCTAACTCAGCATTGACATTCAGAAGGTCCTAAACCTGGAGAAGGAAATGGCAACCCATTCCAGTATTCTTGCCTGGATAATCCCATGGATAGAGGAGCCTGGCGGGCTACAGTCCAGGGGGTCACAAGGAGTTGAACAAAACTGAAGTGACTTAGCACGCCCACTGCCCAAGAAAACTCAAACCTCAGGGGAAATAAAAAATACACTACAGAAATGCAGTGGCTCTGCTGAAGTTGCAAGAAAGGGTGATTGTCTTTGTTTGGTGTTTTGAGTGTCTTGCCCTCCTCTCCAAGGAAGGGAGAGGGAGGTCGTGGGGGGTAGGGAGGAGTGTGGTTTTCTGATCACAACTCAAATGGCACTGTTTGAATTATATAACGGAGCCACTGGGAGTCAGGTGACAGGCTCACTGAGTAATTCCCTGCAGAAGGAGACAAACTGCATGTTAAAAAGCTCAACAAATACTCTGAAAAAAGAAAAAAAAAAAAAAAAAAAA
>SJYQ01002666.1:817110-859640 GCA_006410935.1 Redunca redunca
ACACCCCCCACCCCGCCCATCCCCGCTGACTTCTAGAGAACCTGAGAAATAGGCAGGGTGTGAATTTGGAAGAGTTCATCACTAATTGCTATTTTGTTTGACCACAGGAGATGCGCTAAGCAAAATATGGGGATGTCAGAATCAAAGGGAAAGTGTGCTCAGAATAATGCCTATAGAGATGTTATCAAGTTTCTGCTGTCCTTCCCCAGTTCTCCATCCTGCTCCCAGTTTGGGGCAGATTATATGATTTGAATGTATCATATAAAAACTCCTTAGACTGATATAATTATCACTGCAAAAGGATATTCGGGTACTAGAATAAAAATGATCTTGAGCCAGTGGTTTCTTTTTTAAATTTATTTTTAATTGGAGGATAATTACAATATTGTGTTGGTTTCTGCCATTCATCAACATGAATCAGCCATAGGTATACATATGTCCCCTCCCTCTTGAACCCCAACCTCCTCCAACCCCATCCCACCCCTCTAAGTTGTCACTGAGCACTGGATTTGAGCTCCCTACATCATACAGCAAATTCCCACTGACATCTGTTTTACATATGTTAATGTATATGTTTCAGTGTTCCTCTCTCAGTTCATCCCACACCATCCTCCCCCCACCCCCCCAGTCAGTGGTTCTTAAATCTTTGAGATTATGTAGCATATTTGGGAATCGAAAAGACTTAGTTGATGATGAATTTCTAGACTCCTCTCTCTGTCGTGGCCCTGACACCCATCTTCTGATGCTCAACAAACAAGACTAAACAATGACAACAAAGCCAAACGGCATAGCATAATGAGGTTCCTAATTAAAGCCCACTTTGGAAATATGATCGATAGTGTAATATTATAAATATTCACAAAAGAAGAAAACAACTTATGGAGCCCCTTTTGCAAGCCATGTCAGTCCCTCACGAAAGCACCACTTAAATAATTAATGTCAGCACGCTGAGTTCTTTTTTATCAAGATTTCTGTCGGTTGAAACTTGCTGGAAATCTGCATTTCTGCACTTCAATAATATAATGAGGGTGGAATTTGCTAAGGATGACCTCCAGACACTGCAAGAGCCATCAGCGCCTTCCAAATCACAGAAAAGAACACCATGCTCTGAATAGTTTCAGTTCTGAGTGCATTTTTCTTCTTCTCTAATTCTTTAAAATTTGGTAATCTGCCTAAATTGTAGTGCCTACTATTTCACAGGCTAGAATCTGCCTGCCAAGCAAGAGACTCAAGTTCAGTCCCTGGGTGGAAGATCCCTTGGAGAAGGAAATGGCAACCCACTCCAGTATTCTTGCCTGAGAAATCCCATGGACAGAGGAGGCTGGTGGGCTGTAGTCCATGGGATCGCAAAGAGTTGGACTCAACTGAGTAAACAACAAACAATGTTTTCCACCCCAAGAACCAGGGCTTGTAGTCTTACAAAGGACTTGCGTAAGAAAGTGCTTTCAGTATAAGGGACAGTTTGGAAAATGCAGTTCAGATGCCAAGTTGCAGTTCGGATGTCCACTTCTGGGACAGTTCAATAGTTTACGGGACAGCTGGTCAGAAGATGTAAAATTGGGAAGCTCTTGAACATCTCATCCTCAAAGAAATATAGATGCTTTAGTTAAAAGAATAAGACTTTTGTGTTCAGATTGACTTGGGTCTCACTCCATTTCTGTCATCTCTTCAATGAGTGAGCCTGGGCAAGTTTCTTGACTTTTCTGAGGTTTAGTTTCTTCCTCTGAAAATGGGATAGTGAAGTACATTCCTGGGAGGTTGTATGGGAGTAAATGAAATAATATGTGAATAGAGCAGCCCCTAATATAGTTTCCGTGTTACTAAGAAACAGAGTTTCCTTCTTAATAATGCAGAAGAAAATCACTTTAGATAATCCATAGCTAGTGAATAACCAGTAACCATTGTATTTGTCTGCTAAGGCTTCTGTAACAAAATACCACTAGCTGGGATGGCTTAAACAACAGAAATTTATTTTCTCGCAGCCCTGGAGGCTGGAAGCCCAACATCGAGATGTTGGCAGAGTTGTTTTTTCCTGAGACCTCTCTCCTTGGCTTGAAAATGGTCACTGTCTCACTGGATCCTTAAACAGCCTTTTCTCTCTGTGAACACCCATGTGTCCTTTCCTCTTATCAGGAAAGTGAAAAAGTGAAAGTGAAGTTGCTCAGTCATGTCTGACTCTTTGCGACCCTATGGGCTTGGCTCCTCCGTCCATGGAATTTTTCAGGCAAGAGTACTGGAGTGGGTAGCCATTTCTTTCTCCAGGGGATCTTCCCGACCCAGGGATTGAACCCGGGTCTCCTGCATTGCAGGCAGACGCTTTACCATCTGAGCCAGTTGGGAAGCCCTGCCCCATCCCCACTCCAGCATCCTATTGGATTTGGACCCCACCCATATGACCTGATTGATTGATGACTCAGGTCTTAGTGGCGGCTCCAGGGATCTTCATTAAGGACACAGCCTTAGTTGCCCTGAGGCATATGGGATCTTAGTTCCCTGACCAAGGATTGAACCCGGGTACCTGGCATTGGCAGGCGGATTTTTAACTACTGGACCACCAGAGATGACCTTTCACCTCACTTAGTTTTGATTATCTCTTTCTAGGCCCCATCTCCAAATACAGTCACATTCTGAGGTACTGGGGATTAGGGCTTCAACATATTAACTTGGGTGGAACATAATTCATCCCCATCAGTTCAGTTCAGTTCAGTTCAGTACCTCAGTTGTGTCCGACTCTTTGTGACCCCATGAATCGCAGCACGCCAGGCCTCCCTGTCCATCACCAACTCCCGGACTCCACTCAGACTCACATCCATTGAGTCAGTGATGCCATCCAGCCATCGCATCCTCTGTTGTCACCTTCTCCTCCTGCCCCCAATCCCTCCCAGCATCAGAGTCTTTTCCAATGAGTCAACTCTTCGCATGAGGTGGCCAGAGTACTGGAGTTTCAGCTTTAGCATCATTCCTTCCAAAGAAATCCCAGGGCTGATCTCCTTCAGAATGGACTGGTTGGATCTCCTTGCAGTTCAAGGGACTCTCAAGAGTCTTTTCTAACACCACAGTTCAAAAGCATCAATTCTTCAGCACTTAGCTTTCTTCACAGTCCAACTCTCATATCCATACATGACCACTGGAAAAACCATAGCCTTGACTAGATGGACCTTTGTTGGCAAAGTAATGTCTCTGCTTTTGAATATGCTGTCTAGGTTGGTCATAACTTTCCTTCCAAGGAGTAAGCGTCTTTTAATTTCATGGCTGCAATCACCATCTGCATAACACCTATCAATTAAAAGATATATTCTTGTTCTAGGAATTTGTCAGGTTTATAAAAGAACATGGCATCTCTCAAAAGGAAAATGATGCCTTAATTGCCATAGGGGGACCATGCTTGGAAGACAGCCTGGTAGACCGGGGCCAAGAGTCAAGAGAAGCTGGCCCTCCCTGGCATATTTCAACTAAGAGGGAGAACGAGGACCTTGTGTTGTTCGACTTCCACCTGAGTGTTCTGTAAAGAACTAGCGGATTGTCGCTGGCAGGGCTACATGTCTACGGTGACAGCTGTTCTTGGAGGATGGATTTAACATTGTTTAGAATTGGATGCTCCTCTGAGGTCAAAAGTATTATGGCATTTCATGGGCTCAGCATCCTACTTGCTCTCAATGTTCTGTCTCCTTAAGGAAATCAAAGATTGATCCCACCACCTGAGCTTCTCCTGTGCCTAGCTGGTCATGTGCACTTTTCACTATTTCCCTAATCAGTCTCCAACTTTCCCAGGTCCCATTCAGTAGGAACCATGATATTCAGTGACATGATTGCCTGAAGTGTACACACATGTGCATACACACACACCTTTATTTATTCTACAGACAGAATTTGTGAGTAGAGAGGAAGATGATTTGTAAGTGATATGTATCCATTACTTCCTTTCTGAATTTCAGATCCTTGATTTCAGAGAAAGTGATATGGAGCCCAGCTCATGGCTGAGATATCCACACAAATATGGGAACTCAGGGGAACTGATGCCTTTTCTGAATTCATAGGCCTGAAAGGCTTGAAGCAGAAAGTCAGGGAAGAGCAGGTGATTCACAGATGTACACAGATAAGGGTGGGGGTGCCCCCTCCTACCTCACCCCCTCCCCATTCGCAGCTGCCCCTTTAGCTGCCATTTTTTTCAGCTCATACTGTAAACAAGTGTCATTTCTGTGGTCTCTTTAGGCTCATGCTCTGCCCTTTTTGTTGTTGCTTTTTGGTGGGGACCTTGCTATTGAAGATAGTCCCCATGTGTAGTACTGAAGTGTGCCTAGTGTTCCTAAGTGTGCGAGGGCTGTGATGTGCTTTATGGAGACAGATTGTGTGTTACATATGCCTTGTTCAGATGTCTCATAGTGGTGTTGGCCACAAGTTCAAAGTTAATGGATCAACAATATAGGTGGCGCTAGTGGAAAATGCCATGGACAGAGGAGCCTGGTGTGCTATGGTCCATAGGGTCGCAAAGAGTCAGACGCGACTGAAGTGGCTTTGCATACACACAAGAGGTCTTTAAACAGAAACACACCTAAGACAAGGAATCAATGATCAGTTGATGAAAACATTGGAACCGGAGCCTCTCAGGAACCTAACCCTATACTCCCCTAGGAACAGCAGTTCAGCGTTTCACTAATTCAGTATGTACAGTGACGTCATAGATCCACTATACATATCAGAAAGACACTGGGAATCACTTTTCCACAGAGATGCAGACTGGGGTTGGAAGAGATAACGACCTTGTCCGAGGCTATGCAGCAGCAGGCACAAAACCAGTTTACAATAATGTGGTGATGATTGCAGTTGTTCAGTCGCTTGGTTGTGTCCAACTCTTTGTGACCGTATGGACTGCAGCATACCAGGCTTCCCTATCTTTCACTGTCTCTCAAGCTGGGATTAAAGATTGGGCTTGAAAACAGACATGCCAGTTATGTCTGAAGCACTCACTATTTTCCAGAAATTGTTAAGAGGGTCTAGCTGAATGATCTCATTGAATCCTTACAACAGCCTTATAAGACAGAGATTATTATGCCCATTTAACAGATAAGGACAGTGAGGCTCAAAGAAGGAAAGTAACTTGCCCAAGGACACCCTGCTTATAAAAAACAGAGCAGAGGTTTCAGACCCAGGCAGAGTGACTCTGGAAGTTGCAATTACAGAGACAAGTTTTGTAGTTTAAGATCTTGGAGAAAGAGCTCCATTAATGGTAATAGTACCCTATCTTTTTCTCTAGTGTCTTCTTTTTAATTTTAATTTTTCCAATATCCCATCTTTACACTGCGTGGTTTCCTACTTTCCGTGTTATTTTGCTCAAATTCTTCTCTCCCCCAAGAATGCTCTTCTTCTCTCTGAAGTTTTAGTTCCTTTCTTTCTTTCTTTCTTTTTTTTTAATGTTGCAAGGGGGTAAAGTTATTTGGTAGGTGCAGAAATTGAACACTTTATGTTATATTGTGCTGTTTAATTTTAAAAATTTGAACATTTCAAGGTTTCCTAGAATGTAATATATGTTACTTAAGAATTATTCTCCAAATATTACTCAGGCATAAAAAAGAATCAAATCTTGCCGTCTGTAACAACATGGGTAGATCTAGAGGGTACTATGCTGAGTGAAATGTCAGACAGACAAAGACAAATATCCCATGGTTTCACTTACATATAGAATCTAAAAAACAAATGAACAGACACAACAAAACAGAAACAGATTCCTAGATACAGAGAACAAACTGGTGGTTGCCAGAGCAGTGGGGCGATGAGTGAAAAAGGTGAGGAAGATGAAAATGTACAACCTTTCAATTATAAAACAAATGAGTCATGGGGCATATAGTCAAACGATATTGTCATAACATTGCATGGGGACAGATGGTAACTAGACTTATCCTGGTGGTTATTTTGCAATGTATAAAAACATTGAATCACTATGTTGTACATCTGAGGCTAATATAATATTGTAAGTCAACTATACTTCAATTTAAAAAAGAAGAATTGTTCTTCTAATCACTCTTTTCATTTCACACTAATAGTGTTATGGTTTATTTACAGATGTTCTCATTAATAGAGGAAATATGATTATGCTGTTTGTGTATTAGATTTGAATAACCTGACATAAAAGACATACTCCTTGTTTTGCATTTCATCTTGGATATCAGATACCTTTGAACATTTTTAAAGATTAGAGTCTCTCATTAAGTTTCACAGATCTGTATCACTGAGACTCATTTGCCTGTGTCCTTGTGATATTAGGAAGTTATACCCTTCCCTTAACACTTAGGTATTAAGGGTTATTTCCACAGGACTCCCAGTAGTACTGTGCCTGGAGATAGAATAGTCTCCAAAAACAGAATCTTTCTTTTCAAAAGTGCCAGAGCTGTTTATTATGTTAAAAAACAAACAAGCAAACATATTAACAGCATCTAATAGGGAAAAAACTCCTGTCAGAACCTTCGGGCTCCGGCTCTCTTTCTAAAATGCACCCTCAGATATCCAGGAGGTGGGCTTTCCCTCTGGCCACACGGAAGATGCCCCCCAGGGCTGTGAACTCTATCAAAACATCTCTGCTCACAGCGTTCAAAGGCTGGAGGTTGTAAGAACAGATAGCTTGAATCTCTGTAGGTAAGTGGGAAAGAGTTCACCTACAAAGGAGCTGCTATTCTTTGAAATAACTCAAGTCTGAAACCCTTCCTTTGTAAATTAGAAACAAACCTCCTGAACTGTTCTGAAACCCAGAGAGAGTTTCGATACTGCTGTCGAACTGCGCTATATAGTCAGTCAACTGTGACGCTTAGGTGAGCAAGTTCTATGTTTGTACTGAGATCTGGTAATTTCGGAACAAAGGCAAAGACAAAGAAACCTTAAGGAATCTTGGTCCTGTTCTTAAGCTGCCAGGGCGTGAAAGGGAACTAGGAAAACATGAAGCCATGTTTGATTCCACGAACACTTGAAACCATCCTTCAAATATTCTGGATGGAATAAAGTCCAAAGTGTTTTGCCAAACCCCAGGGAAATTAGCTCCATATGTTTCTGATTTATTTATAGTTTAATCATCAAAATATTGCTTTGCAGAGACTGGTTATGTCCAAGAAAACTTTTATGAGCCATTTTAAAACATTATCTTGAAAACAGGAGGCCCTGTTTTGCCAAGAGCTAGCAGATGCCTGAGCAGAGCTCTCCATATTGCCTTTGTGGAGTCTCCACTCACTAAAAGTAAAGAAATCCTTCAGGGGTGATAACCCAAGAGGAAGAGGGAAGGTGATTGTAGGCTTCCATGATTTCCGCTCAAGCTCATTCTCTTTCATGCCCTTTTCACCGTATTCCATTTGTGTGTCAATCACTCAGTCATGTCCTAGTCTTTGCAATCCCAGAGACTGGGGCCACCAGGCTCCTCTGTCCATGGGATCCTCCCGGAAAGAAAACTGGAGTGGGTTGACATTCCCTTCTCCAGGGGATCTTCCTGACCCAGGAATCAAACCTGGGTCTCCTACATTGCAGGCAGATTCTTTACTGTCTGAGCCACCGGGGAAGCCCATTTGCTAAATGATAATTCAGGAGGTAACTTCTCTACCAAAATTATGTTAGGATCTTAGTCCTTACAAACCAAAGGTCAAATTTCTTAGAAAACAGCAGCTTCAAAGGAGCCATTGTATGTATTAATAGGAAAACACTTTTTCTCTTTATTTTGGAGTTTTTAAAAAATAAACTAAAAATCTCAAGATTTAAAAAAAAAAAAAAATGCCTCCTAGAGGGGCTTTACATAATGTTTGCGCTGGTTTTTTTCTCTCATTGCTCTTCCTCAATGGTTCCACACTTCTCTGTCCATGGGATTTTCCATGAGAGAGTACTGGAGTGGGTTGCCATTTCCTTCTCCAGGGGATCTTCCTGACTCAGGGATCAAACCCAGTTCTCCTGCATTGCAGGCAGATGCTTTACCCTCTGAGCCACCAGGGAAGCCCCTTAAAGTAAGTTTCCTGATCGGTTTAAAGTGGGAAATTGTTAGAAATGAAGATTCTCTGAGCCCACCTCACCTGGCTGCTCCCAGTGGTTCTCAGACTACCCATATGTCAGAGTCATTGAGGGCCTCAGTGATTTCCCACTGAGCTCCACCCCAGAGTCTCTGATTTCCTGCTGAGCTCTGCCCCGAGAGTCTCTGATTCAGTCAGTCTGGGTGTGTGCCCTGACAACTTGTACTTCTTACAAGTGCCCAGCTGATGCTTCTGGTCTTGGGACCCCACTTGGAGAACCATTACACTCTTCCCAGTCCTCACCACTGGCTCACCATTGAGTAGAAGTTCAGTTCGGTTCAGTCGCTCAGTCGTGTCCGACTCTTTGCGACCCCATGGACTGCGGCACGCCAGGCTTCCCTGTCCATCATCCACTCCCAGAGCTTACTCAAACTCATGTCCATCAAGTCGGTGATGCCATCCAACCATCTCATCCTCTGTCATCCCCTTCTCCTCCTGCTTTCAATCTTTCCCAGCATCAGGCTCTTTTCCAATGAGTCAACTGTTTGCATGAGGTGGCCAAAGTATTGGAGTTTCAGCTTCAGCATCAGTCCTTCCAATGAGTATTCAGGACTGGTTTCCTTTAGGATGGACTGGTTGGATCTCCTTGCAGTCCAAAAGACTCTCAAGAGTCTTCTCCAGCACCACAGTTCAAAAGCATCAGTTCTTTGGCGCTCAGCTTTCTTTATTGTCCAACTCTCACATCCATACATGACCACTGGAAAAACCATAGCTTTGGCTAGATGGACATTTGTTGGCAAAATAATTTCTCTGCTTTTAAATATGCTGTCTAGGTTTATCCTAGCTTTTCTTCCAAGGAGCAAGCATCTTTTAATTTCATGACTACAGTCACCATCTGCTGTGATTTTGGAGCCCAAGAGTGTTGAGTGGAAAGGAGGGATTAAAGCAAGTTACTTGAGGATGTGTTTCAAGTACTTAACAAGGACACTATCTATGTAAATTCCTGTAGACCATTGTTCATGGCTGAAGAAATGAAGTAGTTTATGTAACTGGCCTCCACAAGATTTAGCTTATAAAATAGGAGTACCACCAAGCCCACATATATAGAATACCTACAGTTTTCAGAGATTTTAGTGGATTAGAATGTCTTCAGGCTTTAAAATGATATGTAAGTAGGAACTAAACACATCTGGTGACGTGAGCTTTTTCTGTCATTAAAATGTGAGAGAACGTTCGTTGCACAGTTAAATGCAATTGCTTAAAGTATATTGAGCGTATCATGGGGAAAACGTCTTCGGTGAGAACTGTGTAATGGAGACTGATTGACTATACTGATCTTCAGGCAAATCAAGAAGCTGGGTTCAATGAAGGCAAATCAGCAGAGAGGTGCTACTCCGTGATAAGCGGACAATACGAAGAACTCATAGAACCTCCTTGTTAGAAGGGGTTCTCGATCTTCCAAATACATTAGAATCACCTGGGAATCTTGCTAAAGAGCCGACGCTGATTGGGCAGGTCTAGAGCTGGGCTCGAGGTGCTGTGTTTCTAAGTCTTCCAGAAGATGCTAAGGCTGGAAAAGCAAGGTTCTAGAGTAGTGGTTCATGACCAGGGGAAGCCTTTGAAAAATTCTAAATCAGACGTGCTGGCTAGGACTCAGGCATAGGTGTTTTTAAAGCACCCCAGGTGATTCAAATTTGTAGCCAGCATTGAGACGCTCTAACCTGGAAGAGCAGAGTTCCTATTTCTAGGCCACCTCTCTCAAGTCAGATGCCTTGCTGGAGTCTTTGGTGAGTATCAGACTGCGGAGAATTCATACTTGACTTCTCTAATAAGAGGCTGAAGTGCTTATTTCTATGTTGCTGATAAAAGAAAGAGCTAGAGGCTTTAGATTCCTGTTGTGTTGACTGCAGACAGAGTTAGCATCTAGCTCTGAAAATTTAGCAAATGCTCTTGTATTCTCTCCCCCACAGAGGTTCTCCATTCTTACTGTCTTTTCTTTGACACAGTTTTATTATTGTTTTAAAAAATGTTTAACTTCCTTATTTACTCTTATAAGTGAGCTACAGATATAACATATAACTAGGGGTACGACCAGCATTGATACACCAACAAAAATGCTTGAGTACTTAGACATATATTTGAGAACTCAGAACCCTGAACACACACACACACACATAGAAAATTTTGCTTTAAAGATGTCAAGAGCAGATGTTACCATCCACTTGTCTCCCAGCATAAAATAAACATAATCTGACTTCTGTGGAACATCTGATTCTGGTTATAACTGCACCCCAGTGGATCTTTTTGGATGAGTCACTTTCAAAGTGCGCCCGTAAGTAGCTGAATGTGCTATGTGTGGCTGGGTAATTAAATTTTGTATACTTGAACGTTGGAGACTGCCTGCCAAATACAATTATTTCAGTTGTAGCCTAATTGATGCTGACCACCTCTTCCTCACAGTAATTAGCCAACAGGTGCTGTTTCTTCTGAAGTTCTCTTCTCATTTCTGATTAAAAATAAAAAACTACGGCAAAGTAGAAATAGACGTATCTTTGTTTATTGTGGTAGATGGATACAGAAGCAATTTGCCCAATAACTGTATCAAGCTACTTAAATGTTAAACCCAAACGAAGGGAACCTAAGTGCCCAGCCTGTTTTAGAAGTTAAATCAATCTGCCCGAAAGCCATGCTTCTCCCACCTCAGTTTTTTGGCCAGCAGTGTTGGCCACCTCATGCAAAGAGTTGACTCATGCTGGGAGGGATTGGGGGCAGGAGGAGAAGGGGACAACAGAGGATGAGATGGCTGGATGGCATCACTGACTCGATGGACGTGAATCTGAGTGAACTCCGGGAGTTGGTGATGGACAGGGAGGCCTGGCGTGCTGCGATTCATGGGGTCGCAAAGAGTCGGACATGACTGAGCTACTGAACTGATTATGATGACAGGCTAGTAAAGCATGAAGATTTTGGATGCCATATAAATGTTGCCCTTTTTATGCTGTCAGTAGTTCATGGGCATGAATCTAAGAATGAAGGACACAATGATCATTGCAAAACTTGTCTTCTTAACCGTATCTCCATGAATTGAAACTGTGTGGTAAAAATCAGTAGAAAGGGGAACAGAAAGGAGGTGGCTGGGACAGCAGGAAGAGATGCTTCACGCTCTTCGGTACAGCACACCCGCTGATGTGAGCCCCTGTGCTCTCCACCCTGGCCCGTGTGCGTGTGTGCTCAGACACTTCACTCGTGTCCGACTCTCTGTGTCCTCATGGACTGTAGCCCGCCAGGTTCCTCTGTCCATGGGGTTCTCCAGGCAAGAATCCTGGAGCCGGTTGCCATGCCCTCCTCTTGGGGCTCTTCCCTTGGAGTTAACTCAATGCGCTCTTGTTCCTGGGTGAGCAGCACTAACCGGCTAGTGCTAGAGGAAATATTTTGGGATCCCTTTTGTTACTGACTAGGGTTCTGGGCTTCCTCAATGAATAGAAATTGATCAGGAGAGATCGAGAACAAATAACAGTTCTCTTGCTTGCTTGCTTCCGGGAGGGAAGGCAACTTCATTCCTTACCTGCTTTTGTACAGCTTTTCAGAGTGGCAGTTGGGTTTTTCCGTCTTTCTGTATCTTTTTGTCCATAATTCCACCCAACTGCCCATGCAAGCAGTTAATTTTTAGTCCCTTAAAGTTTCTTGGTATTTTGTTGCTCCTGGAAGCGTTGCATCCGAGGGTCGTAGGTCCCAGCCTGTCTCCCTTTCACTTGTTTCTTTTCTGATTTCATTAATTTCCAATAGCATTTCCAGTGCTTCCCCGCAGCTCCTAGTAGCCTGGGGCCTGAAACTCATCTCTTGGCCTCTTTGCACACCACACTTTACCTGTGTTCCTGTCAGTACTTAGATTTCAAGAGCCTATCATAGACGCAGGGTTGGCCACCCTATCACTTACAACACACCCTACATTCCTGGTGAGAAATTTCCTGCCCAACTTCATCCCCAAGGATCCTGCTCCCATGGTGACAGCTTTAGCCACCCACCAGCAACAATGCACCTAGATGCCTGGGGTGGAAGAAGTGGAGTGGAGTCACTCAGTCGTGTCCGACTCTTCATGACCCTGTGGACTGTAGCCCGCCAGCTCCTCCATCCATAGAATTCTCCAGGCAAGAATCCTGGAGTGGGTTGCCATTTCCTTCTCCAGGGGATCTTCCTGACCCAGGGATCGAACCTAGGTCTCCCGCACTTCAGGCAGACTCTTTACCATCTGAGCCACCAAGGAAGCCTGGGGTAAGCAAAATGGAAAGGATATGGCACTCAGATCACTGAGGACACCCAGGTAGTATGGAGGGAAGGGAAAGGGGACTGGGAGTCAGCTTCCATAGACTAGGGGAGCCGATTCCCGCCCCCCCCCCGTCACCCTGCCCCAGACTTTGGGTCCATTTATATGCATCTCTATAACAGTGGGTCTTCTCACCACCGAGACTGGAGGTTTGGAGTAGGGGTTGAGGAGGAAAGGGGGAGCATTTAAATTTGTACATCCTTAAAAACCATGATTTGAAAGTGTACCCTTTAAATTTCAGTTTCCGGTAATACTGGAAGTTCTGACCAATAAAACCCAGTTCCCTTCAAGGAAACTGTTTAGGTAGACCCTGTTTTCATTTTTGAGAAAAGAAAAGCTGATGTGGAATTTTGACGTGATGGTCAGTAAGCTCATGGGTGTCTATTTGTTAAAATTTTGAATACTCTTGAAGCAAGGGCAAACTGCATCTGGAATCCATCTGAGGAAATACAGATTGTGGTTGTGTAGGGCAGGGCGAGAACAAGGAATGATGGTACATGGGCACTTGTTTGCTTTTTAGGATGTTGAAAATATTTAAAAATTAGATTGTGGTGATGGTTGTACAACTGTGTAAATACACTGAAATTCACTGAATTGTATGCTTAAAATGCATGGATTTTAGAGTATATAAATTATGTCTCCATAAAGCCGTTAAAAAGGCGTCTTACAAACCCTGCTCAGAAGATATGATGCTCTCCCAGGTGAAGTGGGAAGGTATTGATGGTGTAGATTCGTGCACCACCTGCACTTTAGCAAGCTCCCTGCAGAATTATACACACCGCTGCTGTGCAAGATGGGGTGAGGTTAGGAAAAGTGGCCTCTGCCGAGCGTCTGCTGGGCGATAAACGCTGCACAGACCCTTTAGACACATCATCTCACTTAAACCTCATGGCAACCTGCTGGTACCTTTACTCTAGCTGGATGATTTATCGCTGTTGCTATAGAGATGTAATTCTATCGGATCTGAAATGCAGACAACCACTGCTTTCTCTCTGAAACAGTTATGGCTCAGAGAGGGGAAATAACTTCCCCAAAGCACACAGACAGTAAGTGGCAGAGCCAGGATCGGAACTCGAGGGATGTCTGTTTGATCTGAGGCTTCGCTCTTTCTATTGCGCCCTGCTGCTCTGAGATCGGGACAGTTAGGATGCTTGGGATTGAAGCACCTGGTAGACTGGTCAGCCTTAATGCTTTCACACACCCCTTGGGTTAGTTTCTTGGTGCTGTTGTAACAAATCACCACAGATTTAGTGGCTTAAAGAAACACAAATTTATACTTTTCTAGTTCTGGAGATCAGAAGACCAAAATCAGTCTCAATAGGTTAAACTTAGACTTGGTTCCTTCTGGAGGCTCTTGGGGAGAATCCAGGCCCTTGTGTTTTCCGGCTTCTGGAGACCAGTGTTCTCGGTCCCTGGTTCTTTCTTTGTGATGGGACCCCTGCAACTTCTGCTTGTCACCACATGGCCTTTCTCTCCGACTCCACCTTCTTGCTTCCCTTTTATAAGGACTCTTGTGATTCCATTGCCCATCTGGATAACCCAGGATAATCTCTTCAACTCAAGAGCCCTAGTCCCTGCTATGTGTAAGGTAACATATTCACAGGCTGGGGGACTAGAATGTGAATTTAGATGGGAGGGGCATTATTCTGCCTACCATACTCCCACTCTAGAAGCCTAAATGCTTGAAAGGAGTCTTAGAATAAATGTAACCTTCCATATTTTGACCTTGAACATAAAAGCTGCTCTTTATTCATAGCAACCAAAATCAAGACTTGAATCAAACAGTACTAATTGTATGTCTCCAATTTGTCTCTTGAAACTTTAAAGGAATAAAATAAATAATAGACTTGATGAGGTGCCATTAAGAATATGACTTTCCTTTGAAGCTGTATTATTTGTCGATAAATTGCAGTATTACTTTAATATGTCAAGCCCTCAGAGAGATTTCACTTTAAAGGAATGTGGATGTTTGGACAAATGAGAACAAACGCACATGTAGGATAGTATTTATCTTGCTCATAAACCTTTTTGAGGCATGCTTTCTCTTCTACAGTGTCATTTAAGACAACTATGTGCTTCATAAGGCACTTTTTAAAAAGGTCAGGGTCTTGTTTTTTAAAGGTTTTGTGTATCTATGTTGCTCTAGTTTTTACTTCCTACAGCAACATCTGAAATTGTCAAAGTTAAGGACCAAATTACAACAGAAGATAAAGAGCAAATCCTTCCCCCCACTGACCAAAAGCAGAGTATAGAAAAGGGGATTTATCTACTATTACCCAAGGGTCCAGAGCTCAGAGGGGTTGTTCTCCCAAAGGTGGGAAATCTTACGGTATTTTCAATGTACATTCAAAATATTGAATGATAGGAATTTGGGAGTTGAAGAGGATGGGGTTGTTCTCTTAGCTCTTAGGAAGATTTTCCTGTATATTCTCATCTCTCTTTGACTACTGATGATGCCTTCTCTATAACTCCTGTCATCTGCACAGAATATATCATTTTCTTAATTTTTTAGTCTCATAGTCAGCATATCACCACGGACTTTTTCTTCTCTTCAATTCAAATCCCATGACAGACTTCTGCTAAAAGTAGTATTTTGGTTCTAAACTGTCCTAAATCCTTAGCCAGGTTTAAGCCTCATTCTCTGATAGAATCCTAGGGGACTCGAGATATTTGCAGTTTGCCATTGACCGCTTAGGTGACCTTGGAGTCAGTCTGTCTGGATCTCAGTATTTTTTGTTTTTTGTTTTTTGTTTTATGAAAGCCAAACCAATCAGGATAGTCTAATAGGATGTGAGATGCCTTTCAGTTCTCATATCTCAGAAGCTCAGAACATTTAGTAGTTATGGGAGCCATGGTTAGATATTGGTTTGGGGTTTCCAAGAAGCTGACCCAGAGATAAGATTTTGAGTACCAGTAGTTTGAGAGGTGCAATCAGGAAATACTGGTAGAGGTGTGGGGAAATAAGACAGAAAAGAGAAGGAAGGCAATGAAAGTTATTATCAAGCCAGTTACTGCCGTAGGCAACACACCTTCAAATTATTCCAGTTGAGAGACTGGAACCTGCGTATTCGTGGACTCCGTCTCCATCATCCATCTGAGGTCTTGTCTCTGTAGCACTTCTTCCTCCATTTTTCCTTTATTTAGAAAAAAAATCCTGTGTGCACAGTTGCTGGCATTCCCAGTGCCCAGAAAGCTTTCTTATTATGGAAATAGGACATGGGTGGGGTGCTGACTATGTCACACTGAGTGTGAGAGGTGAGGGGTAGCATGGGAAGGAAATGGTCGACTGGGAAAAGAGAAAGCAGCGGTCTGATATTTTGGTTCCTTTTAAACTTGCCATGAAGATTTCAGAGATTCCAAGCCATTGTTCTGTAATGTTTAGCAGTGTGTGCCTGCTATGTCCTTCGAGGTGGGCATGGGACAAGAGAATAAATTTGGAGCTAAACGTTAAAGAGGACTTCCCAGATGGCACAGTGGTAAAGAACCTGCCAATATAGGAGACTCAAGAGATGTTGGTTCGATCCCTGGGTCAGGAAGATCCCCTGGAGAAGGAAGTAGCAACCTGCTCCAGTATTCTTGCCTGAAAAATTCCATGGACAGAGGAGCCTGGCGGGCTATAGTCCCTGAGGTGACAGAGAGTCTGAAACATTAAAGAACAGCTCATCAAAATACTACCCAGAGTGAAAAGGGTGTATGTTGGTAAATTACATATGTTTTAATATTATTTACATAGAAAATCTGCAGTGACATTCCCTCTCCTACCCATTTTTAAGGAAAACACATTAAAGCGTTATAATACTGTGACAATGTAACTAACAAGAAACTCATTTTTGCTTACTTAGTATCCAAGGTTCAGTGGACCAAGAGCCTTCCCTTCTGAATCGTGGGTCTTTCCTTTAGTGTGAAGCCAGTGTTTTGTGTAAAATGGGCCAGTTGGTTCTGGGATCATCCATTGCTTCCTAAAGAGCTGCAGCATTCAGAATTGCTCTTAGAAATATGTGGGATGGGAGGAATAGGAAAATCCAATTCATTCTTCCCCTTCTGAACTTTATTTCTGAGAACCTGACTTTCCAACATCTATGAAATATAGAGGAGGCTTAGCAATCAATCACGAGGGGAGGAGGTGATGGAAGGGGGAGGAGGTGATGGAAGAGGGAGGCTGGCCAAGCATCCCTAAGCTTCAGTCATTTTGTATTTCAGCACAAGAGAGCAGGATTGCTGACTGTTAGATTTCCTTTGAGAGGCAGTATGCAAGCAGCATATTGAGTATTCTGATAAAGCCAAGTATAGGTGTAACCCTTTAAGGAAATAGTCGATCTGGTTAGAAAGTGAAACTCCTTGGGTGAATATTAGACAAGATTTGATCTACCTGAAACTTAGAATCTTAGAATAAGAGCAGACCTTCTAGAGCACCTAATTCAAACCTCTCATTTGACTCAAGAAGAAACCAAGACA
The DNA here is from genome assembly GCA_006410935.1 of Redunca redunca. Taxonomy (NCBI): domain Eukaryota; kingdom Metazoa; phylum Chordata; class Mammalia; order Artiodactyla; family Bovidae; genus Redunca; species Redunca redunca. The sequence continues at coordinate 833,866 of SJYQ01002666.1, forward strand.
CTGAACGTTCAGAGATTCATCGTCAGGATTACCGAGCTTATGGACCCAAGTATTCTGAAGGACTGATGCTGCAGCTGCAATACTGTGGCCACCTGATGCGAAGAGCCAGCTCTGGAAAAGACCCTGATGCTGGCAAAGATGAGGGCAGGAAGAGAAGGGGGTGACAGAGGATGAGATGGTTGGAGCATCACTGACTCGATGGACATGAGTTTGAGCAAACTCTGGGAGCTGGTGATGGACAGGGAAGCCTGGCATGCTGCAGTCCATGGGGTCACAAAGAATTGGATACAACTTAGTGACTGAACGACAACAAAATTCTGATACTTCGTCCACTGTTCTTTCTACTCTACCACATGCCTCCCTCTCTCTCTCCTCCTCCTCCTCCCCCCCTTCTCTCTCTTACACGCACATGCACACATCCATATGAAGTTTATTCAAACAACAAAATGCTTAACTTGAAAGGATAGCTATCTAGGATTTCTTTCTTTTACCTTATCCCTCCATTTAATAGCTTCGCACCCACACCCCAAGAAAGTTATAAAGTTGCCCTTGGCTTTACGGTGATAAACCTAAAACACTGAAATCTCTAGTCAAATAAGGTCTGCAAGGATTTGTGCTGTGGAATCTGTTTAACCCTGAGAACAAAATAATTGACGGTTACATAAGGACAGAGGTTGAAGGAGCACGCCTCTAAGATCAATAAAGGGGCTGTGTTCACTGAAACCGTCTTTTCTAGACCTTGTCTCTGTTTGATCTCCACTGTATACCATACAACGTTCAGTTTTAAAAAAGCAATATTTCTGTCTCATCTATCCTGCTTCTCTTTCCCTGACCCACTCCAATGTCATTGTCCTCAACATCTTTGAACCTCAGTCTCCCTGTGTCTGAATGATACCTCTTGTTTTGAAGGGGTTTTTCTTGGGGAAAAAAATGCAAAAATGTTTGACTTGGGAAATGGAGGAAATGCTATGCCCCTGTGAACTCACTGCTGGATCCCTTCCCAGGGCCGAGGAAGGGGCCTGCGCCTAATTTAAGCATATCATCACCTTCAGGATATATCTGCCCATATATCCCAGTATCCTCCAAGGTGTTCCCTTCTACCCCAGGAAATCTGCCCATATCCTGTCTTACTGGTTGACGCCAGCAGCCCTGGCTGGTCCCCTGCCTGGCATCCACTCATGGGTCCTTCTCCCACTGGCTGCCTGAGTAAGTCTTCAAAATTTAAATCAAATCATGTCACACTCTCCTGTGAGGTTCCCCTGACTCCCCAGTGTCTTAAAGACAAGCCCCAATTCCTTAAAGGCACCAAGGCCCTCAGCCCTTGTGTTACTGACCCAGGTTCTTAGACAATAGAAATTGATAAGAAAGGGATCAAAATGAGGCATTCTGGCAAGGCTGTATTGAGACGTATGCTGCCACACCAGGGAGCAGAAGCCAACAATAGTTTCCCTCGCCTACTCCCTGAGATGGGGATGAGCTGGTCCCTTAAATGGGGTGACGATAGGGGTGGAGGGGTGGCTTAGTTGGTCTGCCCACCCCCTCAGTGGTACTGTGTCAGGGATCATGCACAGGACCCGGCTTTTGCTCCCCAAACCCCAGAAGTGGCAGTTGGGTTTTTGGTCTTTTTGTATCTTGGCGTTCATAATGTGCCCCAACAGCACATGCGTGCAGCAATTTTTAGTCCCTTGTAGGTTCCTTGCATTCGGTTGCCGGAGGAGATGTTTGTCCAGATGCAAGCCCCACAGCAAAGGGTCCCAGGTCCCAGCCCGCCTCATGTGCCTCGCCCGTACTTTCTCCTGCCAGCTGCACCTCCACACTCCAGCCATCCGCAGTGTCCGCTCTTCCTGAAGCAGTCAGGCTCTCTTGCCTCCGTGCCTGCCGGGTTCTGGGGCTTCTCTTCCAAACCTGCCTGTCCTTTTCCCACATCACCTGCTGGTGGGGGCTCTCCAGGACCTCCCGCCTAGTAGAGGTGGCCCCTCCTGCCCTCACCTTTACACACCCAGGTCTTCACTCTGGGACTCCTGAGTGCTCCCATGAGCTTCGCCGTCTTGCCCCCTGCAAAGCTCGAGGACAGGAGCTAAGCTGAAGGAGAGAGTGGCCTGGAGACATCTCACCTGAACAGCGGGACAGATGGCCGTCTCCCCTCCCCACCTCCAGCCTGGCCATGGAGCTCCTTGTTCCTGGGCCGCCAGGTCTGCCATGGCCAGGGATGCAGTATTTCTCTTTCTGCAGGTGGGCAAAGACGGAGATTGAGCCTTTTTTTTTTTTTTTTTTTACTACTTGAGAAATTCTCCATGCCCCTGAGTTTCTCCCTTTGCCCTGACTCCTTCTAATCACTCCGATAATCATCAAATGTGTTTCTGAATCCAGTAAGTGCCTCTCTCTCAAGGTGGCGATGCTGCTCTAGGCACAAACTAAGAACCCAGAGCAGCTCGTGGATCTTACCTCTGGGAGCTCAGAGTGCACATGTGTTTAAGAGAGAAGTCATCTGGGTCCAGGGGCCCTCCTGAGCTCTGCTCCGCAGCTGGCAGTGGGTCCTCGGACGTGGGGAGAGACTCTGCCCGCTCGCCTGCCCGGAGAAGGGCAGTGGATCCAGCCTGCCTACACCTGCACGCGTTTCTTGCTTACGCTGTGTTGTGCTGACTTAAATTGAGTAGCACCTTGAGCCTCACACAAGGCCTTGTTGTTTGAAGAAACATTCCCTTTCTATGTTTGTGCACGGAGGAGACCCAAGACGGCCAGTTATCCTTTCAAGTAAATGACCCCCACCAAAAAAGCCCACGCAATCTGTGTTAGAGTGTATATTCTGGCAGTTCTGTAAGACACTCTGATCTCTCCAAGACAGATCGAAGGGTGAAAGTTCGCCCATCCTATATAGCAAATCCTTGCTAAATAACCACAGCCGATCTGGAAATACTTCAGACTTGTTTCTCCTTCCGAGGAGAACTTTCCAAGTGGTTTCTTTCTGTTTGCCCAGGAGTGAAATGATTTTCACAGTTAGCTTGATTTCTTAGCCATGAGCGTCGAGATAGAAAGAAGTGTTCAGTGGACTGCTGGTAAAATGGTAACGTAATTATGGTATCCTGGTCAGATGATGGAGAGTTGCTTTGTGTCACAGCAAAAGGAAGGTGGGAGAAGTCCTTGTAACAGAGTTTCTTGTTACAGTGTGAAAACACTGAGGAGTCTACAAGCTTATAGAAAAAAAAACATAAATTGTGTATGTGTGCATGCACACGTGAGATAAATACTAGAAGGGTCCATGAGTTTTCCTCTTTCACTTTCTTTGCTCTGTCACGTCCTTCCCCTCAGAGGCCTTACGGTGAGCAGGCTGAGAGAACCCTTTGTCATCTCCTCCGTCTCACCCTCCCCCTAACCCCAGTATCCCTGGCAGCAGAGCCAGGTACTGACCATAGCCGTGTGGTAACTTGGACTGCCAGGAGATCCAACCAGTCCATCCTAAAGGAAATCAGTCCTGAATATTCATTGGAAGGACTGATGTTGAAGCTGAAATTCCAATACTTTGGCCACCTGATGCAAAGAACTGACTCACTGGAAAAGAGCCTGATGCTGGGAAAGATTGAGGGCAGGAGGAGAAGGGGGCAACAGAGGATAAGATGGTTGGATAGCATCACTGAGTCAATGGACATGAGTTTGAGTAAGCTCCATGAGTTGGTGATAGACAGGGAGGCCTGGCATGTTGCAGTCCGTGGGGTCGCTAAGAGTCGGACACGACTGAGCGACTGAACTGAACTGATAGAAGGGGATATGCTTGTGCCTGGTGACCTCTCTGCTTTTGCTCACACTTTGCTCCACACTTAGAATCCCTTGCCCTCCTTCCCACGCTGCCGGCCCAGGTCTAAGTGTGACCTTCCCTGTGGATTATGTACTGATCCTCCAAGCCAGAGGCTTTTCCCTCTAGTAAGTCAGTTCGGGTCTCTCTTACAATGCTAATTAGCCACAGTCATTCTTTGCCCTGTGGTTATTCTACTGGTTGCTTTATCATTTTAAGACTGTACACTCTGGGAGAGAATGAGCCTTCCCGGGTTCTGCCACCAGAGAGCATGATGCCGTGCCTGGCATGTATTTAGTTGTGCCCTGGAGACATTAGACTGAGCGTGTAGCTAGGCGTTAGGAGCTGAAACTGTGGTGAGTGTGGACTCACCATTTTTGAGTCCTAAACAGAAGGACTTCTAGGTGTGCTGGTGGCAGGGGGAAGGGATGAAGCGGGCAGATTGGAAAAAAAAAATACCCAGCGCAAGTCTGTGGGTGGCGGTGGTGGTTTAGTGGCTAGGTCATGTCCAACTCTTGAGCCCCCACGAGCTGCAGCCCACCAGGGTCCTCTGTCCGTGGGATTTCCCAGGCAAGAATACTGGAGTGGATGAAAACTGCCTATGTTTTTTTAACTTTTTATTTTCTACTGGGGTGTAGCTGATTAACAGTGTTGTGATAGTTTCAGATGAACAATGAAAGGACTCAGTCATTCATATGCATGTCTCCATTCTCCCCCAAACTCCCTTCCCATCCAGGCTGCCACATAACATTAGCAAAGTCCCCTGTGCTATACAGGAGGTCCTGGTTGGTTATCCGTTTTAAATATAGCTGAGTACGCATGTCCATCCCCAAATCCCTAACTATCCCTTCCACCCATCCTTCCCCCGCAGCAACCATAAGTTCATTCTCTGAGTCTGTGAGTCTCTTTCTGTGAAAACTGTCTCTTTGAGACTCCCATCTCCTAAGTCTTACACAAATTCTTTTCACTGTTTCCTAGAGACACGGGTGCAGACCAAAGATAAAGGTGGCCAGGAGATCGTCTTACTGTCATTTATATGCTTTAAAATAGTTTTCCTTAGCCTTATTTTAATTTTTCAGAAATTCCCATGTAGGACTGAATCTGCCTACAGTTTCTTTAAAATTAAACTTGCGCATCAGTATTCATAGCTCCACCTACTCCTCCCATTTTTTTGAGCTGTGTGCAGGTTATACAGATGTCTGGGGAAGTGCTTCCATTCTGTTTGACGGAAACCTGGCCAACTTCCCCTGAGGTTCCTGGTGGGAATGCTTACCCAGCAGGGTTACACATCAGGAATCCTTAGCCACAACCTGCAACAGTGGGACCTGCATAAGAGCTACATTTAGAAAATTGTGTCAATATTTGGCATTTTCCATGGCTAATTTTGGAATTGCCAAGAAGTCTGATTTTTCAGGCAGGTTTTGTGACTCTAACTACATAAAGTACTCATTAAAAAAGTAATCTGAATGAGGATTCTAAAGACTATACCATCAAGGCTGCTCCCCGCCTCAGCCTCCCTTGCAAAGCAGACAAAGATGAGTTGTTCAGCCACGCCTTATTATTGTTGCATGATCTGGCTCTTCCTGGTTCTTCCCTTGAAGAGGAGGAAAACCTCTAGACTAGAAGAAATGACTTCTGTATCCCTTCTTTTTCCTGATAGAATCTAAGCCATCTGAGAAAAACTCACCTTGGAAAGATTGCTTTTTTGGTTATGTAGGAAAAATTATTCAAAGCATCTCCAGACATAGATGCTTCTCTTCACATATTATTTAACTTCTAGACATTATGCTTCCAGTTAAAGGGTTAGGAGTTCTCCGGTTCAGAATCTTACTGTTGGATAACTGTCTTGACCCAAGTTCATTTCCAGTCCTCATTCGGGAATTTCATGACCAGTGAAAGTTCCTGAACTACAGAAGGAGGGAACTTCAGAGTACAAAGCACATGTAAACAGCAGGTAGCTTTATCATGGACCCCAACTTGTCTTGACATATGTTTATATACATATTTTTTTAGTTCTGTGTGTTTTACTCCCAGGGCCCTGTCCAGGTCAGAACAATCTGGCAGTTATTTGACCCCCATCAAATTGTTGGCATCCTTGGAATTCATGTTCCTACGTCTAATTGGCCTCTCCTCTCTCTTTCCAAATCTCAATAAGCCTCTTGCCTTGATTGTCTTTGAAATGAGGTTAAATGATAGCATATTGACTTGAAATTGAGGTAACTGAAAAGGCATATTTCATCTAAGTGGCAGGTCCAAATTTCCCTATTCTTATTTTTTCTTTTTCTTTTTTTTTAAATTAAAATATAGTTGATTTACACTGTTGTGTTCATTTCAAGTATACAGAAAAGTGATTCAGTTATATATACACATATATCTATTGTTTTCAGGTTCTTTTCTCTTACAGGCTATTGCAAAATATTGAGTATAGTTCCCTGTGCTATATGGTAGATCTTTGTTGGTTATCTACTTTACATATTGTGTGTCTAGGTTTATCCCAGCATCTTCATTCTTAAGCCTTTTCCTTGTGCGTCTTCCCCTGAGTAATCTGGCCTCTTCTTGCTATATGTTGCTGCTTTTGCAAACCACACACCTTATATTCTTCTTCCTGGAATGTGTAGATTTCATTCCCCAGCACAACTTTTTCCCACCACTGCTTAAATCTATTTTTAGTTCTTTCCTCTGAGGCATGAATGATGACTTTTCTATGGCCTGTCAGTTATTTATTCATTTCAAATATTAACTTATCTAGGTTCCATTTTTAGGTTTGGTCTCAAGGGAGAGTTTACCTGCATAAAAAGACAGTAGAATTGAAACCAACCAGTTTGGGCCCAAACTCCAGATTTTACCCCTGTCAGAGCCTTTATTCTCTCATCTGTCTGGTGGCTCAGCTCGTGACTCTCAAAAGACATTCTTCCTTCCTCGCTGCAGCAAATTAAGGGTATATTCCCAGTAACAGTGTAAGTGAAGGGTTTCAAATTTCTTCTTTGATCACTAAAGTTAGGACCCCTAAAGATGTGTGTGTGTGTGTGTGTGTGTGTGTGTGTGAGTGTTCACTCAGTTGTGTCCAACTCTTTCTGACCCCATGGACTATAGCTCCTCTGTCAATGGGATTTCACAGGTGAGAAGACTGAGTGGGCTGCCATTTCCTCCTCCAGGGGATCTTCTCGACCCAGGAATTGAGCCCGTTGTCTCCCACGTCTCCTGCATTGCAGGTGGATTTCATACTGATGAGTCACTGGGGAAACATGAAGACCAGTTTCTTGATTTTACAGCTGAGAAAAGTGGTGTCCCAAGATCCCACAATCAGAAGACAGTTACTACTGAAGCTAAGAACAAAATTCATGCCCCCGAATTTCCAGTCTGTTGGGTTTTTTCCTAAACAATATTCCAAGTTTGAGGTTTCAAATAAATACAAATTTATTTAGTGCTCACGGCAAGGAACCATCTTAGGCGCTGAGCAGAGAGAAAGAAAGCCTGGTTTCTGCTCTGAAAAAGATCATGAACAAATATGGGAGACAAATATGTCTCTAGCTAACTAACACAAGGCAGGATGAAGGGAAATAAGGGAAACATTTGCATGTAGTTTTCCTAACTCAAGGAGGCGATGGTATGTCGATGGGGTCTTGATGTTTTGAAAAGTTTGGATACATGGAGACAAAAGGGACAGTGGGTACATCCCAGGCAGAGGAAAGTGCAAAAGTAAAACCAGAGCCTTGAAAGTGCATGGGGTGAACTGGTCTCTTACGCTGCAGGCAGATTCTTTACCCTCTGAGCTACCAGGGAAGCTCACAAAAGAGACTAGTGTTAGTAGAACCTAGAATTTCTAAGGAAATATGTCTAAATTTTAGATTAAAAACATAAACAGTTTGGAGTCATATGGTCAAGAGTTTTGGCCCTTTAGGTAAACGGACAGGCATTTCGGATACTGAAAGAGGCTGGGGAGATGAGATAATTTAATACCTAAAAATTTGGTCTAGGTTGGATTGAAATGGCCAAAGGGTATGGACAGTGGTAAAAAGAGAGGAGGGCAAATGTTAGGATCATGTCATGTCAGGATTGAATGTAAGTTCATAGTTGTAACCTTAGAAACATGTCATTGCTCACTTCTAATCTGTCCTTCCAGTGTCCATAAAAGTATCTTTCAATATGCTATTCACCTCCATAGAGATATGCAAGCATATTTAGAAAGCATATTTAGAAACTAATTAGCTAATATTCTATAAATGAAGGATGTAACCTGGTTAGTGTCTATGAGAATGACAAAATCAAAAGTAGTTATCATATAGAAAGTTAATAAGCAACATTTAATCTCTTTCCAAAGACCATCAGGAAAAGAGGCTTACTGAGATTTGGGAAGATAAAAGAGACCAGTAGATGCAGGAAAGTCGATTCCAGGGATGCAGACAATTTTGTCATTGTTCAGTTGCTCAGTCGTGTCTGACTCTTTGCGACCCCATGGACTGCAGCACACCAAGCTGCCCTGTCCTTCACTATCTCCCGGAGTTTGCTCAAACTCATGTCCATTGAGTCGGTGATGCCATCCAACCATCTAATCCTCTGTTGCGCCCTTCTCCTCCTGCCCTCAGTCTTCCCCAGAATCAGGATCTTTTCCAGTGAGTCTGTTCTTCACATCAGGTGGCCAAAGATGGGGTTCAAGTAACTGCCAAGTCACTCAGAGCTGAACAACATGATGCCAGCGTGTTAGAAACCCATGGAAGATGGAGGTGGGGAAGCAGGATTAGCCTTGCCTGTCAGGATGAGACTTAAGGAGAGCTTCACAGGTGAGCTGGTATTTGGACAGTTCCTGAGTCATGCTCATTTGAGAGGACCTAGCAGGACTGTATCTTTCAGAGGGAGTGCTAAATGGGACTGCTTCGGAGGGGTCGATTTTTCCTACTTCTTTATTTAATATTATTCCTTACGAGGGCTTCCCCAGTGGTTCAGCAGTAAAGCATCTGCCTGCAAGTCAGGAGCTGCAGGAGATGCAGGTTCGGTCCCTGGGTTGGGAAGGTCCCCTGGCAGATGGCACAGCAACCCACTCCAGTATTCTTGCCTGGAGAATCCCATGGCCAGAGGAGCCTGGTGGGCTATAGTCCATAGAGTTGCAAAGAGTTGGACACGACTGAAGCAGCTTAGCACGGACATACACATCCTTTACATATTTTCTATAATAAGAATGTACTGTTTTCACATTCAGAAAAAAAAAATGATCTGTATATATGATTTTTAAGGGAATGTGGTTTGGAATATTGGATCACAGTCAGTGATCTGTTGTAACTGAATTAAGAAGGATCCAGACTCCTAAAGATTTGGATTTTATTCTATAGGGAAATAAGAAATGAGAAAGGCCTTTTTAAGAAGAGCAAATTATCAAATGAAACCCCATGGACTGTAGCCCGCCAGGCTCTTCCATCCATTGGATTTTCCAGGCAAGAGTACTAGAGTGGGTTGCCATTTCCTTCTCCAGAGGATCTTCCCAGCCCAGGGATTGAACCAGGGTCTCCTGCATTACAGGCAGACTCCTTAACATCTGAGCCACTAGGGAAGTAAAGTGAAACAAACAGAATGATTCAGAACAGTATTTGATTCAACTTCAAAATGTGTTATATCCACACATGATGTAGATAAGAGAAGAGCATTGCAGACCAGAATGTGAATGATGGGCTGTAAGGAAAGTCAAGGAATCAGAGCTCATCTTGAAAAGATTCGTAACGTTTAGACAGAGGGAAAAAGACAGGGGAGAGGACATTTTAGGCTAAGGCGAAGTGTGAGCAAAAGCAAAGTGATGAGGACAAATGTTTCTGTTTGGAAATAATGAGATCTGGGCTACATAGGTGAACTCATGGCAGCTTAAGACAGCTTCTAGTTCCAGAAGGCAGGGTTTGGACTTGATTGGGTAAGCCAAGGGAGACTTTAGAGCAGGAGAAGGATGGGATAAAAATAGGCCTTGAACAAATAAGGCTCATTCGGCAGCAGTGTTCAGGGAGAAGGGGTGGGAGAAGCACAGATAATCTCCACGCGGGTGATGACAGTGGCAGCAGTGGGAATGGAGCAGCAGAGATAGCATGTTTTAAAATTAAAAATCAACTGAATGGGTGGAGCCTGGCTAGAGATTGAATGCAAGCAGAGGGCTCACAGCGCTGTCGCTGGAGAACAGAATGCTAGAGTCCTGAAGAGGGCTAGAAATTGTCATAGTGTCCCAGTCACATGAAAGGGGCAACACCCATCCCCAGCATGTGGGCGTGAATGTCCTGGATGTTTTCAGCAATCGTGCTGGATCGGGTCAGCCACTCTTTCTCCTGCTGAGGCCCTTTGGTGGCCCAGGGTGCACATTTATAAAAGCGTCACTTAGCCTATGACCATGGGAAAGTGCAGACCTCTGATAACAGGGCATAACTCCAAGTCTAGTCTTATTCTTTTTTTTTCTTTAATATTTATTTATTTGTCTGCACCAGGTCGGAGAAGGCAATGGCACCCCACTCCAGTACTCTTGCCTGGAAAATCCCATTGGCGGAAGAGCCTGGTAGGCTGCAGTCCATGGGATCACTGAGGGTCGGACACAACTGAGTGACTGCACTTTCACTTTTCACTTTCCTGCATTGGAGAAGGAAATGGCAACCCACTCCAGTGTTCTTGCCTGGAGAATCCCAGGGACGGGGGAGCCTGGTGGGCTGCCGTCTATGGGGTCACACAGAGTCGGACACGACTGAAGCGACTTAGCAGCAGCAGGGCTTAGTCGTGGCCCCTGGGATCTCATGTCCATAAGACAGTTGTGGAAAACTACCACCAAGACAGGCTTCCCTGGGGGTTCAGAAAGAATCTACCTGCGAAGCAGGAGACACGGCTTAATCACCGGGTTGGGAAGATCCCCTTGAGAAGGACATGGCAACTCCCTCTAGCATTCTTGTCTGGAAAACCCCATGGACAGAGGAGCCTGGCGGGCCACAGTCCACAAGGTTGCAGAGTCGGACACAAGTGAGCAGCAAACAGCCGCCACCACCACTCGGACACAAAAGAATATCTACAAAGTATTTAAGCATCCCTTTAATTCCTGACCTCCTCTTCCACTATCCAGAGTACATCTTCCCTCTTTTTAGATAAGAAGTCTAAAAAGATTGATGAGAGGTTAAATGATTTGGCCAGCATCAGGACAGCAAATATATAGTGGGGAAAAAGATCTAAGTTGGTCAAGACAGTCATGTCGGAAATTTTGGGGACCAGAGATGCATCAGTTAATCAGTCTGTCTTGCTTTCTTTTGCTGTGAAATAAAAGAGCCTACCCATCTCACAGGGTTTTGTGAGGATCACAGAGATAATGGATGTGAAAGCAAGGTTCAAATTCAAGACACCATCAGTGTGACTAGTATGGAAAGCTCCCATATACATGTTTGAACTTCCCCACAGCCCACTAGGGAATATTGATACCCTAGAACAATGTGCTTGTGGCTCAACCTGCTACTGCAGTAAAGACTTAAAAAGGAAACTCCTGTTTTTAATCACTTAGTATGAATATTTAACATAGCATCACAATGCCTGCCATAGTTTTGTGTCTATACATAATTTGCAATCAGCATATGGAATACACGCTACATGAGGTGACTGGCAGGTGGGCAAGGCATTCATTCCTTCATTTTCCAAACATCGCTGCTCTTCCAGGTGTCCAGGCCCTGCAGACATAAAGAAACACAATATTTAATTATTCTCCACAGAGTCTCCAAGCCTACAAGGGGAGAGGGAGAGAGAACCACATATCACAGAGCCGGTTGAGAGCTGAGGCATGAAGAAGATGCTGTGGGAACACAGAGGGAAGAATGAGTCACTCTCTACCTGGGCAGGAAAGTCTCAGCTGGGAGATGACCTCTGAGCTGCCGGTCACACCAGTGTCTGCGAGAACAGCTAGATGGAATATATTAGGACTGTGGGCTGTTTACAGTGATGAAATTCCTGGTTCTTGACTTGCGTCCTCCACCCTAGGAGAATCCCCTCAGTCTCCTACCCCATGACCCCCTCTTTGGAGCATTTTTATTGATGTTTTCTAAGACCTCATTAGGTAACTGGGACTGGAGGGGTAGTAGCTATCTGAGTGGGGAGCCCTGGACCTAGACCAGAATCCATGTTGCCCTAGATGCCTGTTTTTCTTTTTTGATATATTTTCCAATCCTTGAACTCCATCCCACCATGTGCCTGGCATGTGAGGTTGACCAGATGTCCCAAGGAGCTCAAAACTCATATTCATGGGTGGTGGTGGGCCCTGTGGTTTGTCCCTTGTTCCAGGAGCGTGGCCTATCTAGCAGGTCACTCCCCCTGGCCAGCTATTTGTTTTGTGAATAAGGTGAGACCAGTGCGGACATGCTGATTTGCAGTGACTCCAATAGTTTCTACGACAAGGACCCTGCACGCTCTAGGGATGGCCATGGTTTCCAAGTCTTCACATGACTGCCCGACGCGGGAAAATTGTCCACTTACAGAGCTGACCAGTAATTACAACAGGTCTTTCCATTATGACAAAAATACTCGCCCACCAGAATACTTTCTGAAGAGGCCAACAATCCAGAAAAGTCATCTTCTGCCATTTCTCTGATCTCATTGTGACTATTCTGTTTGGCTCTTTGGTTAATTCTCTGACACAGTCCTGTTTGTACTTCTTTTTCTTCTTCCAAAAAACAGAAACCAAAAAAACAACTATAACTGAAGAACTCAAACTACTTCATCAGCATTTTGTTGCCATATGGAGCTGGCTGGCCTCAGAGGAATAATCTGAGACTTGGATGACAAGGCATATTATCAAAAGTGGCCAACACTCTAGGGTGAGCCTGAGAAGGAAATGAACTTAGTTTAATCAGATTAGACTATCATATTGGAGCCAAGGGAAGGGTACCACAAGAACAATATTTTCTACACACACTTCATTAAAAGCTTGCTCCGGATCTCAGATAAAAACATCAAGTGTCGACACTAACATGATAAACCTTGCAAATTTCACAGCAGAATGTATGGTCTTTCTCATGAAAGAAACAGGAACACACGCATGTTCCTGTGTGTGTGTGTGTTACTATCATTAAAGGTCTTTTGACCCTGATTACTTTTGCTATTTTTTGCCATGCATAATTAGCTGACAACACATGCATTTTTATTTACCATATTCAAAATGTAAGTTCAAGAAAAAGACATGTTCTAGGTTAATAATGGTGGGCTGCCGTCCATGGGGTCGCTAGGTGTCGGACACGACTGAGTGACTTCACTTGCACTTTTCACTTTCATGCTCTGGAGAAGGAAATGGCAACCCACTCCAGTGTTCTTGCCTGGAGAATCCCAGGGACGGGGGAGCCTGGTGGGCTGCTGTCTATGGGGTCACACAGAGTTGGACACGACTGAAGCGACTTAGCAGCAGCAGCAGCAGGTTATAAAGGACAAGGCTTTTCTTCCCTCTTTCTCCCTCTTCCAATTCCCCGCCTCAACCTCTCAATGATAGATAGGGAAAGACTAATCAGAGTGTCTTCCTCTAGCACTGTAAGCAACTCAAAAATGAAGCATCCTGGTATTTTTAAGAAATTGATGATCTGGAAAGAAATTAAATTGCCCAAAAGCTTCTTGCCTCATTTCAGTGCACTACATAACTAGGTAGCCAGAAGATATATGTAGTGCCTGAGTGCTATTCTTGGGTTTTAATACAGTTTCAGTTATTTAATTTCAGTATTGTTTCAAACAGTGAGGAAGACAACTATTTGAAGATCCCATCAGAACAAGTAGGTGCCATGTATGTTTCCAAGTGCCTCCAGTCCTCCGAATCCTCAGATACATCTCTTATCTGTGTGTTGGAAATAGTCTACCTTGTGCTTCAAGAGACAAGTAGTAGGAAATGTTTATGTAGATGTTCAGTTCAGTCCAGTTCAGTTGTTCAGTCGTGTCCAACTCTTTGCGACCCCATGAATGGCAGCACGCCAGGCCTCCCTGTCCATCACCAACTCCCGGAGTTCACTCAGACTCACATCCATCGAGTCAGTGATGCCCTCCAGCCATCTCATCCTCTGTCGTCCCCTTCTCCTCCTGCCCCCAATCCCTCCCAGCATCAGAGTCTTTTCCAATGAGTCAACTCTTCTCATGAGGTGGCCAAAGTACTGGAGTTTCAGCTTTAGCATCATTCCTTCCAAAGAAATCCCAGGGCTGATCTCCTTCAGAATGGACTGGTTGGATCTCCTTGCAGTCCAAGGGACTCTCAAGAGCCTTCTCCAACACCACAGTTCAAAAGCATCAATTCTTCGGTGCTCTGCCTTCTTCTTAAACTGACCTAAATTATAGCCGTTCATTCATTCATTCACTCATTTACCCATCCCATATTTACCGAGCTCCTATTTACCAAGTACCAGAACTATTGTAGAAGCTGAGAGAGCAGAGCAGAGCAAAGGGACTGGGAAATAAACTGTGGTCCTTGCCTGGGAGATGCTTATTGACCAGGGAGGGAGACAAGATGTAGAGAGTTAACTAGAACTTCTAGCAGCACAGTTGGCCACACTGATGTTCCTCTGGGATGCCTGACCTGGATGTACATCCTAGATGCTGAGGATTGGAGTCTCAACGCCCAATTCAGGGACATGAGCAGTGTCCTTGCCTTGCTTGAAGCAAAGAGCTAAGACTCTGAAGAAGGGAAGGCTCTGCTGAAGGGAAGGGAAGTGAAGGGTCTGGCCTCACTTAAACTGGGGAATAGGGAAACAAAGACAAGGAAACTCTGCCTGTAAGGGCAGGGAGGTAGTGAGAAACTTACGTTCTTAGGATGTGAGTAGAGAGAGGAAGGACCCTGGGAGAAACTCAGATGGCAAGCCTGTGCCACTCTTTATGTGGATTCAAATATATCCTGCTGATAGGGTTCAGGAAACCCAGCACCAAAAGTGAAAGTAACTTTTTTTCCCCTGGACTGTTGGAATCACTGAGATACTGATAGAAGGAAATGAAAAACCACTCTGTAGGGAATGAAAGCCCATTCTGTTGAGCATAAATTCACAATGACAAGTTCCAAATCACGTGAAGAAAGAGACCACAATAAGGAAAACCAGCAGATGCAGCGAAGACAGAGCTAGAAATAAGAGGAAAATCCAAAGGTTATTATAAAATATAGATGCTTACAATAAGAAAATGAAATAATAGACGCCATCATGAAAGAAGAGGCCCCTCTGAAAAACAAGCAGACGAAAGACAGACTAGAAATGGAAGCAAAACATCTAGAAGTGAGTGATCGATATGGTCACTGACATTAAGCGCCGAGTGTTTGGGTTAAACAGCAGAGTGGACCCAGCCAGAGAGAGAATCAAAACACTGACGGATCTGAGGAAATCACTCAGAAGGAAGCCCAGAGGAACAAGGAAAATATGATATGAAGAGACATGGAAAATAGCAATAATACCTAACTGTTGTTAAGTCCTTACCGTATACCAGGCTCAGCTCATATTGCTTCTCTTCCCTGGTGACTCAGCTGGTAAAGAACCTGCCTGCAATGTGGGAGACCTGGGTTCAACCCCTGGGTTGGGAAGATTCCCCTGAAGAAGGGAATGGATACCCACTCCAGTATTCTGGCCTGGAGAATTCCATGGACTATTCCATGGGGTCGCAAAAGAGTTGGACATGACTGAGCGACTTCCATCTTTCTATCTTTTAATTCATCCAAGGTTCATAATGACCCTCTGTGGTAGGTACTACTACTAGCCCTGATTTCACAGATGAGAAAACTCATGCAAAGTTAAGAGATGGGAATTGGGAGAGAGGAGGGAACCAGGCATCTTCTTCCCAAAGAACTGTTCCAAAGCCCCATTTCTCCATACGCACCTGGGATCCACCTGCATTTTCTCTTTTTGGCTTATTGGGAAGCAGTAGCCAATAGTAGTAGTTAAATAAATGTGTTCTTTAACACCACTTCCCATCCTTCTTTGCCTTACTCCTCCCTTTTCTCACTCTTAGAACCCTGGTTTTATATCTTTGAGATAAATCATTAGCATTTAATTCATGTCTACCATAGTAGGTCATTAATAAAAAATATTATAGTGAATTAAGAGAGTATTATAAGCACGCTATTTAAAAACATGGAGGTAAATACCATAAGGGATAATTCTCCCCCAAAATTTCCCTAGTGGTTCAGATGGTAAAGAATCCACCAGTGATGGGGGAGACCAGGGTTTGATCCCTGGGTTAGGAAGATCCCTGGAGAAGGGAATGGCTACCTACTCCAGTATTCTGGCCTGGAGAATTCCATGGACAGGGGAGCCTGGCAGGCTACAGTCCATGGGGTTGCAAAGAGTTGGACATGACTGAGCGACTTTCACTTTCAAAAGTTGAAAATTGTTATTTCCAGGGAAATGAGATGACTGTATTTAGCACCATTAAAAATAAGCTATTTACATGCATTTCTTGGATAATTATAATTCAATTATACAAGATTGATGTTGAACTGAAGATGTTTTCAGACAGACCCTGAGTGTACTATTCACAGACCTTTACTAAATGAACTAATCACATATTATTCAGAAAGAAACTGAACCAAGAAAGAAAGAATGAAATTTAAGCAGCAGATGTGAAGTTGACAAGTATGTTTGTAAAAGTGAAACAAAAACAAAAATGCTGGAGTGTCCGAATGTGTTTTCAATAAGGGGGGTTATAAACAAGGCAAAAGCAAGGCTTTAATAACATGGAAGATGGAGAGGGGTGGTCAGATTCAAGCCTTTGGATATTTTTTCAATTTGCTGTTGTTGTTGAGTTGCTAAGTTGAGTCCTTTCATTCTGGACTGGGGCCCGCCAGGCTCCTCTGTCCAGGGGATTTCCCAGGCAAGAATACTGGAGTGGGTTGCCACTTCCGACACCAGGAGATCTTCCAGGGAGGGCACTCGCATCTCCTGTGTCTCCTGCATTGCAGGCAGATTCTTCACCTGCTGAGCCATCTGGATATATCAACCTGATAGATATATTGGCCTGATAGGTAAAACCAGAACATATTAAATATTTAATGGTTGCTATAAAGAAAATAGAAATAAAGCATACAATTTCCAAACCAAAGAAAGGGAGAAGAATAAAGAAAAATCTATCAATCAGAGACCAAGAAGCACAAAGACAAGTAGAAAGCCCAAATAATATGAATTTTAAAGAGAACACAGGTGACAGTTGTATAACCTCATCATAGGAAAGAATTTCTTTCAAAGTCCCCAAACAGAAAAGAAAACATAAACAATGGATCAAAATGGACAAAAATATGAGCAAGCGATTTGCAGAAGAAGAAATCTGAATACATAGCAGGTAGTCGGGATATAGTCATTAAATCACAACCAGCATTCTGAAAAGCAAAAGACTGGTAATACCAAGTGACAGTGATGTGGAAATGGAAGCTCTCATATACTGTTGGTGAGATGGTAATCGTTACAATCATCTTGAGAGTCACCTGTTAATATCTAGTTGAGCTAAGGATGTGCATATCCTATGACACAGCTATTCCAATTGTAGTTATATTTCTTAGAGAAACTTGCACAAGAGCACAAAAGAGAACTTTATCAGGATGCCCACTGGAGCATTGTTTGTAATTCAAACAATTGCTTGTGATTGTTGTAATTGCCAAAAGTTTAGATACCAGCTAAATAATCTTCCGTAAACTGTAATCTTAACATTGGAATACCAGCAGGAAATATGAATGGACTAGATGTACATGAATCCACACGCAACAATCCTAAAACATAATGTTGAGTTAAATAGAGAATATTACAAAATGATTCTTAAAATGAGATAACCCCCAATGTACCCTAGAAACACATAAACCAGTATTGCAAAATACTTGCAAATGTATGGTGAAAATATAAAAAATAAGTGGGATACACAAACATCAGTTTTAGAATAGTAGTTGCCTCTGGGAAAGAGGAGTGGGGAGGAAGATTGATGGTCTTTGCAATATCTTTGATTTTTATCCCTTTATATTCTTTTTAAAGCACGAAGACACCTAGGATAGAGTGCTAACATTTTAAAACCTGAGTGATGCACACTTGGACAGCATAGGATCCACTGTCTTTTCTGTACCTTTGAACTACATCACAAGTAAGAACTTACATTTATAGGATGTTACAGTGAGAATTCAATCCGCAGTATGCCGCGACCAGCGCTAGAAAACTGTGGCCCACGAGAGTTTCAAACGACGAAGAATTCCTGCTGAGAAAAAAGAGACTGACAGCAAGATGGGGTTGAGAGGATCAGACCATAAATGGCTGATACCGAACTTTATTCAGACGAGTATATATAGAGATACAAACAGTTAGCTACGTGACATATAGCATTCTTAGGAATTTAAGGTATTGTATACTCTAAGTCTTAAGACGGTTTGATTGTCCCTGAGGACAATCACCAGACCTTCGTCACTGAGCAGAACTCCGTGTCCTGGTCCTTTGAAGAATTACCATAGCCAGACATCCTGGAGCCCTTAGGGCAGGTTAATCTTTACCAGGGAAGGCGGGTCAGGAAGCTTAAGGACACAGCCTTAGGGCTCGACGGGTCTGCCAAGCAGCTTCCAAGACTTAACCCTTACGGGCAGTCTCCCGCAGCAGTAGGTTCCGAGGAAGCACAGCGCGATGAGCAGGTAGTTCTGTCTGGCCGGGTGCCGAGCACTGTTAATGCTGTGATGCAGAGAATGAGAAAGAGGCTCCTGGGAGGGGAGGGCAAGGTCCAGGAGCAGAAGGAGGCAGCATGGTGCTGTGGGGACTGTGAGTGCCCTGGGGTAGCTGACCACGAAGTGGCAGGAGACGCACGAGGTGATAGAAGATGCGGCTGCAGATCAGACCTGTCTTAGCTGTCAGCTGAGAGTTGATATCTTAGAAAGCTTAAATGTTCACTGAAAGCTCTTAACTTCTTTATCAAGAACACAGTCAGTTCTTTCTTGACACTCTTCTGGTTGTTGCAATTTAACATCTATTTGAGTATGAGAATAGCATTTTTGGAATGACCTTAGCAATCACCTACTGGTCCAATCCTTTCGTTTTATCCACCAAAGAATGTATTGATCTCTTGGAGGACAAACCACTCTGAAAGTTTTCATCTTTGCAGCCCAAGTTAACTCAGTTGGGTTTTTGGAAAAACTGATTCCTAGGGCAGATTTAGGGAAGAATCTAGGGAAAGGCTGTGTCCAGAGAAGTTGTTCATTGGTAGAAGATTTCATGAAAGTAATACTGTGGTGTATATAGATGTGTGCTTAATGCTGTTATTCAGTCACTAAGTCATGTCTGATCCTTTTTGACCCCTTAGGCTGCAGCACACCAGGCTTCCCAGTCCTTCACTATGTCCCAGAGTTTGCTCAAACTCATATCCGTTGAGTTGGTGATGCTCTCTAACCATCTCATCCTGTTACTCCCCTTCCCTGCCCTCAGTCTTTCCCAACAGGGTGTTTTCCAATGAGTCAGCTCCTTGCATCAGGAGGCCGAAGTATCCTGATGCAAGGATACTTGCAAGCTTCAACATCAGTCCTTCCAATGAATATTCAGGATTGATTTCCTTTAGGATTGGCTGGTTTGATCTCCTTGTAGTCCAAGGGACTCACAAGAGTCTTCTCCAGCATCACAGTTCAAACGCACCAATTCTTCAGCTTTCTTTATGGTCCAACTCTCACATCCATACATAACGACTAGAAAAACACAGCTTTGATGATACAGATGTTTGTCAGCAAAGTGATGTCTCTGTTTTTTAATATACTAAGCTGCATGCTCAATAAATTATTTTGATAGGTTCTTAATTATGAAAAATAATAAAAGAAGTCTGTTTAATTCATTTGCTGAAGAATGAGGTGGGGTACCATTTCATTCTACTCCCAACTTTGGGGATTTTTTTTTATCATAGATGAGAGAATTAAGACAAAGACTGTAAGCCTTGGTCACTCTATGTGAAGATCATAGATCACACAGAGGATTCCAGTGCAGGTCACTGGGAGGAACAGGGGACCTGGGAAGGAGCCGCAGTTTGCATGAGTTGGCAACAAGAAAAGTTTGCGTTCAGGCTATTGAATTTCAGAATATGACTGTACACCACAGTGATTCATACCCCTTCCCCAGCACTACAGCTTATGATAGCTCAGATAAACATCATCAGGTCTTTCTCAGGGATTCTCTGTAATGTTCTGAAATATGATTTCTGCCATAAAAAGACAGTCTCTTCCTTTTCTTGATTCAGACTCCGTCTCTCAAGAAAAATTTGGCAGTCTAGTGAAATCCATTAAACAGGAAGTCCCCACTTTAGGGAAGTGCACTCTTGTTTCTGGTCTTCTCTCGTCTCACTTTGGTCTGAAATCTTTGTTTTCTAATCCTTCACGTCATGCTCGAGCCATATATAAATCAAAATGTCTGTGCAGAATTTCTCTAATTTATAAAACTACCATCACAGAAGAAGTGGTCCAGGGGACACTTGTTCAGTTGCTCGGTTGAGTCCATCTCCTTGCAACCCCACGGACTGCAGCACACCAGGCTTCCCTGTTCTTCACCATCTCTCAGAGCCTGCTCAAACTCATGTCCATTGAGTCAGTGAAGCCATCCAACCATCTCATCCTCTGTCATCCCCTTCTCCTGCCTTCAACCTTTCCCAGCATCAGGGTCTTCCAGGTGACCCTGACAGGTGATTAATGTGGAGAGTAGCATGAATCTTGGTTTGAGATGAAGATTTTATTGACTCATTCCTTCTTTGCTCCAACAGTTAGTGATCTCAGCAATCTGGGCTGTCTCTTTACATTATCAAACTTATGCTTGTATTTATAACTAACATCCAGAACTATACATTTGTGCGTAATGGACCCACTCCTTCCTGGGTTACCAATCTCTCTCCCCTTTTATACAATTTTGAGCTAAGGTCATTTTGGCAGACACAGCACCACACTGCTCATCTTTAGCAAACCAACACAGTGTCTCAGGTAAAGGCAAAAATGCTCACTGCTTTAGTTAGCCATCCAGTTTCTGTCTTGGCTTAGCAGAATGCCCCCATTCACTACAAAGCATTCTATACATTTCTATTAACTCTCCTTGTTAGTTGCCAATATTTATTTGTAGGAAGAAAAGCTCAGCTCTCTTTTGATTCCAGTATTACTTGTGGAAATACCTGTATGTCTCCTTAAAACTCCTCAAAACTTGAGGGAAATTTTAAGCAGAAAGTATTTCCTGTGAGCCCTGTGTTTCATGTGTAGCTCTCATTCTTAAAAACACAGTGAGACACATCACAAAGCCTGTCTCTGATGGAAAGGATCCCTAAGGCTGAAGCTATCTCAGGTATTGCTTCATCATGTGCTGCCGTCAAAAACTAGGCTAATAAAAGACCAAAACTAACCTTAGTGTTGCCAGTGCTTGCCTTGGGCGTTCACTCTAAGTGAATGATGGGTGATAGTCCCCAAACTGTGTGCAAAATGCTCTGAAGAACACAGGTTGACTTAATATGCACCATTTAAAACAAAATTATCAGATGCTAATATACAAATATGCTAGTGTGCTCTGTATGACGAGCTCAGGAATATATTAGCGGGAAAGCTGTATGATTGAAGTTTGTAATTCATATGCATTAGAGCTTTTCTGAGAATTTTAGAACATCAAGCAGGCTATAGGGCAATGTCTATACCATTCTCTTGCAAGCAAAGCAAGAGTGTTTATTTTTAAGATAAAGTTGAGATTAGGATTTAGAAGAGCAGAAGGCTTCTTTGCCTTTAAGGAATTGACAGATCTGGGGGGTAGGGGGAACAAGTCTGAGAAGACATGGTTATTTTCTTGTCTTCTTCTTTTTTAAAAAATATTTATTTATTTGGCTGCACTGTGTAGTCCATGGAATTCTCTAGGCCAGAATACTGGAGTGGGTAGCCTTTCCCTTCTCCAGGAGATCTTCCCAACCGAGGGATAAAACCCAGGTCTCCTGCATTGCGCACAGATTCTTTACCAGCTTGAGCCACAAGGGAAGCCCAAGAATACTGGAGTGGGTAGCCTATCCCTTCTCCAGGGTATCTTTCTGACTCAGGAATTGAACCAGGGTCTCCTGCATTGCAGGCGGATTCTTTACCAACTGAGCTATGAGGGAAGCCCTTTTTTCTTTTTAAAAAGTACTTATTTATTTGGCTGCACCGGGTCTTGGCTGAAGCATGGGGTATCTTTGCCCTTTTGGTTGTGGTATGCGAGCTCAAGTGGTGAAGAGTCCACCTGCCCCTGGGGCGGGAAGATCCCCTGGAGGAGGGCACGGCAACCCACTCCAGTATTCCTGCCTGGAGAGCTTCAATGGACAGAGAGCCTGGCGGGCTACAGCCCATGGGGTCACAGAGTCTGACACGACTGAGCAACCTGCCACAGCACACAGCATGTGAACTCTTAGCTGTGGCGTGTGGGATTTAGTCCCCTGGCCAGGAATCAAACCCAGGCCTCCCCACATGGGGAGTGCAGAGACTTAGCCACTGAACTACCAGAGAAGTCCCTGTCATTGTTTTCTTGAAATCAGGGGAAACTAACTTGGGAGCTCCAGGGCTCCCCTGACATATTGTCAGTTTTGGAAAAGGAAGAGAAAGGGAGTGTGAAAAAAAAAAAAGGAATTCATGTACTTAAAGTTTTTGCAAAATTTACTTTAAATAATTTCTGTTCTTTAGGTTTAATAAAATATAAAAATATACTGACTTAATATTCATAGATTCTGAATATCTCCTTCATTTTTTTGGTCATAACTCACATGTTTGCTTAACACTGATCATTTTTGTCAAGGTTTGTTTAATTCTGTTTTTTTAACCTGTGGAGTTTCAAGGAGAAAAAAGGCATGATTTTACATGGTCTTAAAAATAAATTACTTACAGATTGGAAAATGAAAGAATCTTCATTTCAGTAATTTTTTTATCCATAAAATGGAAAGATAGATTTACTTCCTTTGTAAATTGATAGATCCTAGCAAATGTTACAGGTTTGCCCTTCATCCTTTAAGCAGTCCTCCAGGAATTTCTTCCAAGGTTGGCTTGGAAAGATATTTTTACCTTCAATATAGCCTCTCTCCTGTGTGCAAATTTCTGGACAGTAGCATGAAATCGCGGTGCGTGACTGGTCTCTGAATGGGGAGATCTGCCTTCATTTCAGGTCTGGACTCTTCCTTGTCCACATCCGACAGCTTTGGGCCACTTCTTTCATCTCTCTGCCTTCTTGTCAGGTGGTGGTCAGAACACCTCAACTTTTAGAATTATTGTCAGGACTCAATGCTTTTTTAGTTAAAAATACATATATATAATTTATGTGATGTAATTTTCATAGATAATATTTAATATATTTACGTGCTCAGTTGCTCAGTTGTGTCAAACTCTTGGTGACCCCATGGACTGTACAGCCCACCAGGCTCCTCTGTCCATGGGATTTTCCAGCCAAGAATATTGGAGTTTATTATCAGGTAAACACACTCTACAAATAAATGCATACATATAAACATTTAATATACCCATCAGTAAAAAGCCCAGCAGAGTTTCTTAAACACACTGGAAGCTCACCAAGTGACATGTCCCTCTCTGCCTCCCTGCCTGCAATGGACTGTCTTCCCTGGCAAAATAATCATTGTGACACTGAGTTAATGGGTTTTAAAGCATACCTTTATCTATATATACTGTGCATCTATTCTATTCTTAAGTCCCAATGCTGTGCTGTGCTGAGCTTAGTCGCTTAGTCATGTCCCACTCTTTGCAACCCTACGGACTGTAGCCCGCCAGGCTCCTCTGTCCACAGGGATTCTCCAGAAAAGAATGCTGGCATGGGTTGCCATGCCCTCCTCCAGTAAGTCCCAATAGCACACTGTAATATGATCCTTTCTTTAGACGCTTCTTAGTTTTTTAATTTCCCCTTCCATTCCTGTAAATAAATTCCCTCTTACATGTAAGATGGCAACAAACTGTTGTTATTATACAATAATTTGTATGGATAAAATATGCATCACAAAGGAAAAAGCTCTATTGACATAAAATGTATAGAAATAAATAGAATTCCTCTTCAGCAGGCTTCCCTATTATTTAAAAAAAAAAAAAACTGTTTTGGAACTCCTGAGATAACATGATCCTGGCGCACTGGGAAGATGAGTACAAACTGGCTTGTTAGAAGCAAAGATATCCCTTTGATCATTCACTTCACTAGTTTTAGTGCGTATTGTAATGCTTCCCTCAGTGAATTAGACCATCTTCTTTTCCGTGGGAGAAGTAATTTGCATGTTACACAGTTATACACCCGCGACACCCACTTACAAGCTCCCCATCGCTGGCTACTCACAGCTACCCCCACACATTCAGTGATGTTTCATGTATAACTGAAGTTCTCCCACCTGGACAAAGGGCCAACCTGCATTTCTTGCCAGTGGTACGTTATCCTGTTACCTTGTTCCTGCACCTGCTCTGTGCTAACACAACTGTGACTCTGTCCTAATGGCCAATTATCATTAAGCTGATCGTGAGCTTTTGTCAAACAGCCCGGAGGGGCTCACTACACTGTTAATACCATCCTGCCCTAAAAGGATAACAGTGAGTATCAGCTGCCGTGTTTTCAAGATTGAAAGGGCACGAATGTGCCAGTAGAAATGATAGATAAGATTCTGTGCATCCTATTTTTACCCCTGTTCTCTTTACCACCAGCAGCTAAGCTCTGCATGGCAGGCAAGGTTTCTGTGTCCTGTGCCCGCAGTCTCATAACCTTTCTTGGTTGGATTTCATGATGCCATATGCTTCTGTCCTAAAATAGTATTGAGGGTCCTCTGAAGAAAAACTGCCTAGCAGTTCTCTGCATGTCAGTGGGATGGTTGGAGGAGGAGAGGTGTGCTTGGCCATTAAACATACTTTGGATCTGATTTCTCCTTGGCCGAATGCTAATTGCATAACCCGGGGAATTTACTTAATTGTATTGCGCTTCTGTTTCCTGAAGCATAAAATGGAAATAATAGTTCCACCTTACGGAGTTGCTGTGATGATTAAATAAGGTGATCTATAATATACAAATGCATCCCCACACAGCTACACACATATTTGTCATTGATGTATTAGTCTTGATAGGCTAGATTAATCTTCAGTAAACAACAACAACAACAACAACTCCAAGATTTCAGTGGCTTAAAGCAACACAAGTTCATTTCATGAACTACATGAGCCTGGTGTGTCAGCAGGTGGGTTTGGCTCACTCCAGAACCCAAAGGAAAGCAGCAGCCATCGCCTTCAACTTCAGTTTATCACACATAGATCAGAATTGGTCACCTGGTTCCACCCGCCTCCAGGGGATCTAGACATACAGACTGCAGCTCTACCATGTACCCGAAGACAGGAGATCAGAAATATTTGGAGAACAATATTAATGTCTGCAATATCTGTTTTACAAAAATGAGACAGTATTATGGTCAATTCTCTGAATGTTAATTTTCTTATTAACAGTGCATCGTGGAAATCCTTCCAAGTCAACTTGTTTAAATATAACTCATTACTTTAGTTGCATTGTGCTATATACCTACTATAATTTAAGCAGTCATTTCTTTATTGCTGGACTTTATTTTATTTCATTGAAATATAAACACACCCATGTTATATTCATAATGTCTTTATTCTCTAGGGCTTTTATTACTGTAAAATAAATATCCAGAAATATCTAAATCTGCCAGAATTCACCTGGTTCAGAAAACAAATCATAAAGGATATGTGTGAAGTGAAAGTGAAGTCGCTCAGTCGTGTCTGACTCACTATGACCCCATGGACTGTAGCCCACCAGGCTCCTCCATCCGTGGGATTTTCCAGGCAAGAATACTGGAGTGGGTTGCCATTTCCTTCTCCAAAGGATATGTGTATAAGGCTATAAATCTCAATTTAAATGGGATTTGTCATTTGAGGCTAAATGTAAAGAAACTAAATAGTTTGGAACAACAGACCTCGAATTTACTGATCTTTAATGCCAAAACCTTTGACTGTGTGGATCACAATAAACTGTGGAAATTTCTGAAAGAGATGGGAATACCAGACCACCTGACCTGC
>SJYQ01002670.1:0-118969 GCA_006410935.1 Redunca redunca
GGCCTCCTGATCCTCAGGGGCATCCTGTGGCCAGTCTGTTTCTAGCAGTACTAGTTTAAAGGGTGTAAAACACGGGGGCCATCTGACACCCAGGAGTAGTAACCAAAATTCAGGGGCCACTTGACTTTTTTCTCAGAAGATAGAGCAAATCAAGCTCATCCTCATATTTTCTCTTGATTGTCATTGCTAATATTACATGCCCCCAAATCTCATTTCTTCTTAGGAATTTACCAAAAGACTATCTTGTCATTCAGAACCCAGGAGTGATGATAATTCTAAGAGTCTGATTTCTTAAAAGGTCACAGCGAGATCTTTTTCCAGTGTGATAAGATTTATCATCATTAAAGGCAAAATGTGGACAGATATAATACCTTGTTATGACAGAGAAAATGACCTGAGGTAGATGCTGATTCCAAAGATGGTCACACCACTATCTCCATCATGAAGTCTATTTTTTCTTCTGTTTGAATTGGGGCTGGCCCTGTGACTGCTTTGACCTATAGAATGTGGCAAAAATAGTGTTCGAGGTCTTCCAAGACCAGACATTAAACAAGCCTGATGGCTTCTGCTTTGCGTTCTGGGGAACACCAGCCACCACTTAAGGAAAACCCACCATGCTGTGAGGAAGTCTAAGCTATGTGGAGGGGCCACCTGGAAGGAGAGAGATGACTGACTGGCCCCTAGTTGTTCAAACTGTCTCAGCTGAGGTACCAGACTTGTGAGTGAAAAACCTCTCTAGGAAGGTCCGAGGCCAGCAGACACCACATGGAACAAAGATGAGCCATCCTCACTGAGCCCTGCCAAAACTGTAGAATCATGAGCAAATAAATGATTGTTGTTCTAAGGCACTAAATGTTGGGGTAGTTTTAAAAGCAGCAATAGGTAACCAAGACAAAGCTAAACAAGGGAAAGTCCCCTAACATACAGATCAACCTTCTGTAGACTCCACAAGGCATACTTTGGGGGATAATTCTTTTTTTTTTTAATCTTATCTCAGGAGTCATTTGCTTTCTGTTTACTCTCTTGCTGATTTATAATCGTCCCACCTGGTGCTTGTTTATCCCAGTGTTATACCAAGGGTGGGAGGAGGAAACATTGGAGAAGTCTGCCCCAATGAGGGAGGAGTATTTTATCACTGTACCTTGTTTGGAACTGTTAGAGCATGAAAATAATAAAAAGCAAACAGAATTTTCATCAGTTTTATTATTGTTTTAAGTTCTCTCCACTCACACACACACACAAATCCACTGCTTGTTGCCTGAACGGGTGGCTCCCATTGCCTCCCTCCTTGGTGAGCCACTGGTTTACATACACACACAGTGAGACTCATGTAATGTCATCTCCACAGCACAGAGCTGTCTGAATACAACCAAACTGTCAAATCGCACAGCTGCAAACCAGCCTCTTGTCTGTTGGCTAACAAAGACCCAGGCAGGTTCCCTGCCTGGGCAGACCCAGTGAATCCAACCTTCCTTTAATTCACAGGATGATTCTCAGTGGGTTGCCATAGTACCCACTTCCAAGCTGACCCCTTGCTGTGGGGGTGACCCTTTCCCCATCTGTCAGAGCCCTCCTGTCTGTTTTCCATGGAGCTCAATGCACTGCCTTATCTACCCCAACAAAAGAGATTCAACCTCAAGTTTTGTTTTGAAGAACCACAGGGCAGGGCCACATTTCTGCCAACTTCCAGAAACAATACAGCTAATGCCCCTGCCTTCTGTTAACAAAGGCAGGCTATGGCCATTACCCTGCCAGTTGCGTCAAGGCTGCTAAAGAATGTTGTTTCCTACCAAGCTGCAGATGGGGAACCCCGTAGGGTGGCTGCTCAGGGCAACCTCGGAACAACAAAGCAACAAGTCATTCAGTCTTTACTGAGGAGACTCCCAAAGTAAAGTCTGCCCAGGTAATTTTCAATCTGTCCATCAACACAGTGTCTGCTAGGGTTCTACTATCCATCCAGCTTGATGTCAAGTATCTGGGAAAGACAGAAGATTTGTTTGTTTGTGCATTTTGGGAAAACAAATCACTTGGAATTCCAGTGAAATCTGTTGTCATAAGAGAAAGAAAGAAAGGGTCTGTCTTGTTCTCCAGAAAGCCTGGAACAGAAGGAAGCAAGAGGTTTGGTGAACTCCTTTCTGGAAAAGAAACAAAAAAAGTCAAGCAACTGGGCTGCCAGTTATCATCTCAGGAAGAAGTCAGGAATGGTACTAGAGCCATTGTGTACTAGCTTTTCAGGACTCTGGAACCTCTGTTACTCCAGCATATTCGTTTTTTTAAATGAATGATGATTAGAAATAAAATCCTTAAAAGGGTCTGTGTTCTGGCTGAGGCTCCAGGAGGGAGAAGGGAGGTGGGGCCACCTTGTTCGACAGCCAGTGTTTGAATAGCAGAGCCCCCAAGGGCCGTGGTGGCATGGGGTGGATTGTGAGTGACTGACTATCGTCCCCCAACCTAGTGTGCTTTCTCCAGTTTCTGTAAAGTCCCGACTTTAAAGACTTTTTGGTTTCTAGGTGAATGCACAAAATGTGTCCAATTATTTAAAATGTATCCTTACAGCAGAGCAGAGAGTATCCCTCCGTGGATGTGACTGAGATCCATGATCTCGAGTAGCCCTCTACACACAGCACATGCACCATGAAGCTGAAGACGGCACCTGTCCCCCACCCTGGAGCAGCAGACATGACCTGTCCCAGTGCTAAAGCAGCTGTTATCTGAGGAGTGTGAGCAAAGGTCTTCTGTTGGTCCTGCTGTGGAAGCTACCTCTTCACTCTCACAGCTACTTCTGGGTCATTGCCCAGCAGCCCGCATGTGCCAGAGGCAGCTCCAGGTGGGATCTGTAACCATGAATCACTCGGTTATGGGGACAGCTTGAGCAGAATGTGTCTTGCCGCCTTTCTCCAAGGGGGTGACGTAGACAATGTGATTTCTCCTAATGTAAGCTGCATGCTGCCTGCCAGTCTACCTATCTAAAGAAAACTTGTTTACTGGGCTATTCTTTTTGCTGGAATTAACTACCTTAAATATCCATTACATGCTGCAAGGTTAATTTGTGTTCAGGTTTTTCAAGGCTTTGGCCATGAAATCAGAGGCAGGAGGGTTTTTGATTTCTATTCTTTGGGGGCCTCTTTCCCTATTTATTCCTCTGGTAGGAGTCGTCCTGTCTCTCCCTTTGAAGCTCAGACAGAAGGAGGATGTGAATAGAATAGACTGTAAAAAGTGAACGTCACCCACTCATTCCTTCAGGCCTGCTGTATTTACAGCATCCATTCATTCATTAAGTAATTATTTAATGAGCACCTACTCTATGCTGAACACTGGAGATAACTGCAGTGAACAAAGCAGTCTCAGCCCTCAGGAAGCTATCCTCTAGTGGAGGAGATAAGTGTGGAATGTAATGGATGCTGTGAAGAAAGACAAAGCTGGATACAGGATTAGACAGAGGTTGGTGGGGAGGTGTTTGTAAGGCCTTACCAACAGCCATGAAAGAAGAAAAGCAAAAGGCAAAGGAGAAAAGGAAAGATATATCCATTTGAATGCAGAGTTCCAAAGAAGAGCAAGGAGAGATAAGAAAGCCTTCTTCAGTGATCAATGCAAAGAAATAGAGGAAAACAACAGAATGGGAAAAACTAGAGATCTCTTCAAGAAGATTAGAGATACCAACGGAACTTTTCATGCAAAGATGGGCTCGATAAAGGGCAGAAATGTATGGACCTAACAGAAGCAGAAGATATTAAGAAGAGGTGGCAAGAATACACAGAAGAACTGTACAAAAAAGATCTTCAAGACCAAGATAACCACGATGTCGTGATCACTCACCTAGAACCAGACATCCTGGAATGTGAAGTCAGGTGGGCCTTAGGAAGCATCACTACGAACAAAGCTAGTGGAGGTGATGGAATTCCATTGGAGCTTTTTCAAATCCTGAAAGATGATGCTGTGAAAGTGCTGTACTTAATATGCCAGCAAATTTGGAAAACTCAGCAGTGGCCGCAGGACTGGAAAAGGTCACTTTTCATTCCAATCCCAAAGAAAGGCAATGCCAAAGAATGCTCAAACTACCGCACAATTGCACTCATCTCACATGCTAGCAAAGTAATGCTCAAAATTCCCAAGCCAGGCTTCAACAGTACATGAACCATGAACTTCCTGATGTTCAAGGTGGTTTTAGAAAAGGCAGAGGAACAAGAGATCAAATTGCCAACATACAATGGATGATCAAAAAAGCAAGAGAGTTCCAGAAAAACATTGTCTTTTGCTTTATTGACTATGCCAAAGCCTTTGACTGTGTGGATCACAACAAACTGGAGAATTCTTCAAGAGATGGGACTAGCAGACCACGTTACCTGTCTCCTGAGAAATCTGTATGCAGATCAAGAAGCAACAGTTAGAACTGGACATGGAACAAATGTCTGGTTGACTGGTTCCAACTCGGGAAAGGAGTGAGTCAAGGCTGTATATTGTCACCCTGCTTATTTAACTTCTATGCAGAGTATGTCATGAGAAACGCTGGACTGGAAGAAACGCAAGCTGGAATCAAGAATGCCAGGAGAAATATCAACAACCTCAGATACGCAGATGACACCACCCTTATGGCAAAAAGTAAAGAGGAACTAAAAAGCCTCTTGATGAAAGTGAAAGAGGAGAGTGAAAAAGTTGGCTTAAAGCTCAACATTCAGAAAACTAAGATCATGGCATCTGGTCCCATCACTTCATGGGAAATAGATGGGGAAACAGTGGAAACAGTGGCAGACTTTATTTTTTGGGGCTCCAAAATCACTGCAGATGGTGACTGCAGCCATGAAATTAAAAGACGCTTACTCCTTGGAAGAAAAGTTATGACCAATCTAGACAGCTTATTAAAAAACAGAGACATTACTTTCCAACAAAGGTTGGTATAATCAAAGCTATGGTTTTTTCAGTAGTCATGTATGGTTGTGAAAGTTGGACTATAAAGAAAGCTGAGTCCTGAAGACTTGATGCTTTTGAACTGTGGTGTTGGAGAAGACTCTTGAGAGTCCTTTGAACTGCAAGGAGATCCAGCCAGTCAATCCTAAAGGAAATCAGTCCTGAATATTCATTGGAGGCACTGATGCTGAAGCTGAAACTCCAATCCTTTGGCCACCTGATGCGAAGAACTGACTCATTTGAAAAGACCCTGATGCTGGGAAAGATTGAAGGTGGGAGGAGAAGCAGAGGACAGAGGATGAGATGGTTGGATGGCATCACTGAGTCAATGGACATGAGTGTGAGTAAACTCCGGGAGTTGGTGGTGGACTGGAAGGCTTGGGTTGCTGCAATCCATGGGGTCACAAAGAGTCGGACATGACTGAGCAACTGAACTGAACTGGTGGGGAGGTAGGATGATCAGATGGAATTATCTGAGGACAGAAGGACGTGAGATGAAGAGGCAGCCCAGGCAGCCAGGAGAGCCAGCGCAAAGGTCAGAAGCACAAGAGTCCTCGTGTTCATGGAATAGCGCTGCTCTCGCACCAAACAGTGTCACTGAGAATTTGGCAGGAGCTGGTATCTGACGGTTACCTGAGCAGACTCGTAAGTCCACGAGTTCAAGAGAACTGGCCCAGATGTTGAAATTCCTCTGTTAGTCTTTGGCTTTTGGCCACAAAGGCATATAGGTCCCTGGGAAGTGGCTTTTGTGATTATCATTATGTCGTGGGACTAAATTTCAGAGCCCTAAGAACAATGGTTTCAGGGAGTCAATTCAGTATCATGTTGGGAAGGCAAAACCACTTTGCAGCTTGTACTATCTGGTAAAGAAGGAAGGGACAGGAAATTGCAGAGTTCCTGTGCTATAGTGGATCATTTATCTTCTGGTGCCTCAGTTTCCTTAATTGTAAAAGACGGGAAATAATACCTACTTAGACAGTGAAAGCAAAAAAGTGCTTGGGACATGTAGGTATTTGACAAATGTTTGTTCTCACCAGCACACTGACCTTTATCTAAGAATTTTATTTTAAAGATTTTATTTCTAATCACATTGCGGAAATAGGATGTTTTTAAGAGAAAAAAAACCTTAAGTTTAAAAGTGTTAATAATTTCTGAGAACTTGAGCCTACCTCCAAACAACAAAGATGAAGTAAATACCCTTATCTTCTTTAACAAGTCTATAAGCAAGAACCACAGAGGTGGTCTGGACCCATGTTTGAATTTGTCCCCGTGAAACCTGCATTTTGTATTATCTGATTGTTTAAAACCAGAGTTTGGAAAATAAGCGCCTCCCTAGCAAACACTGATACAGCAGAGTTACTTTATTGGCTCAAACACCAGTGCAGTGGAAACTAATTAATCCTGGAAAGTAAACTCCTGGAAGCCATATTGTCCATAATCAGGAATAGCGTTTAAAGTGAGAAGCAGCTGAACTTCATGGTTAAGAGCACCAGTTCTGGAATCAGACCTTAGTTCAAACTATATGACCTACCTGGGGTTTAACCTCTCTTAGCCTCGGTTTCCTCACCTGCAAAGTAAGGATGATAAGAATGTC
Source organism: Redunca redunca (assembly GCA_006410935.1). Lineage (NCBI taxonomy): Eukaryota > Metazoa > Chordata > Mammalia > Artiodactyla > Bovidae > Redunca > Redunca redunca. Next base: position 6,500 of record SJYQ01002670.1, read on the forward strand.
TCACTAGGTGGTTCTGATAAGTAAATGAGATCATGCATATAAAGCATTTAATATAATGCTCAGCACTATAGTAGGAGCTTATTAAAATGTTATTAGTGTTACCTGAGTGTACTGAGTCCTGCAATCTTCAGGAGAGTGATACTGAGACAACAGGTCAAAAAAAGCCTCTCGAGAAGGTGAATTTTGAGTCAAGCCCTGAGTGATGCCAAGGACCAAATAGGCCTTGTGAGGCTTTAAGCAGTGACTCGGAGTAGAGGCAGAAGAAACACTAAGCATAAAGGCCACCCCAGGTGTACGTAGAGGGCCAGCAGAGTGCCAGGAGTTTGGTGAGGGCAGGGACTTTGGAAGAAGATGCTGTCCAAAGGGTAACGAGGAAACTTGAAAGCAGGAATAAGAAATCTGGATTTCATTCTAAATATGATGAGGAGTTAAAGTCTGGAGTTTCGGACATCTTGAGTCCAAAATGCTTTTTGGCTGTTCAGGGCAAATGTTCCAGGCAATTGAATATTGAGCCTGAAGCTCAAGGAACAGGTAGGTAGGGGTTGCTCATGCAAATGTACAACTTATCAGCTTTTTACTAACACTTCAAGCCAAAGAACTGAATGGAATGACCTAGGGAAAGATTATAGACAGAGAAGAGGGCTGAGGCCTGGCCAGGGGCTCTGACTTTCAGAAGACAGAAAGAAGGAATATTCAGCCAAGAAGACTGAGAAGGAGCAGTCGATGGGGTGAATGAAAATTTAAGAGTAAAATAACCTGGAATCCGAGGGCTGAAAATGCCTTCGGAAGGAAAGAAACCGCAGAGAAGCCGAGTCTGATGAGGATGGCGCTGTGTCTTCTGGATCCAGCAAGATGGCAGCCAGTGGTAATGTTGGGTGAGCAGGTCTGGTGGATTGGTTGGTGGCTACAGAATGCTGACTGGAAATGGTTAACAAGAGAAGGGAAACTCCCGAGAAAGACTAGGAGAGGAGGAAGCAGAGGCAGAAGGTCTAAGTGTATTAATTTGCTAGGGCTCATAGCAAAGCGCCACACACTGGGTGGCTTAAACACTAGACATCTGTTTCCTCACAGTTCTTGAGACTTGGAAGTCCAAGATCAGGTGTAGGTGTAGGTGTAGGCAGGGTTGACTTTTTCCTGAGGCCTCTCACCCTGACTTGCAGGTGGTGGCCTTCCCTCTGTGTGCGTCCTAATATTCTCTTCTGGTGAGGGCACCAGTCGTGTTGGACCGAGGCCCACTCAGACTGCCTCCGTTTACCTTAATCACCTCTGGAAAGGCCCGTTTACGAATGTAGTCACATTCTGAGGTGCTAGGATTTATGGCTTCAACATATGGATTTCAGGGCAATTGCTTATCTCTAAGCAATTCCTTTTCAGGAATTTTGCTGTGAAGGGGAGCAAAGGGCTGCACTGGAGGTGACAGGGGAGACAGGGAGGTTTTGTCTTTATTTTGAATTTTTACTCTGGGAAAAGTTCCAGCCACTGGTACTGCTGGTGAGAAAGGCATGACAGAGAAGCTGAGACCACTGTGAGGGAGAGAGGGGGTCAGTACAACGTCCTCAAAGCTCTGAGAGGGGATGGGATCAAGAGGTGTGAAATGACTTACGCAGATCACTAACATGTGAGTGGTGGGGCTTGCACTCGACCCAGAGACTCATGGTCTCTCCAGCTACATTTCAATACCAGCAATCACTGTAGGAATTCCCCAGGAAAGGAGCAGAGGATCACAATGGAGTAAACACGATCAAACCTGGACTTACAGCTGCCCCAGCTACCTACTAGCCCTGCACTCAGGGGCTGGCTGGGTCCACAGAAGGGGAAGGAAAAGAAGTAGGTGAGGCACTGTTCGACTGATCAATGAGCTGAAACACCCCCAGAAAGTCCAGTTCCACCGTGGTTGAATATTTGGAATCTGTGACCCAGAACTGGCCTATTTATCTGAACTGAACTGGGCTTCAGGTCATCACCAGTTTCAGCCAGTTACATCATCAGCTTTTCACATGCAGATTGCTACCCTCTTTCACAAGCCCAAGGAACTCGTGGCTTTGTGATTTTGCTTTTACAAGCTCTCTTATCACAGTATGTGTGTGTTGGAGCCCAGATGTTAAATAAATCAATCAGTAAATAAACCTTGGCTTCACATTTTGTACAAAGTTAACTGACACATGGACACACAGCCTCTATGTCATGGGGTCTCTAAGTGGAAACACTTCATGCTTTTTTTCTTTAAACTGCTTTATTGAGATATAGTTCAACTGTCATAAGTTCTCCTCATTTAAATTGTACATTCACGTATTTTTACTGTATTCACAGAGTTGTCAGCACTTCCTTCCTGACACTGTGGTTTTCACCTGAGCAGACAGGTCACACTCCCAGTGTTGGTACACCTCTGCTATTTTAACCATGGCCAGTTCCTACCCTGAGAAGGTTACCCGAAGGCAAATGTAGGTCTGACTGTGACTTCCCTGGTGCCTAGTGAGCAGCTGATGAACTGGCCAAGTTCACTGGTAAAGACCACTCAGTGTCTGTTACATGGGAGACTGTTGTGGAATAAATAGATTGAGTGAGCAGGTTTTACTACAGGGAGGCATGGACACTCTACTTGGAACTCAGACAATGAGGTCTCAGTATGTTTAATCCAAACGGCAGAACACCAAATCCCTTACATTTGTTCCACATCTTCTTACCAACCCTTTCCCCTAAATGCTCCATTTCATTATCCTCCAAAGTGTTTGTTTTGAAACTACGTATGTCCTCCTTCCTCTCATGGAAACCACCTGTAGCAGCAACCACTGGGACTGCTGCAAACATTTGTTTTTGATAACAGTGTATTTTGAACGTCTGTGGTTTCAATTTCTATTTTTGTCTCTTACTGTCATAACTTTTCAATCTTTTTATGCCTTTTATGGGTAGTTTTGCTTTTCCCAGGCATTTGCAATCTGCTGAATGTGTCAGCTACATAAACTGTGAACTAAGAAATTTATAATTTCAAAATCAGTATGACTGTCCATGACTTCCAGCTCTCAAGATGTTTCAATATTTAAGTTGATCCTCACAACAACTCAATGGTCAGAAAACCAAGGTTTCCTGGCTAGTCAGCAACAAAAGTTATAGTAAAAAATGGGTGATTTGAATTCTACTCTAGGATTTTCCCCTTCCAGAACACTGGCCATCATATATGACTATGGTTCTCCAACTTTAGCTGAATCAGAATTGTTGAGGGGGCTTGATACAACAAAGATTGTGAACTCCACCCCCAGCATGTCTGATTCAGTAGGTCTGGGCTGAGAGCCAAGAATGTTATTCACATCCAAGCTCCTCCACTTTCTCCCCTGCCTTCCCCTTCTAGCTTCCCTTGCAGCTAGGGGTGGTCATGTGACATATTCTGGCCAATGAGATGTGAGGAGAAGTCTTGGAAAACCTGTGCTTTCCTAATGCAAAGGGACATACTTGGCCCTTCACCCTTCCTACTTCTTGTTTAGAACTTATATGTAGTGCTTGGAGGTACAACAGCATTTACGACCAACATGCTGAAACTGGCAGGACAGGAAGATAGGAAGAGGCTGGGTCTTTGACAGCCCTTGGTTGCTTATCTCCAGATTTCTCTTCAAGTGAGAAAAATAAAGTTCTGTTTAAGCCACTGTAGTCAGGTTCTCTGTTACTTGTAGTCAAAAGCATACCTACTCAATACAGAGAAACAAGGATAGAAGGGTGAATGAGAATCTGGGGCACTGCATGAGAAATGGCACTTAACAAGCACTTGTAAGGCCCTATTCTGTAGCTGACATTGTGCCAGGTGAATGAGACATGGTTCCTGTTGTAAAGGCCATCATGTAAATACACAAATAATAACACATGTGAATATTACTCAGCCATAAAAAGGAACCATGTTGGATCATTTGTAGAGATGTGGATGAACCTAGAGTCATACAGAGTGAAATAAGTCAGAAAGAGAAAAACAAATAGTATATGTTAACGCATAGGTGTGGAATCTAGAAAAATGGTACAGATGAACCTATATGCAAGAACAGGAATAAAGATGAAAGTGTAGACAACACACGTGTAGACATGCAGAGGGGAAGGGGAAGGGGGGATGAACTGGGAGATTGTGACTGACATACATACACTACCATGTGTAAAACAGCTAACTAGTAGGAACCTGCTGTATACCACAGGGAGTTCAGTTTGGTGCCAAAGGGGTGGGATGGCAGGTGGAAGTGGGAGGGAGGTCCAAGAGGGAGGGGATATATATATATGCATATATATGTGTGTATGTAAACATATATGTATGCATATACTTTTCATTGTACAGCAGAAACTAACACAACACTGTAAAGCAACTATACCCCGAAAAGTTTAAAAAACAAAAAACATATGACAAGCACAAAGGTAGAAGCAAAATGTTTTGGAAACCCAGACAAAGAATGTTTCCTAGGGAGGTCAGCAAAGGCGCCTAGGAGGTGACATTTTAGCAAAGTCCTGAAAGATAAATAAAATTGCCAGAGAAAAAGGAGGTAAAAAAAGCTCTATATACTGTGTTTCTTCTCACCCTTACCTTTAGGGGCCAGAGGCTAGCCCAGCTGGGGATATATTGGGACAAACTGCCAGCAGAGTCCACAGCTATGCAGGAAACTCAAAGTCCAGTGAACCAGGAGTGAAGTTGTCAGGATTGGCAGGAACTCCTTGTCACAGTTCAGGGAGCCAGAAATCTGGGGCTGAAAGACCAGAGCAAGAGATCAGAGGGCACATGGGCAAGGGCGGGCCAGGAACCTGATAAGATGGGCAGAGACTTGCTTCTCAAGCAGGTAAGAAACTTAGGGCACCAAACACCTCATTTCATGATTTCTTATCATTCAACTTCCTTTTCACTCTCAGCCCCCATCCTGTTAGGCTTGCAGGAAATTCAGTCTTAGTCTTTCCTGTGGCTCCCACCTGCACCCAGGCTCTGATGAAATCCTGGTCTGTTACTCAGCCGGCAGAGCCCCGCACTCCCCTTTGCTGCTGTCTCTGTGACACACAAACCCTGGCTGCAGGACCCCATCGCCCTGAGATATCATGACCATTTCCACCAACTGCCCGATACATCCTCCGGTGCTTCTGGAAAGGAGGGCTCAGGCCCCTGCTGCTGGCGGGCCCCAGAAGCCCCTCCATCCTCTCCCCAGGCCAAGGCATCTCTTCTTGGTTTGGAGGAAATATCTCCCTTTAGTCAGTTTCCACTAGGGATGTGTCCTCCCCACCCCCATCCCTGTGCAGCTCAGCTGACTTAGGGCTGGGGAAAGACGAGCCAGGAAGGGAAGTGTCTGCAAGCCAACCCTGTTTCCCTGAGACTAGAGCAGACCCTTTTAGAATGGGTGAAGGCAAAAGGGGAAATGCAAGGAGAAAAGTTTAAACTTTCAGTTATTGGGCCACATATTAATGGTGGTGGTGTGGTTTAAGGGACCCCACACACATCCCAGGAGGTGTGGTGACAGAGTCAGGGAAAGCCTGAGATGTCTGGAGAACGGTGAGTACCTGGGGAGGAGGAGGGGACACCTTGGAGGACAATCTGTAGAATTTGGATTTTATTTTGTTGGCAACAGAATTCAGGGAAGGTCGATATGCTGTGTTGACACAAAACTTTTTTTTTTTTTGGCTGTGCCGCACAGCATATGAAATTTCCCCAGTCAGGGATCAAACCTGTGCCTCCTGCGCCACCAAGATCTTTTTTTCTTGTTTGTTTTACAGGGGCAGCTCTGATGGAAGATAAGTTGTGGAAAGCCTGTGCTTGGCCACAGGAATGAGCCAGACAAAGGCAAGTGAGAATTTAAATCAGGGAGACAGAAAAGTGCCGCCATGGTTCTGGGATAAAAGCAACAGAGAATCTGGTCACTGATAGGCTTGGATGGAATAGGGGAATAACAGAGAAGTTGAAGGAGAGTCCGAGGTTTCTAGCTTTTGAGACAGAGTAAAGCCGTTTACCTGGAGGTGAGAGGACAGAAGGCAGAGGAAGGGATGGGAAGGGTGAGGGGAGGAGAGAACTAAACATATTTAGCACTGGCTTTATGCCAGACATTGTTTCTGTATATTTTTGTCATAAAAACCTACTTATGAAAGTAGTGGTATTATGTTCATTTCACAGGTGAGAAGGCTAAGGCTTAGAGGTGCTGCTGTTCCCCCAAGGTTGCTTGGAGAGTAACAGAGTCAGGGTTGGAAATGATAGCTGCCTGACCCCAGAATCCATGCCGTCCCCACCTGCTCCTAAGTGCCCCACAGTGGGGATATCTGAGTCCCTTGGGAGCTTGGGAGACAGGCAGAAGGTGCAGGCATCAGTTTGGGAGTCTTTATTATGTAGATGGTTCCTGAAACAGTGGGAGCAGTGAGACCAGCTGGGAGAAGTGCGTGGCACAAAAAGAGAAGACCAGGACAGACCCGGGGGAAGTTCACAGTTGAGGGGTGCATCAGCTCCCCCGCTGACAGCAGGTTTTCCTTTTCCCCTAAGAGAAGTCCCGACGGGGCTCTCCGCACGTTGGCGTCATGAGAGAGCCAGGCGCTGTTTTCCCTTTCGCCATATTTAACGTGCGCATTTCCTCCTCGAATTTACCTCAGTCCCAAAATGGCTGCTTAAGGTCCCGCTCTCCCATTTCAGGCAGAGGGAAAGCAGAAGAGGCTGAGAGAAAAGTGTATCTTCCCGCCAAGTGAGCCTGCTTTTAAGAAAGTCTTTCTAGGAGCCCTACTCCATAATTGCTGCTTACACTGGCCAGAATTTAGTCACTTGACCTAGCTTCAGGGGAGGCGAGGCGATGCAGTTCTTTAGATAGGCCGCTTATCGCTCCAACTAAATTGTGGTTCTTTTTAAAAACATTTTTTTTTCTTTTTCTTTTTGGCCACGCTGGGTCTTCATTCTTGCAAGCGGGTTTTCTCTAGTTGCGGTGAGCCGTGGGCGGGGGCTGCTCGCTGGTTGCTGTGCTCAGGCGTCTTATTTCTGCAGCTTCTTCTGTTGCAGAGAGCGGGCTCTATGGCTCGCGGGCTTCCCTGCTGGTGGCTCTCGGGCTCTGCAGCACAGGCTCAGCGGCCGTGGCGCGTGGGCTTAGTTGCTCCACGGTATGTGGTTCTGGGCCAGTAACCAGACCCTGCGCTGGCAGGTGGATTCTCAACCAATGGCCCGCCAGGGAAGTCCTAAACTGTGGTTCTTTTGGTTGAGAAGAAGGGAGAATGGAAACTGGGGAGACAGCTGTCATCTCTGCTGTAATGAGGTAGGCAGAGGAAAGAAGAAGATAAAGAACATTTGGGGGTAGGGGAGAGAATGACGCCATAACAAATGTAATAGTTTGGATGCTTTTAGTTTCAAGCTATTGAAAACTCAGCTGAAACTAGCTTAAGCTTTGCTCAGATAACCAAAAAAATGTAGAGTAGAGCACGTATGTTGGCTGGGTCTCTGGTGGTGCATATTTTCCTGGCTCTGCCCCCTCTTCATTGGCCTTGCCTCCTAGTTGGCTTCACAAAGGGTAGTAAAATGGCTGAAATAGTTCCAGACTCACACATGCACACCACATTGTCCAGAGCAAGACAGGCCATCTTTTTAGCATGAGTCCTGAAATTCATTCATTCACTCAAAAATATTGCTGGGTAATGGGGTATGCACTTTTCTAGATGTTGGGGATAACGCCAATCAAGCAGACGGATTCTGGCCCCACTAGACTGTTTGAGTCATCTATTGCTATGTGACATATTTTTCCGAAATTGAGTGTCATAAGACAATTAACATTTGTTATTTCCCAGTTTCTGTGGGTCAGAAATTTGGCCATGGCCTGATTGGGGGACTCTCCTAAGGCTGTAATTAAGATATCAGCTGGGGCTGCTGGGGGGACCTGTTTCCTGCCCATTTGTGTGCTATTAGCATCGGGTCATCACTGACTGTTGGCTGGAGACATCAGTTCCTGGCAATGTGAGCCTGTCCTCTGGGCTGAGGGTTGAGGCGAAGGGAGGTAGGATAATTAGTGGTTTCTGTAACCTAATCTTGGAAGTGACCTCCCATCATCTCTCCCAGGTTTCCTCTGCTTTGTAATAAGTCGATAGGTTAAGCTTACACTCAGGGGAGGGTATTACCCCAGGGCATGAATACTAGTAGGTGGGGGTCATGGAGAACCACTGTGAGGCTCTCTACCCCAGGGTTGTATTCTAGTCAGTGGAAATGGACAGCAGACACAGTATATCCTATGTAAGTGACAACAAGTGTAATGAAGGAGAAAAATAAAGCAGAGTGAATTCTCAGGAGACGATGCTCAAGTAGCGTCTAAAGTGGCCGAGGAAGTGAGCCATGGATGTCTGCGGAGGAGTGCTTCAGGAGGAGCCCAGGTCGGGAGCAAACTCCCCGAAGCAGGAGGGTGCTTGGCGTCTTTAAGGAGTCACATAACCAAAATGGCTGGAGCTGAGTGAGCAAGGAAGGAGAGAGAGGCAGGGTGGGAGACGGATTATGGATAGACATACAGGACACAGTAAATCTTTATTGGAAGGTTCTGAGTGGTGGTGTGACATGATCCTCCTTACTTTTTAAAGGCTGTCTGGTGTGTAAAACAGATGATACAAGGGCCAAGAGTGAAAGCTGGGAATCTACAGCAGTAGCTCAGGTGGGAGATGATGGCGTCTCGGGTTGGGTGGAAGTGGGCAGGAGTGATTGGATGCCAGACAGGTTTAATAAAGCTTGTGGATAGACCAGATTTAGGGTATGGCAGAGAGGAGTCAAAGACAACTCGGGCTTCTAGCGTAAGCATCTGTGAGGCTGGGCTTGCCAGCTGCTGGGATGGGAACGGAGGACAAGTCTGGGAGAGTAAACCAAGGATCTACTTGTGGTCATGTGAAGTTTGAGGTGCCCTTTAAATATCCAAGTGGAGATGGTTGCAGAGGAAGTTGGAGTCTGGAGTTCAGGGGTGAGATCTAGGTTGGCAAGAGAAATTTGAGAGTCATCAGCATCAAGTTGGCATTTAAAGCCGAGGGACTAGATGAGATTACTCACCTGGCAAATATGTCTCAATGGACAAGACATCCTTCAGAACTTTTGGACATGGGAGAATGAAGAGGATCTGTAAAGGGGACTGAGAAGGAGAATCCAACGAGAAACAGTGGATGGTGCTGGGGAGGTAGGCAGCAGGCTCCATGTCGGGGGCCACAGAAAGTGGTGCTCTCCACCTTCCAGATGCCTCCAGGGGGTTGGGGGGTGGGGCACAGGACTTGAAAGGTGGTAGAAGGTCATTAGAAGATGACATTAGCAAAGTCAGTTTGCAAAGCATCCTGGAGTCAACAGCTGGATGATGGTGAATTTTGGAAACAGTGAAGTTTAGGAAGAGACCCATTGGGACCCATTGGGTCCCACTGGGTGTGACCCTCTGTTTTAAGAATTTCAATGTTAGAAACAATAACAGCATGAGGGAAAACACTCATTAAATTATTAAAAATTGGTAAATGTCTCTATCAACAAAAACACTGTAAATTAAAACAGCCCATAGAAAGAAGGAAACCTCTTAGTAAGTATAACAAGTATTAGAATCTTTGTAATGGAAAAAACTCATGCAAACTGATAAAAAATATACTAAGACCCTAACAGATAAATGGACAAAGGACTTGAACAGGCTGTTCACAAACGAGGAAATAAGTAAACAAAGATAAACAAAAATGTTTGGCACCATTAGCTAGGAAAGAAATACAGAGTAAAACCACAGGATGACGTGTTTTAAACTATCAAATTAGCAAAAAACTGTTTATACCCTTTAACCTAGTAATTCAAGCTTCAGGGAATCCTAAGAAACTAAGCCAAAACGCAGACGAAAGACCTGGCCAAGCTTTCTTTACAATAGTTAATAAGAGGAAATAATCCAAATGCTGATACCAAAAGAATGACTTGGAAATTTTTGGTACATTCATAAGTGGAATATTAATCAACCATCTATACCACATATACCCAAAACGAGACGAATTTAGGGCAGCCGTGTCTTAGTCCATGTGGGCTGTTAGAACAAAATACCAGAGACTACAGTTTATAGACAATGGAAACTGAATTCTCACAGTTCTAGAGGCTGGAAGCCTGAGATCAGGGTGCTAGCAGGGTGGCAGAGGGGGCAAGCTAGCTCTTTGGGGCCTCATATGGAAGAGCCCGGAGCCCATTCATGAAGGCTTTACCTTTGGGGTCTAATCACCTCCCGAAGGACACACCCCCTGATGTCATCATTCGGGGCATAGGTTTTCAACATATTGATTTGTGGGGGAGGGGACACAAGCATTCAAAGTATAGCATACTGGAAAAGGCCTGTATCATGTTAACTGAAAAAAAAAGCAGGACTTGAAATGCTGCCTATCTTATATTCTCACCTAAAGGAAAAACATTTATAGAAAAAAGGAAACCCACCACAGTGTTGTCACAGAGGCAGCCTGGCTGCCTTCTTTCCTGCTCCAGACCTTTGCTGAGCTCTGTGCTGATTGATCTCTCTTGGCCAAGTCCTGGGATTACAAAGACAATTCTGAAAATTCTGCCCTCGAGGAATTTGCATCTAATCAAAATTTAAAAAAAACTGTTTTGTGGGAGTTAACAATAAAGTCTCAAAAGATATGAAAAGAATTGGGGGAATTCCTGGGTGGTGCAGTGGTTGGGACTCCATGCTTTCACTGCGGAGGGCCTGGTTTCCATCCCTGATCCGGGAACTAGGATCTGACAAGATGCGCACGGCAAGGCCAAGAAGAAAAAAGAAAATGAAATATTGGTATCTCAAAATATCACAGCAAAAATGAGTCCAGCCACAAGTTGGATGTCAGTTACACAGACGGGCCTTTGGTAGCCCTGTCCAGACCTGCAGTTCCAGGGTTAAAGGTGGCAGGGCGTTGGGCACGCAGACTCAGCTGTCAGTTAACAGAGAACCAAGTGCTGGAGTTGATATGGCCTTGACCCCAAGAGAAGAATGGAGGAACAGCTAATGAAACTGGAAAATGAAGCTGATGCTTCTTAGCAGGACGTGTAGTTTAACTTCCTGCTCTAAGAGATCTGGTGCCCAGGAGTACCTGAAAGCAAAGACGAGTCGTTATTCTTCCCTCTGGGGCTGCTTCTCCATCCCACCTGTTTGACCAAGACTGGCTTGGGGTTCTTACTGTTCTGTCGGGGTCATTGCTGCTGGGAGTCCTACTGTTTTCAGCTTTCTCATGGGTGGAAAAGACACCACACCTTCTATTTCTACAGTCCTTCACATATATTTAAAAAAAAAATTCTGGCTCACCAGCAAATTGAAGAATGGTGTCGGTGGTCGTGAAACCAATCATGTTATTTATTTCCTGATAGGGCCATCTCAACCTTGAGTCCTTCACCTATCAAAATGCAGCCATCTGACAAATATTAAATAAGAAAAATAATGGCTCTGATAATAGCAGGGTGAAAGCTCTCCTGGAAAGCTGTGTTCCAAAAGGTGAAAGAGAGTATTTTCAAAGTGATTAAGTGTTTTAGTCCTAGCAAGATCGATTTAGAGAGCAAAGGCAAGATCTTTAAAAGAGATCCTAAAGGTTAACCTAAAGAAAAATGAGTTTGTTTGTAAAAGTAAGTTACATTTAAAACATTCAGTTCTCAAGAGGAACTGTCAGTAATTACCATGTGATGAGGACTCAAACGTTTAACATCCTGGCTCTGCCTCTTACATTACATTGATAGCTGTGTGACCTTGAGAAAGTGACTTAACCTCTCTGTGTCTCAGTGTTTTCCTGCAAAATGGGGACAATGGTAGACCTTACCTCATAAGGTTGTGATGAGAACTAAATGAGTTAGTATTTTGTAAATAGCTCTCAGCAGTACCTGATAGGACACTTGCCGCATAGTGAAAGTGAAAGTCGCTCAGTCGTGTCCGACTCTTTGCGACCCCTCAGACTATACAGTCCGTGGATTTCTCCAGGCCAGGATACTGGAGTGGGTAGCCTTTCCTTTCTCCAGGGGATCGTCCCAACCCAGGGATCAAACCCAGGTCTCACACATTGCAGGCAGATTCTTTACCAGCTGAGCCACAAGGGAAGTCCAAGAATACTAGAGTGGGTAGCCTATCCCTTCCTTAGGGGATTTTCCCAACCCAGGAATCAAACCGGGGTCTCCTGCATTGCAGGTGGATTTTTTTTTTTATCAACTGAGCTCTCATGCTTGCTAAATAAAGTCATGAATAAACTAAAAGTAAATGCTATTTTTCTTGCTGTCACTTGTTTAAATAGCAATCACCCCCAAAACAAGCGCATGAAATACTTCCATAGCGACAATGTGTTGAAGTCTTATTCATCCAGGTTTCTTCTTCCTCGAGCTGTCCTATTCTCCCGCTTTCAAGCAGGTAGCTTTGCTCTCATGTGTCTTTGGCCAGAGGGATTCATTTGGAGCAGGAAGCCCAAGGGATGAGAAGGTGACTGAATCCAGGGGCTCTTCCAGCCTTTAAGGAAAGCCTAAGCCTGTTGATGGATGATACTGAGTGTCCCCGGAGTGGTGGAAGTGGGTGAGGCCTGTGAGTATAAGAAAAGACGAGACGGGGGAAGAGTTTCTGGAGCCGTTCTAGCAGCTGGGAGCCGGTGCAGAGCCTCAGGCAGTGGCTGTCCCTCAGGGGGATGGCTGTGCTCTGTGCTGGGGAAGGAAGCACCATCTTCCTGTGCCTCATGGCCCAGAAGTTAGGCACTCCAGACTCCTGGGATCTTGGACTAAGACAATGTCGGCCTTGACTGTGACAGGGCAATGGTTAGTGCTGACCAATAGACACATAATTCGAGCCACATTTGTAATTTCAAAGTTTCGAGCTACTAGAATCTAGTTCAGTTCAGTTCAGTCCAGTTGCTCTGTCGTGTCTGACTCTTTGCGACCCCATGAATCACAGCACGCCAGGCCTCCCTGTCCATCACCAACTCCAGGAGTTTACTCAAACTCATGTCCATCGAGTCAGTGATGCCATCCAGCCATCTCATCCTCTGTCGTCCCCTTCTCCTCCTGCCCCCAATCCCTCCCAGCATCAGGGTGTTTTCCAGTGAGTCAACTCTTCGCATGAGGTGGCCAAAGTATTGGAGTTTCAGCTTTAGCATCAGTCCTTCCAATGAACACCCAGGACTGGTCTCCTTTAGGATGGACTGGTTGGATCTCCTTGCAGTCCCAGGGACTGTCAAGAGTCTTCTCCAACATCACAGTTCAAAAGCACCAATTCTTTGGCTAGACACCTTAAACACACACACACACACACACACACACACACACTAAAGGACACAGGTGAAATTAATTTTAATAATATATTTTATGTCTAAAGTATTATCCTTTCGACATGACTGAGATATTTTACTTTTTATTTTTCTGTGGGCCTGTGAAAGCTGTTATGGAGTCCACACTTACAGCGTATCTTCATCCAGACTGGCCCCATTTCCAAGTGCTCGGTAGGCACATGTGGTTGGTGGCTACCACATCGGCCCGGCCAGGCCAGAGGCTCTTGCTTTCCTGGTTGCAACAAGCTTCCTGGATTCTAGTATGACTTTGACAGGGAAAAGGATTCTGAATTGTTTACCCAAGAGGTATTTATGGAATGCCTACCATGTGCTGGGCCCATCATTCCCCAAATGAGAGTCAAGGAGTCCTTGCAAGCCACAGTGAACTCAAGGAGGCTTCAAGGAGTGTTCTACATTTTTGAGGGAAGCCTGTTGAACACCAGGCACTACTAATTCAAGGAGGTTCTGTTTCAATATGAGGCCAAACTATATTCCTCTCAGGTGCCATCCATCTTTGCAAAGCTGGGTTCTCAGCAGCTGCTGTGAAAAAATGCTCAAGTTCTATAGGGAAATCAGTGTGAAACAGGAAAGAAGGGTGGCAATGAAAAGGGCTTGGAAATCAGAGTTAGGTTGATTAAAAGGGAATTTATTAATGGAAGGTGATATTTCTTACACGCCAGATGTTGTAGACATTAATTTATTATATACCTGTGCTGGGCTGTGAGCTGTTATTTTAAGAGAAGATTTATTTTAAGGGGTGCTCATGGAAGTGAGGAAAGAAGATATCTTCATGGGAAGTCTGGTAAGTCCTTCCATTAGGCCTCAGGGCTAGAACAGGACACTGGCATCTCTGCACCTGTGGAGACTGGTCACTGGTCAGGAACTGGAGGTCACCTGGGACATGGCTCAGCTCTCTTGACTGGGTCACCTCCTCACCCCTTTGCACCAAGAGTGAGTTGGTTTTCAACCAGAACCAAATCTGTTTCTTTTCTGAGTGTCTTTTGGTTCTGTTCCTGAGAGAGTCAATGCCTGGGCAGACTGATGAGAAGTCTGGGGTTCCTGAGGAGGAGTAAAGGGTCTAGAGTTTGCAAGGAGAAAAAGACAAACCTCTTTTTCTTTAAGCCCAGACTTGATCATTGTGCAACAAAACAACTCGTCTTGCTCGAGGATATGTTTTGCCTCAAGCTTTGTACCAAAGACTATATAACAACAATGTATACTGCTTGAGGACACATTTCTCCTTCTTGAGAAAGTGAAAGTGAAGTCGCTCAGTCGTGTCCGACTCCAGGCAAGAATACTGGAGTGGGTTGCCATTTCCTTCTCCAGGGGATCTTCCCGACCCAGGGACCGAACCCAGGTCTCCCACATTGCAGGCAGAAATACAGTCTCAGAAAACCTCCTATAGTGACACAGAACTTCAGATCCAAGTACTAACATCAAAGATTTCAAGGGAGGAAAGGAAGCCAGGTTGAAAGAAGGGGGAGGAGGTGGGAGAGGGGGGTAAAAGGGGTGGTCTTACAGACCTCTCCTGCCACCTACAGATACCCAGGTGTTATGGGACTTTTCCCTGGGCCTCCAGACAAGGGAGGACTGGAACACGGCCCTACTAGAAATCAGACCAGACCAGAACCAGAATTTGAGTTCTCTGCCGAGAGGAGGTGATCAGTCTCCAATCCTTAGCTCAGGCTGAGGGCCCTTTGACCAGATTCCTGCATCCAGGACCGGGGGACTAGAAAAACAAGGAAGGATAGGAAGGGTTAAGGAGAGGAAAGAGAGAGGGAAGAGAAGAGAGGTCAATAAAGTCTCTTGTTCCTTACCGGTCAGGGCACTCTGGCCAGTTGTCCGCGTCAGGAGGAGACCAAGGGACAAAAGGGTCCCAGTTGCGGCCGCTGGGTCTGATCCATTGGCAGGCAAGCTGGCCGCTGAGTACCCCAAGTGGTCAAGATGTCAGTCTCAGCAAAGAAGAGTCCCCGCCAGAGTCGCCATTTGTTGCAGGAAGGCGGACCCCTTCCAGGGCCCGAAACTGGGCTCTTGTCTAACACTCGGAAATGAATTGTCTGAGGAGACACGTGCTGACAAAGCAAGAGATTTTACTGGGAAAGGGCACCTGGGTGGAGAGCAGTAGGGTAAGGGAACCCAGGAGAACTGCTGGTTCTGTTCCTGAGAGAGTTCCTTCTTGAGAACCTTCTGACCAATCCTGTCACCTTAAAATGTATATTATGGGAGTGGGTCTGGTAAGATCTTTCTATTGTTGGTCCTAATTCCATTATCTTGATCTGATCTCTGGTTCCTCTGTCAAAAATTGCCAACATCGCTTGGATCATCAAAAATGCAACAGAGTTCCAGAAAAACATCTATTTCTGCATTATTGACTATGTCAAAGCCTTTGACTGTGTGGATCACAACAAACTGTGAAAAATTTTAAAAGAGAAGGGAATACCAGACCTCCTGACCTGCCTCTTGAGAAATCTGTATGCAGGTCAGGAAGCAAAAGTTAGAACTGGACATGGAACAACAGACTGGTTCCAAATAGGAAAAGTAGTACGTCAAGGTTGTATACTGTCACCCTGCTTATTTAACTTGGGCTTCCCTGGTGGCTCAGATGGTAAAGCGTCTGCCTGCAGTGTGGGAGACCTGGGTTCGATCCCTGGGTCGGGAAGATCCCCTGGAGAAGGAAATGGCAACCCACTCTAGAACTCTTGCCTGGAAAATTTCATGGATGGAGGAGCCTGGTAGGCTATAGTCCATGGGGTTGCAGAGTCAGACATGACTGAGCAACTTCGCCTTATTTAACTTATATGCAAAATACATCATGAGAAACACTGGGCTGGATGACGCACAAGCTGGAATCAAGATTGCTAGGAAAAATATCAATAACCTCAGATATGCAGATGACACTACCCTTATGGCAGAAAGCAAAGAAGAACTGAAGAGCCTCTTGAAGAAAGTGAAAGAGGAGAGTGAAAAAGTTGGGCTTAAAACTCAACATTCAGAAAACTAAGATCATGGCATCCAGTCCCATCACTTCATGGCAAATAGATGGGGAAACAGTGGCAGATTTTATTTTGGGGGGCTCCAAAATCACTGCACATGGTGATTGCAGCCATGAAATTGAAGATTCCCTGGAGAAGGAAATGGCAATGCACTCCAGTACTCTTGCCTAGAGAATCCCATGGATGGAGGAGCATGGTGGGTTACAGTCCATGGGGTCGCAAACAGTTGGACACAACTGAGCAACTTCACTTTCACTTTACTCTTTGGAAGAAAAGTTATGACCAACCTAGATAGCATATTCAAAAGCAGAGACATTACTTTGCCAACAAAAATCCGTCTAGTCAAGGCTATGGTTTTTCCAGTAGTCCTGTATGGATGTGAGAGTTAGACTGTAAAGAAAGCTGAGCACCGAAGAATTGATGCTTTTGAACTGCGGTGCTGGAGAGGACTGTTGAGAGTTCCTTGGACTGCAAGGAGATCCAACCAATCCATTCTAAATGAAATCAGCCCTGAATATTCTTTGGAAGGACTGATGCTGAAGCTGAAACTCCAATACTTTGGCCACCTGCTGTGAAGAACTGACTCATTTGAAAAGACCCTGATGCTGGGAAAGATTGAAGGTGGGAGGAGAAGGGCATGAGAGAGGATGAGATGATTGGATGGCATCACGGACTCAATGGTCATGAGTCTGAGTAAACTCCAGGAGTTGGTGATGGACAGGGAGGCCTGGCGTGCTGCAGTCCTTGGGGTCGCAAAGAGTCAGACATGGCTGAACAACTGAAACGAACTGAACTGATTTATTTTAGAATAACTAGAACTATTTTGAAAGAGTCATGTAGGAGGACTCAGTCTAAGCAGCTTCAACGTTTATTTACTAGGTACAATAATCACAATTGTATGGTATGGGTGGAGGTATAGCCACAGAGATCACTGAAACAGAGCAGAGGACCCCACAATAGATCCACCCAAGTTGGGCTAGTTGATGTTTGATGATGATGAGAAAGCAGTTTGATTGATGAAAGATAATCTTTTCAACACATGGTGTGGGAGCAATTAGACATCTTGAAGGAAAAACCTTCCCCAAACAAACAAAAACACTTGCACTTATCCCGCATGACTTATACAAAAATAAACTCAAAATCGATCATGGACTTAAATGTAAAATGATAGAACTTTTAGAAAAGAAAGTAGGCGAGAAATCTCAGAATCTAGAGTTAGGCAAAAAGTTCTTAGACTTAACACCAAATGTAAGATCCATAAAGGGAAAAATGGATAAATCAGACTTCATCAAAATGACAAAACTGCTCTGAGAAAGGCCCTGTTAAAAGAATGAAAAGAGAAGCTACAAAATCAGAGCATACTGCAAACTGAATATCCTACAAAGGACTGGTTTTTATATAACTCAAAACTCAACAATGAAAAATTTAATTAAAATATGGTCAAAGCACATGAAGAGGCATTTCACCAAGGGTGATATACAGATGGCAAATAAACACATGAAAAGATGTTCAACCTCATTAGTTATTATAGTGAATATAGTGAAGTTGCTCAGTCATGTCCGACTCTGCGATCCCGTGGACTGTAGCCTACCAGGCTCCTCTGTCCATGGGATTTTCCAGGCAATAGTCCTGGAGTGGATTGCCATTTCCTTCTCCAGGGGATCTTCCCAACCCAGGGATCAAACCCGGGTCTCCTGCATTGTGGACAGACGCTTTACTGTCTGAGCCACCAGAGAAGTCTTAAGAGTTAGTTATTAGGGAAATGCAAGTCCCACAGTGAGACAGTACTACACATTTATCAGAGTACCTTCAATAAAATATAGTAACAATCCCAAATTCTGGTGAGAATGGAAGCACAGAAACTGGATCACTCATACATTGCTGGCAGAAATGTAAAATGGTACCACCACTCTGAAAAACATTTTGGCTGTTTTTTTTTAAAATTAAACATACAATTACTGTGTGATGCAGCATTGTACTCCAGAGCATTTATCCAGAGAAATGGAAGCTTGTGATCACACAAAAGCCTGGACAAGAGTCTTCGTGGAAGCTTCAATTCCTAATAGCCCAGAATTAGAAGCAATGAATATGTCTTTCGATGAGTGAACAGTAAACAAGCTGTGGTACATTCATACTCTGGACACGACACAGCAGTGAAACGGAAGAGGCTATTGAAACAGGCAATGACCTGGATGAATCTGCAGAGAAAAAAAGTCAATGGTGGAAGATTACATGTGGCAACATTCCACTTATGCAATATTCTTTTTAAAAATCAAAGTATAGTTGATTTACAATATTGTGTTAGTTTCAGGGGTACAGCAAAGCAATTGAGTTATATGCATATTTTTTTTCAGGCTATATTCCATTATATGTTATTACAGGACATTGAATATAATCCCCTGTGGAGGTGTGCGTGCGTGCCCTGTCGCTTCAGTCATGTCCGACTTTGTGACCCTAGGGACTGGAGCTCGTGAGGCTTCTCTGTCTGGAGTGGATTGCCATGTCCTCCTCTAGGGGATCTTCCCAACCTAGGGATCGAACCTGCGTTTCTTGCATCGGCAGGTGGATTCTTTACTGCTGAGCCCCCTGGAAAGCCCATAATTCCCTGTGTTATGCAGTAAATCCTTGTTGCTTATTCTCCATAGTAGTTGGCAGAATGATCGAGTAATCTAATAATCCTATACTCCCTCCCCACTTTAATAACTAAAATTTGTTGTCTATGTCTGTAAGTCTGTTGCTGTTTTGTATATAGCTTCATTCATACTATTTTTTAGATTCCACATATAAGTGATATCATATACTATTAATATTTCTGACTTAATTCACTAAGTATAATATTCTCTGGGTCCACCCGTGCTGCTGCAAATGGCAATATTTCATTCTTTTCAATGGTGAATATATGTAATATATACACTATTGATACATGTTCTATGTCAATCATCTGTTGATGGGCACTTGGACTGATTCCATGGCTTGGCTATTGTAAATAATGCTGCTATGAATATTGTGATACATGTATCTTTTCCAACTAGGGTTTTCATCTTTTCTGGGTATATACTCAGGAATGGGATCACTGAACTACATGTTCACTCTTGGCTTTTTAAGGAATCTCCATGCTGTTTTCCACGAAGGCTGCACCAATTTACATTCCCATCAACACCGTTGGAGGGTTTTTCTTTTCTCCATACCCTCTCCAGGATTTATAATTTGTAGAATTTTTTAATATTTATATAACATTCCTGAAATGACAAGAATGCAGTTATAGATATGGAGACCAGAAAAGTGGTTGCCAGGGGTTCAGGAGGGGATGGAGGTGGGTATGGATTTAAAAGGACAACAAGAGGGATCCTTATGATGATGGAGAAGTTCTGTACTTTGCCTGTCTCAGTGTCACTGTCCCAGTTCAGATCTTGTGCTGGTTTTGTAAGGTGTTGCCATTGGGGGAAACTGGTAAAGCACACATGCTACCTCTGTGCTATCCCTTAAAACTGCCTGTGATCTCAAAATTTAAAAGTTGAACCAAAAAACTTATTGCTGGAATGTCTGCTATACTTCCAGATAGAAATCTCATGCAGATTAATGGGTTATCAGTGAGGGCCCGGCCAGGATCCCTCAGATTCAAGTTTACTGGTGGACGGAATTTTTCAGAAGGTCTTGTTAGACTCACAGTGCTAGTGGCCTTCCAAAACTAAATTTACTCCCTTTATCATTGGCAAAATGAAATCCAGTGTGTATAAGATATCTGGAGAAAGCTGCATGCACTGAGATGATTTTACAGCCCGAAAAGTGGGAATCAACAGGGTATTGAAAATATGCAAAATATATATATGTAACAAGAGTTCGTGGCTATAAAACAGTTCGGAGAATGCGTCACCTGTGTGTTTCAGCTCTCAGTTCTCAGAGAGAGAGCAGCTTCCGGTTAGTGACCGAGACACGGTGCAGTGGCGGCTGGCTCCTTTGGAAGGCAGACTCTGTGGCCATCTGTTGAGCACCTTCCCTGCACTGGGGGCTTTACGGTATCCAGTTTAATCTTCAGCCCTGTACTGGGAGGTGGGTAATATTACTCTCAGAGCAGACTCTGACTCTCTGAATGCTTCAGTGAAACATTTGCCTCTAGCATTGACCTGAGCTCCAAACCCAAGGCATTATAGGATAAAAAGGAGTAAGTGCCAGCCTGGAAGTCAAACCTAGGTCTCCAGAAAGCCAGCTCCTTGATGCTACCCCTCCTGCCTACCAAGATCATCACCTGTGTGTGTGTGTGCCGGTCCTAGCTGTGCCATCCAAATGCTGAGTTACCCCACGGAGAGGGCAAGCATCTCTCTGCCCTCCTATAGCTGCTGGGGTCAGGCAGAGACAGGGAGGTAGGTGAGATGGAAGTCCCCTTTCATTCACACTCTGCACGTGGCTTTCTTGAGTCATAAAGCTGTCTTAATTAATCATTTTAGCCAGATTTTACCTTCCTAGGGTGACATGGGGAAGGAGACGAGCAAAGATGAAGGCACGGTGAGATGTCTACTGAACTATTCCTTCTCCCAAGGTCTCCAGGTATACCCTCACGGAAAGTTCCAGAGGTGCCTCCTAGGCCCTGACTTCAAATCCTGCCAAGACTCAGGCAGAGATGAGCCAGGGCAGTAAGAGAGAATTCACAGATCTCCCATGACCTGCAGCTGCTGGTCACCTGGAGACTGTCTCGGTTGACCTTGTCTGGAGACTTCTGTGTGGTGCTCTGTGGCTACACGTATATGGTGTAGGGCCAGGAACAGAGAAAGAGAAGGAGAGAAGGCAGGAGGGAAGAAGGAGGCTGAATGAATTCTGGGAACTTAATCATCTGAAGAGACAGCCTTCAAGGTTGTGTCCAGTCTGTTATTCAGACCATTATTAATTTTTTTCTGTCAACAATCATTTATTTTCATCACCTTTAGCTGATTCTTGCTAATGATCATCTATTGTCTCACAGTCTCGTGTTTTCATTTCATGGAAATAATTCCCAACAGAACAGCTGAAATCAATGTTGGCTGCACATTGCAATCACTGGGAACACTAAAAATACTGATGCTTGGATTTAATCCTAAGGAATTTTGACTTAACTAGGGGATAGTGAGGTCTGAGAAGGGAAGTTGCTCAGTCGTGTATGACCCTTTGCCATCCCATTGACTGTAACCTACCAGGCTCCTCCGTCCATGGCATTTTCGAGGCAAGAGTACTAGAGTGGGTCTCCATTTCCTTCTCCGGAGGATCTTCCTGACCGGGGGATTGAACCCAGGTCTCCCGCATTGTGGGCAGACGCTTTACCCTCTGAGCCACCAGGGAAGCCCACGTAGTGAGGTCTGGGGAGCAGAGGACATGTCAGCTCCCTGGTGATTCCAGCGTGCAGCTGGGGCCGTTGTCTACGAGGATCTGAAATCCCTAATTTTCGAGTTCTCATTGAGCTGCTGATTGTTGTCTCAGGTCCAAGTTCCTCCTCGTGTTGAGGTTTTGGATGGTGTTAGCCGTTTTCAGAGGCTGGGTGAGCTCACCTTCTACCCCTGGGGTTCCACCTCTGCCTACACCTCAGTGGTCTGACTGCATCAGTTCCCATGTAGACATTATGACATGGTGTGTCTCTGCTTACCATGCAGTTTCCCTTCTCCACCTCCTTAAGGATTGCTGCCCAGCCATTCTGGAGTGGGCCCTTGCTTTTCTTCAAGAGCAGCTCTATTATCTTTCACTTTTCTCCTTTTCTTTCTTCCATCCATTCCTTCCCTCCCCCTGACTTCCTTCTTTCTTTCCTTTCCATACCTTTAAAAATTTCTTCTCGGGGTCTTATGAGGAAGTAGAGATTTCAGCATGAGTTTAGTCCACATTCTTAAAATCTGGTGATTTTACTTTTTAACCACATGCACTTCTGTGTTATTTGCGTTATTTCCCCACAAATTGTATTGCTTTTGTAATATCTTTTAAAATATTTTTATGAAAAGTTGTTATATGCATAAAGTCTAGGTAATAATCTGGAAAAATGTTTATGATACAATGTGAAGGAAAAAAGAAGAAATATGTGCAGGAGAATGAAATAAGACAAACTATCCATGGAAGAAAGACTAGGATGAAGTCCATAAAAAATAGTGGTTTTGTTTACATGGTGAGATTGTATAACTACCTTTTTATTCTTCATATATTTATGTGTTATATATGTATATTTTTAAAGAGCATACTTCTTTCATGATGGGTGGGAAAATTGAACTACTCATTTTAAAGGAGATTAGTCAACTGTAGAAATTGCCTGCTTTAAGAAATGGTCTGTGGGAGACACCCAGGCTCAAAGAAGCTGACTGGGGTGTATCCTGAAGGCGGTGTGTCTCAGAAGAAAACTAACACCCTCAGCTGTCCTGTGATGTCTCGGGCATGAAGCCCTGACTTAGTGGATATTTGTTTGCCTCTCTTCCCCATTTTTCCAGCAAGAGTGCTTTTATCTGTTTGGGCATCCAGCCCGTCATCAAACTACAAAGTGCTGAGCTCCACCTTTGTCTGAAGAGTCACGGCACATGATCAAGGCCCACAGCAGTCAGCGTGTCACATTCCTTTTGCCTCGTGATTGGCCAAAAGTGAGCAAGTGATTAAGCCAGGTAAACGGAAGCCACCAACTACTAAGAGGCTCTCTTTTCCCAGGTGGAACTTGAACTTGAACTTTGTTGGTTGCAATAGCTATAGCCATCTTGCTTCCCAGTGGAGCCTGAGAACTCAGCAGCATACGGAGAAGAGGAGATGATCTGAACTCCAACTTAGGCTTGATGAGGCCAGCTCTTCCGCCTTTTGATTTTTCATTTACGCGAGTTGACACATTTCCTAAGTCAGGCTGAGCTGGGCTTTTAGACACTTATAATCAAAATAGTTCTACAAACTGTGCTTGTGGACATGCACTTTAAAAGGAGGACTACAGAATAAGTAGCTCAGTCAGTAAAGAACCCTCCTGCAATGCAGGAGACCCTGGTTTGATCCCTGGGTCGGGAAGATCCACTGGAGAAGGGAATACCTACCCACTCCAGTATTCTGGCCTGGAGAATTCCATGGACTGTATAGTCCGAGGGGTCACAAAGAGTCAGACACGGCTGAGCGACTTTCACTTTCACAGAACAAGAATGTGTTGCCGTCTAGCCACTGCTTTCTTAAGAGAGCTGATGCTCTGATTCCTGACCTCCACCCCTATTCCTTGGGCAGGTGTGTCTCCCCCGTGGAGAAACAGTTATTCATTTGGTTAGCCTACCTTGATGAAAATATCGCACCATGCCACCCAACTCTGATTTCTGACCCCAGATTTACTAAACTGTCCTCTGACCTTCCCTTTGGCCCCCTTGATTGGGCTGACGACTAGGTAGGCCCTCTCCCATTGCCCAGAAACACACTGGCATGATGTGCCCGGTCAGCCTCCCATGGATTCAGTTAAGCGATTGGTTGCTTAACCTTGTTGTTCTGACTACAAAGCTGAGAATAGTCCCAGCTTCGTGGTGTTCCACCATGACACAGAGAAGCCAGTCAACTTGAGCCTCCCTATATCCACTGTATAGCACAGGGAACGACATTCAACATCTTAGGATAAACCATAATGGAAAAGAATGTGTGTAAACGTATAAACCTGACTCACTGTGTTGTACAGCAGAAATCAACACAACAATGTAAATCAACTACAGTGATAATAAAAAATAAATCTAAAAAGTCTCTTTACTGTATTACCTCTTTTTAACTTTGACAAGATCATTCACATAAAAGGTGGCCAGAGTGTGAATGTCTAGTATGTGGCCCTGACAACACAAGTGGGTGCTGGCACATGGTAGACTTGGGTTGATTCTCCTGTTTTTGGTATAGTCCTGGGCAGGACCCCCTCCCCCTAAACCTCTGGGGCTTTTTGTTTGGTCTTTTTGGGTGAGCCATGCAACACGACGGATCTTATTTCCCCAACCAGGGATCGAACCCATGCCCCTGCAGTAGGAGCACGGAGGCTTAACCACTGGAGTGCCAGAGAAGTCCCTTAAACTTGTTTTGATTCCTATTGATGTACTACAAAGTGGAGATAATACTTTCCTCATGGGGTCATCACAGAAACAAAATAGAACAATATACACAAAGCCTGAGCACAATAAAATAATAGCTACTTAGCAGAGGATTTTCTAGGATGTTAATAAAACTTCAGGGCCCTGGAGAGGGATCTTGGTAATGTGTTCATACGATCATATGTTTTTGTAAAATTTGCAAATTTAAAATGTGTTTGCAATTATTTATCTTCAATCAGGTCCCCATTTAATGTACTACTATTACCCCATTTAAACCTCACCACATGATGCTAAAGCTGAAACTCCAGTACTTTGGCCACCTCATGCGAAGAGTTGACTCATTGGAAAAGACTTTGATGCTGGGAGGGATTGGGGGCAAGAGGAGAAGGGGACGACAGAGGATGAAATGGCTGGATGGAATCACTGACTCGATGACATGAGTCTGAGTGAACTCTGGGAGTTGGTGATGGACAGGGAGGCCTGGTGTGCTGCGATTCATGGGGTCGCAAAGAGTCGGACACAACTGAGTGACTGAACTGAACAGTGCTGTGAGACAGATATTGTTACTATCATTTTACCAATGAGAAAAACTGAGGTTTATGGATACTAAGTAACTTTTCTAAGACCACACTGTGAGTGGTGGAACCAGAATTCAAACCCAGGCAGTCTGCATTCAAGGGTGTCCAGGGCCCATGGCTTAAGCACTCTACCTCGTTTCCCAAACTTGCCTGGGCTAAAGAATCACCGGGTGAGTGAAAGTGAAAGCGTCAGCCGCTCAGTCCTGTACAGCTCTTTGCGACCTCATGGACTGTAGCCCATCAGGGTGCTCCATCCATGGGATTCTCCAGGCAAGCATGGCAAGTGGGTAGCCACTACCTTCTCCAGGGGATCTTTCCGACTCAGGGATTGAACTTGTGTCTCCTGCATTGCAGGCAGATTCTTTACCTTCTGAGCCACCAGGGAAGACCCTATTAAAGCGTAGATTCAGGGCTCACCACGGAGCTAGCAAAATAGGATTGATCTCCAGGGAAGGGACTAGGGAATTGATTTTTAACATGCCTCCCAAATGAATTTGGTGAGTGGGCAGATAACTGCTTTTCAACCTATTGCCTCCATATAATAAGGGTTCAATACTAGTTAGATTGAACTAAAAAGTTTGTAATAAAAAGGTTTTTTTTTAATAGCAGCAGCCTCAAACTTGAAGGTTTTACAGTGGAGGCAGAATTTAACCTAAGCCATGGGGAACAGACAGAGCTTTTCAGAGAGGAAACAAGGGAGGATCTCTGCTGTGTATATCTGGTACAAAAGAATGTGATAAGATGCAGCCTCTGCAGTTCCCTGTTTATTAACTGAAAAGACGTTTCACTTAGATCACTTGAGCAGTTGTTATCTCAACTAAAAAAATTGTGTTAACTGTTGTTGTCAAATTTGGGTGTCAGTTGAATCAAAGTTATTATTAATTTTTTAAAATGAATGTTTTCTGGCTTATTTGAGCAAATGTGGATCCCACCTGACAAAGGCCCAAATGGCCAAGGACTTATCTAATTGAAAGAAAACAAGTGCTTATCAAAAATGAACTTTAGGACTTCCCCGGTGGTCCAGTGACTGGGACTCGGCACTTCCACGGATGGGGTGGGGGTGGGGGGCAGGTCTGATCCCTGGTCAGTTAAAAAAAGAAAGAACTTTATGATGAGCTAGGATAAGTTTACACACTACACTGGCACTCTTTTGTCCAAAGTAAATGGAAGACTAAAGCTTCGTTGAGTCTGGAGAAGCAAAGAAGAAAACCCTGCCATGGGGCCTGCAGATTTTGTGTCTAGACTGAATGGAAGTTAATTTCCCATGGGTAACATCCCACTTGAATGTTTACTATAGTTTTTCTTAAATTCATAGCCTTTGGCTTCAAAGATTCTGAACATGGAGAACAATTCATATTTTATTTAAGGAAATTCTAAACAGACAAAAATGGAATAGTGTAATAAATTCTCCCATGTACCTTTCACCCAGTTTCAACAATTATTAACTTTCAGTAATTTTGAGAAGCTGTTTAAAAATCCATAAAGATCAGTGCTTACAAGTTAAAGAATTTGAAAGGGTTAAAACAGTCATTGTAACAATTGGGGAGAGGAAAATAATGGCTTTTAGGTAAATTTCTCACATGACTTGGGTAAGAAACAGAATAAAGATAATATTAACCTTTGGGGTGGCTCTTTTGTGTCAAATCACTTCTTCCAAATCCTGCCCCCTGCCCCCCACCCCACCACCACCACCAAGTGAAGAGAAATGTTTTCTATCACACTTCCTTCTGCAGCCCAGAGGACAAAGCGGATTCACTCACCAGACTTGAGGCTTTGCAGATCCTGTACTAGACCCCATGAGGAGTTCCCTAGCTACAGCAGACTGAAGGAAGAGTCGTGAAGTTTGACCACTTATTGTCTGTACTGACACAGTAGTGTTTGAATGACATTTTAAAGAGTGGACTCTATGACTAAACGCAGATGTGGAAGGAGACAGAATCCCAGGCTGAGGGAACTGTGTACAAAGATGGGAAGCAGGAAGGTACAGGGTGAGTTTGAGGGTGTGGCTATATTACAGTGTTTGTGATGGAAGGCAATTTAAGAGCTGGAAGAATCTTCAGTTGACATCATGGGGCAGAGGTCTGCAGACAGACCTGTCTGGCTACCTTCTGCCTTGCCTGACACTGCTGGTTGCCTACCCAAGTGGTTCCCAGTGTGTTTTCCTTGCTGGTAGAACTGCCTCCCTCTCTAAAGGCTGAAATTGCCAGATATTCATTACTAGAATCTCCTGCAGCAAAGGGATAACCATGTGATTCAACTCTGGCCAGAAGAAACTAAAGGGAAATCTTCAGGCGGACTTATGGAAAGAGTTTCCTCCTTAATGAAAAAGACTCTAAAGCAAAAACGTCTTTTTACCTTTGAACAAAGTTGTACCACAGTGTGAGGTTTGGAGCTGTGGCGGCCATCCTGTGACCATGAGGGCACAAGCTGTGGATGAAAACCACAGTGCTGAGGACGGCAGATGAGGAAGATGAAAAGTGATTTAGTCCTCGAAAACATCATTATGCCACCCTGCTTATGATACCCTGTATTTGGAAGCTTATGTTGTGTGATATTGACACGTTTTCCTTATTAAGTTTAACATTTTGAGTTTCTTAACCCCTGGGTTAGCATCAGCCCAGAAAACAGGAGAGAAAATGCAATTGTTCTTTGTATCTGTGTGGGATTGGTTCAGAACCCTGCTACTCCCAAGCACACACACACATACACACACTCCATTACAGATACCTAAATCTGTGGATGCTCAGATTGTATACAACCTATATACATCATCCTGCACACTTTAAATACCTCTGGATTCCTTATATTACCAATGTAATGTAAATGCTAGGGCATGGTAAACTCAAATTTTGCTACTTGAAATTTTGTGGAATTTTTTTTCAAATATTTTTGCTGCATGACTTGTTAAATCTATGGTTTCAGAACTATGGATATGGAAAGCTGACTATAATTCCCCAACTTAGATTATTTCTCCTTTGCAACCTTAATTTTTTTAACTGAATATTTAGAACTTACAAGTATGTGTAAAGTATAATAACAATTCTTTTGTATTTTTGAAAAATTTCACGTCTAGCCAAATCATGCATGAAAAGTACAAGTACTTATGGGAAAAACAGAAAAACTAGGAACAGGCCACTCAAAATCTTCAGAAGTTAGCAAGTAGAGGCCTGATAAAAATGATAACCATTGAGAAAAATATCCTAGCACAGTTTACTCTCCGTTCACATTTGCAGTCAACCACATGCCAGGCCTTTCTTTGCAGCCTTGTAGCCTGATTCCTCCTTAGAGACCAGGGTCCTAAATTTGCTTCCAAAGAGACTCTTTTCTCCCAAACAAAAAATATAATCTAGAGGTAGCTTTCTTAATTTACTTTATTTAAAACTAAAGAAAAATGTCTTCATCGCTTTCTCATCTGTATTCCTAACTTCCTTAGACAGATTAAAAGAGCAAAAAATGTAGCGGATCTTAAGCCACTAATCAGCCACTAAAGGAAGGCGCTTCTGTGGGGTTTCCAGTTTCCCCCTGTGATGCTCAGATGTGATGAGGGCTTTCTCTTTGTGAGAAAGCCTGTTCCAATGACTTCAAAATATCAACATACTGGAACAATCGCACATAAACCAGCTTGGTTTCTGTGTTATATTATCACCACTCCTTATGCATCTATCACATGTGAGCCAGTACTGTTAAAACAACTTCAATGTGGTTAAAACGGTAAATTTTATGTCACGTATATTCTACCACAATTTAAAAAAAGACTAACCAGGCACAAGAAACAAATTGGGGACTAAACAGAGCCCTTGTTGATGTGCGTTATATCTATCAGTGTTTAGTAGTCATTAAAACCAAGAAATTAAAAGAAATAGACATCACTGTGAACAGATGGTGCCAATAACACCCGTGTGACCACCACTCAGTTTCAGAAATGAAACTCTCAGAGTTGAATTCCCTTGTGTGTCTCTCCCCGAATGCACTGCTTCTCTGTTACTCAGAAATAATAACTGTTCAGGATTGAATGCTTATCATTCTATCTGGTTTCCTAAAATATATGTGCTCATGGTCAGTCGCTTCGTGTCCAACTCTTTACGACCCTATGAACTGTAACCCACCAGGCTCCTCTGTCTGGGGGATTTCCCAGGTAAGAATATTGGAGTGGGTTGCCATGCCCTCCTCCAGGGGATCTTCCCAACTCAGTGCTCAAGTCCATGTCTCCTTCATGTCCTGCACTGCAGACAGATTCTTTACCACTGAGCCACTGGGAAAGCCCGTAAAATACATACATATATAATATGTATATAGCATTTATATACATGTGTATAAGATATATATATATTTATCTGTGAACATATAGTTAAAAATTTTAAGCCACCGGGATAACTTTTATTGATTATTCTTGATTCAAAAGGGCTTCTCAGGTGGCACAGTGGTAAAGAATCCACCTGCAAATGCAGGAGATGCAAGAGACACAGGAAGAACCCCTGGAGGAGGAAATGGCAACCCACTCCAGTATTCTTGCCTGGAGAATTTCATGGACAGAGGAGGCTGGTGGCCACAGGCTGCGGGGTCGCAAAGAGTTGGACTGAGCAAGTGACTGGGCGCACACGCTTGGTTCATGCACCCTTACACGTGCCCTTGGTCACTCACTCCTCCCGAATCGGAGGTGTGTTCTTACCAGTACTTAATTAGCATGCCTTGATGCCTTGCTTCCAGTTCCTTTCAGAAATTATGGTGGAGCACTGTGAGATAATAGAAAATATACAATAGTCTTTGCTCCTGGCTCCTGACACAGAGCTCCTGAAATATTTGTAATCTCCTGAGTGACAGGACCGTCTTTCGTTCTAATGTAGCAACTCTAGGTGGGCTCCTGGGTGGTTCCTCGTTGAGAGCTGGTCACCGGAAAGAATAAGCCATGGTTAGAAGCTTGGAATGTTCAGCCTGGCCCCCCATTTTCCTAAGAAGGAGGAAGGGCTGAAAATGTAGTTAATGATCCATCACGTGTATACGATGAAACCCCAATAAAATCCCAATAGTACAACTTTCAGAGAGGGTGACACAGTCCAGCTCCACAGGAACAAAGGCTCCTGTGCTCAGAACCCTCCCAGACCTCGCCCTAGGTATCTCCTCATTTGACTGTTCATTTGTATCTTTTATCATGTCTTTCACAAACTGGTTTATCTAAGGGTTCCTGAGTTCTGTTGAGTTGCTGTAGCAAATTAACTGAATCCAAGGGAGAGGGTCATTGAAACTTCCAATCTACAGCCAGTTGGTCAGAAGCTCAGGAAGCACCTGGGCTTTCAGATGACTTTCAGCTGGAGTGTGGTGTTGTGTGCGTGCGTGCGTGCGTGTGTGCGTGCGTGCGTGCGTGTGTGTGTGTGTGTGTGTGTGTGTGTGTGTGTATGTGTGGTGAGGAAGGGAGGGCAGTCTTGTAAGACTGAGCCCTGAACCTGTGGGGTCTGACGCTCTCTCTGGGTAGATGGTATCAGAGCTGAGTTAAACTGTAGGCCACTCAGCTTGTATCGGAGACTTACTCATTGTTGTGGGGAAAACCCCACATGCATTTGGTACCCAGAAGTGTCAGAAGATGTTCTCTGTGAGTAGTGAAAAAAATACACAGGAAATAGACTGAACTGAGATTTTCCCTTCAAATAGGAGGAAAAGACTAGAGTTTTCATTTTAGACACACAGGCCTCCCCCCAAACCTCACCCACACATACCCTTCTGTTCTTTCCCTCAGAGCTCCCCTCCGAAGGACATCCATTGTCCACAGGTGCTGGTCTGTAGGATGCCGTATATCCCTAGCCATGCCAAGACAGAGCATTCCATTAGGAGATCCACTAGAATCAGACAATGTTTACAATTAGATCTCAGCATACACATTTTCACAGGAGGAGCCTTAGCCACTATCGATTGAACAGTCCTGGCTGGCAGAGCTGCCCAGTTTTAGGCTGGTTAGCTAGCTGGGGTTCTGGAAGAGGAAGCCCTAATCTCTCCGATGAAAAGAGGAAAGCTGGGGACAAAAGAGGAAGTGAGAGATGAACTGCAAAAAGCTCACTGAGGTTGAAACCTCAAACTGGTATTCTGCATAATAAGGTCAGACAATGCTTTTCCTGTTTATCAGCCTCCTTTGCTTAGCCCGAGTTTCTAGGCTGGTATTGAGTTTTGAATCTTCTGAGTTAATTTATTCACCTTTATTATCCTTAATATACGATATAGATTGAATATCCCTGTCTCCTTAAATTCATATGCTAAATTCTAATCCTCCCATGTGATGATATTTGGAGGTGAGGCCTTTGGGAGGTGATTAGGTCGTGAAAGTGGAGCCCTCCTGAATGGAATCAATGCCCTTATGAAAGAGACCTCAGAGAACTCCCTTGCCCTCTTCTGCCATCTGAGGGCACAGTGGGAAGATGGCCATCTATAAACCCTGATGAGGGTGGATCCTCGTCAGACCCTTGATTGGCCAGCAGCTTGATTTGGGATTTCCTAGTCTCCCGAACTGTCAGAAATAAATTTCTATCATTTATAAACCACTAAGTCTATGGTATTCTGTTACAGCAGCCTGAACGTGTCTTCATAGTGCTGTGATTAATGCATTCAGATTGTTTTCCTAGTATTTCCAGTATTGTTTCATTTATACATACGTTGGTTTCTATAATGCACAACATTGGTTAACTATTTACAGAGGACTCATCACCAGGCAAAACATTGCTGCATGTTAGAGGAACCATTTCTGAGACTCAAGTGACTACATAAAGCTTATGAAGGAGTCTAGGTTGGTTTTATTTTATACCATATGGGGTAAAGAAAAAGAGATGTCCATAGAGCTCGTAAGGGTACTCTTGCCAGCTGCTGAAAATAGGAGTTGGCCAGTCTTGGAATTTGGTTTACAGCTGGACAGATTTTCTCTGTTATAGGCTCAAAGTTTTGTCTAAAGTGATTTTCTTTTAAAATTGAAAAAATCTCTGTACATAAAAAAATTTTGTTTCATTATAATAGCTTCCATTAGAATATCCTCCTGCTAAGGGCCTCATCTAAGTGTATAAAACTATTAGAATCAGGATGACGTTCATAATATTTGCATATGGCCTGTGGATTCAGGAGCTGGTGTGTTAGCAACTGAAGCTGAATAGTCGATTCTGATGTACTCTTTTTTAAAAAATATTTATTATTTATTTGGCTGTGCTGAGTCTTAGCTGCAGCACGTGGGATCTTTGATCTTCATGGCAATATGCAGGATCTTTAGTTGCTGTATGTGAGATCTAGCTCCCCAACCAGGGCCCGAACGCCAGCCCCCGTTACTGGGAGCACAGACTCTTAGCCACTGGACCACCAGGGAAGTCCCTGACGTCCTCCTTTTTAATGAGGACCTCTCTCGACTCCCGCAGGCCCATTCTAATGACCTATAACTTGTACACAGACAACAACAGAGAACAGAGACATAGGCTCAGAGGAAGGGACAGGGGCATCGGTGATGGCTAGGCTCTACAAAGAACCATGCTTTTTCTTTCTTTGTTTTAAACTTTTTATTTTGTGTCAGAGTATTGCTGATTAACAATGTCATGATAGTTTCAGGTGAACAGCAAAGGGATTTAGCCATGCATTTACAAGTATCCGGGCTTCCCAGGTGGCACTAGTGGTTAAGAATCTGCCTGCCAATGCTGGAGATGTGAGAGACAAAGATTCGATCCCTGGGTGGGGAAGGTCCCCTGGAGGAGGACATGGCAACCCACTCCAGCATTCTTGCCTGGAGAATCCCATGCACAGAGGAGCCTGGCGGTCTCTGGTCCATAGGGTCTCAAAATAGTCGGGCTCAAGTGAAGAGATTTAGTACTCACACACGGCTCATAAGTATCCATTCTCTCCCAAATTCCCTCCCATCCAGTCAGCCACATAGCATTGAGCAGAAGGAACCATTTTTTACTGATTTCTTTTTCACTCTCAAAATTCTTTTTTTTTTCCATGCAGAGTGGAAATATTTGTAATAGCGAAGAACAAGGAGGCTTCCTAGTTTTCCTAGGAGGCAGTCCTAGAAGCTTTATTGTACTTCTTAGTTTCATTCCCTGTTTTAGGATTTCTTACATAAAGGTATTTTGAAAATAGAAATGAACATGTACCTTTTAGTTATGAAAAGCAATGGATTTAATAAAATGAGCACTGGGTCAGGAGCCAGGAGACCTGGCTTTGGATGGTCTCAACCCAGCCATTTATTTGCTTTAGTTTCTTCACTTATAAAGTGAAGTATACCATCAAAAGATGAGTAGATAAATAAAATGTGAAATATCCATGTAATAGAAGGAATGAGGTACTGATACATTCCACAATATGCATGAGTCATTAAAAAATTATTAGGTGAAAGAAACCAGACGCAAAAGATCATGTATTATATGATTCCATTTATGTGAAATGTATGGAGTAGCTAAATCTGCAAGGACAGAAAGGTTAGCGTATTAGCTAGTGGGTATGGGGTTTCTTTCTAGGGTGATGAAAATATTCAAAACTGATTGCAGTGATTTTTGTTTTCACAACTCTGAGTATAAAATCCATTGAATTGTGCATTTCAAATAATAAATTGTATCATATGTAAATTATATTTCAATAAAGTTATTATTTAAAAAAGAAGAAGAAAGAAACAATTTGTACCCAAATACGTTGTGAGGCTCAAATGAGTTGTTTTATAAATAAGAAAAGTGTTTCAAACTATACAATGATAATTATTTTTAGACTTCATTATTTCCTTAAGTTAGTAGCTGATATACTATTAATAGGGGCTTCCCAGGTGGTAAAGAATCGTCTGTAATGCAGAAGACTCAGGAGACCTGGGTTCGATTCCTGGGTAGGGAAGATCCCCTGGAGGAGGGCATGGCAACCCACTCCAGTATTCTTGCCTGGAGAATCCCATGGACAGAGGAGCCTGGCAGGCTACAGTCCATGAGGTCGCACAGAGTCGGACACGACTGAAGCGACTTAGCATGCGCATGCATGCATGCATACTTTTAATAAAAGAGTTCTCTAGAGATAATTAGCATTTACAGAGACCAGAGAGGCAGAGCCGCTTAAAGCTCTGTGTGTGAAGGTCAGACAGAAGGGAGCAGTTTGAAGTTCTTGAAAGTGATGAGAGGCGAGAACAACAGCTTGACTGCATGCTCCTCGAGGTCAGGCATTATTTCTTGCTCTCTTCGTAATCCCCGTGCCTAACAGAATATCTGGCTCAGTAAATGTGAATAAATGCATAAATAATGAAGAATGAATGATGGCACTAATGAACTGAGGGTCACTGAATGAGAATGATGAGGCACCTCCACTCAGTCAATAAACTGTTTTACCAGCCAACACATTCAGTTTCTTGCTTTGATACTGACAGTGAGTAGGGGTTTGGGAATTGTACTTATTCCATTGCCAAAGGAGGGCTAATTGTCTTTCAAGAGTTACAGATTGCAATACTTCTTGTTTCTTCTCAAGACTTTGGAGAAGGAAAGTTTTACTCTATAAAAACTTTATCAGCTTCATGGCTTTATCTTCTATATCTTCTATTAGTTGTGATGAGCCAAGGAGAGGGTTGGACCTCAGAACAAAAGTATCATAAGGTCTGGTCTGTTATGCTGGGAGCACTGAGGGCTTATGGGGCAAGTTTGGAGGTTCGCTGCAAGATGAGAGCAATGCATTCGCAAGGTGGTTTGGAGTTGGGGAAACAATTTTGGGCGGTCTCGGCATTGTGAGTCATTGGGATGGAGACAAGAGTCACGAGCTTTGGGGAAAAGCAACTATTCTATTTTTCCACTTTTGCCAGTTGGGAAAAGACCCACGAGTTTGGCCCAAGTTGGCCTCCTGGCAAACTAGTGTCACTTGGAGCCGAAATCAAGGGGGAAAGTAATCCAAGGAGAGAATTTTCCATTTCCTGCTTTGTTTTCTTCAGACTCCCCTCTCTTTTTCTCGTTAGAACTCCCAAAGCTCTGATTCGAACCTCTGTGAAGGACCACTCAGGTCTTACACATCAGAAACAACCAAGGCCATGTAACTGAAGTACTTTAGGATCTGTACTGCTCAGAGCAAGAGCTGCTACATTCAAGGCCTGGATATTTCCATTTAGAAAATAAATCTAGTTTAAGAAAATTTCCTCCTAACAGGGCAAAAAAGATACAATTAGTTAAGGAAAGATCTCGAACACACAGTGTAACTTAACTAAGTGTAACTTAACTAAGTGCCAGAGCCTTCTCACAGACGGAGGAACTACAGATTTTCCCCTTTATACTCAGATAATCCAGGAGACTTGGCAGCAGTGATAGCAGAAGCCTTATCCAGGGACCTTTCTTCATCTTTTATTTTCCCTTCCTATAACCCTAGTCACTTTCTTGGACAAAGTGTTCGGGAACTAAATAGCATAAATTACCCTCAATGTCAAAAGCCTCAACAAAAAATTACTTGCTTATGAAAATTGTATGGACCACAAAAGCAGATCATTTTCCATCTCCTCCTTCACTTGCTTATTCCAAAACAGACATCGGAGAAGCTAAGAAGCCAACAGGGAACAAATAAACACAAACTGCCTTTGAAACCAGCCTACTTAATAAAGAATCTCTCCCCATTGCTGGCCCCTTGATTGTGTATAAGCACCTTAAAATATGTTTGGCTGTAACTTGATTATCCTGCCTTAGAGACCATTCATTTTAGATGATAAATCTGAAGACCCATGTTATGATAAATCTGAAGACCTCAGATGATAAATCTGAGGGCCCATGTTTATTCAGGGGACAGTCTGAAATATGTTACACCGTGGGTTTTGGAGTTAGGCAGAGTTATGCTTTAATGAGGCTCCATGTTTGTCAGCTGTATTAGTTGATAATTGGGCAAGTAAGTCACTTAGTCTAATTCTAATGTTCATCTGTAAAATTGGGATACTATTATAATAACATTGGCCTCAGATTTGCTATAAGGATCTAAGGATACTGTGCATTGAAATGAGAAAATAATCAAGAATAGTCCCACCTAAGTTCCAATCTACACTCTTCTCCCCAGATAACCAATTCTATTTGTTTTCTTATGCCTCCACAGGGTTTTCATGCAAGCATATGCAAATTAAAAATATATGTATAAGTGTAGTCTTCTTTTGCCTCCTTGCTTACATAAAAGGAACACACAGCTGCTCTGTACCTTTCTTTTCACTTAATCTATCTTGGAAATCTTTCCAAATCACTACAAGGAGACCTTCCTCATTCTGGTTTTTTTTTTTAAACAGCAGCATGGAGATTCCATTGTGTGACTCTAGCACAGTTTATCTAACCATCCCTTATTGGAAGACTCCTGGATTATTTCCAGACTTTTCCTATAACAAATAAAGCTACAGTGAGTATCCTTGTACACGGTGTCATTTTGCATGTGTGTGAGTACATCTGGAGGATTTAGACCTTTGTAACTTTTTAAAAGAACTTTACTGCTATATAACTAGGTTATTACTATTATTACTTTGCCAAATTGCCCTCCCAGGGTCCATGCCATTTTGCAATCCTTGCAATGTTTGAGAAACTGCACTAAACTCCTAGCAGTGAGTACTTGCAGAAGGTAGGGGTAGAAGGCCCAGAGAGGATTTTAATTTTCTTTCTTTAAAGATTATTATATGTTAAAAGATTTTTTTGCACATAATGTTATATATTCTTATGGTGAAATATTTTAAGAAGTAGAAACACATGGTAAGAATGTAAAGTTCTCCTTGGCCAACACTGTTTTCGTCCTTGCAGCCAGTGGCTCCTTCTCAGCCCCCTCCTCCTTGAGATCTCCAGAGATCTCTTCCCAAGATGCTCTTGTCCTCTGGGTTCCGCGACATAAACGTTCTTCTGGTTTTCTCATATTTCCGTGATTTTTCACCACCTTGTCTGGCTTCTCTTTCTTCTCCTGCCTTGAAAAACGGCCTAAAAACAGACAGTGTTTATTGAGTGCTGATGATGCACACGAACAACAGAATCCCAAGCCACAGGGAGCTTAAGGTCTCAGGGGTGTGGCAGGTTTTCAGAAAAGGTAGTGGCCCCCACTTCCTCCTGCCTCTTCCAGTGTGTGCGTCTGCTAAAGCTGCCACAATACCACAGATCGAGTGGCTTAATCAGCAGGAATTTATTCTCTCACAATTCTGGAAGCTAGAAGTCTGAGGTCAAGGTATGACTGGGCCTGGTGTCTTCTGAGGCTTCTCCCCTTGGCTTACGGACGGCTGTCTTCATGTTCAGGCGGCAATCTCCCTCTATGTCCCAATCTCTTCTTCTGTGTCCTAATCCCTTCTTCCTGTAACTGGGAACAAGGCTACCAGTTACACTGGGTAGAGCTTCACCTGATGGGAAGGGCATCAAAGTCACGCTGTCAGTGAGCACGCTTACTGTTAGGGACCAAACTGTGCACCCACATAATTCATATGTTGAAATCCTAACCCCCAATACCTAGAAATGTAACTGTATTTGGAGAGAGTCTTTAAAGAGAAACTTAAGTTAAAACGAGGTATTTAGGCTGGGCTTTAGGGTGGGCTCTGACCCAGGATGACTGGTGTCCTATAAGAAGAAGAGCTCTGCACACAGGCAGACACAGAGAGAAGAGCACGTGAGGACACAGAGAAGCTGGCCACCTACGAGCCAAGGAGAGAGCCCTCAGAAGGAGTCGACTGTGCCCACACCTCGATCGTGGACTTCCTGCCTCCAGAATTGTGAGAAAATTAGTGTTTCTTCTTTAAGCCATCTACTTGGTTATGGCAGCCCTAGCTAACTAATACAGAGAATTATGCCACTTGCTATACAACAAATCAAGAAAAGAACTTACTGCAGAAAAGAACTTAAGTTCAAAAACATGAACCAAGAAGGCCCATCCCAGGGTCCCTGTCTGAGATGGAACACCGTTTAGAGTTCATCTTCTGGGGAGACGAGTGTGGCTGATACAGTGGAAGGGAGTCAGCTTTCCTGTGTTTGACACACAGATACAGGGCAGGCCCCAACCTGGGGCTGTGGTCACCCCTGCCAGGATTTCAGCAAAAAAAAGAAGAAGAAAAAGAAAGAAAGAGAAAAACAGAAAAAGAGAGAGAGAAAATGCAAGGGACAGATTTTGAGCATACACTGTAAAAGGGAAAATGATCTTTTCTTTCACTAACAGATTTATCACCAAAACTTGGAACATATATTTTGACACAGAATCATTTCAGTGACTTTAGCAGAGGATGTTTTGCTGGGTTTTAAAAAGTTTGCAGATCTCCACAGCCATTCTTGTTACAACAAGTAGAGTAGCTGGCTTTTAATTAGTTGTCTTATTAAAAGGATTCACAGGGCTACCTATTATTAGCGTATATTATTTTTCTCAATGCTTCAGACACTTTGGCGTATATTTTACTGTTGCCATAGAAACCCAAGTCTGTAATAAGCAGCTCTTTTAATTCTGGCAATTAGGCTTATATAAAAGAATATTTTAATGAGATGAAGAATTTGGAGGGCCCAGCCGGAGGACTGACGGGAGAGCCTTGTTCTCCAAAAGGCTACAAAATTGATTTAGATTATCCTTTGTTACAATTGCCTTCTTCAACAACTGCTGAGTGTTCATTAGTCAGGCCTTCCTAGGATCTGCATTTTCCATAAAGATAGGAGGTTTGCTTATTTCATAAAAACTGTAATTCCGCCCACCCCAGTCTCCCTCTTACACCCAGACAGCTCTCCAGCTTAGGGGAGATGCAAATTCTCCTTTTTGCTATAAATCAGAAAATGTCTAGGTTTACCTTCAGCTTCACAGAAGAATAAAGGCTTTTTAAAAAAAATATCAGTCAAAATAAAAAAATATCAGTCAAGAAAAATAATTATACCTTTATGAGTTATGGAATATTTAGAAGCCATAAATCTTGGTTTTCTCACATTCATTGCTTATAAAAATATTCTGGAGTAATATTTGTTCGTTAATTATAGTGCTCTGTAGTTCATGCACATAGTACAAAAATCAAGAGACAGGTAGTGAAATATAAGTCTCCTTTCTCTGCCTGTCCCCAGGTGGCAACCATTGTTACCACTTTCCTTTGTATTTTTCCAAAGCGATTTCTGTGGTCACACACACACACACACACACACACACACACACACACTGGCAGTATACATTATTACACATATTGTGCTATATCTTGCCTTTTTTCACTTATTACTGAAAATCTCAATGCTCCAATTTGGGTGTGATTCTGTTTCATTACGTAAGGAGCTGCCTTGTCCCTCACAAAGGGCTTTCCCTGTAATTATTTGATAGTCACATACTGACTGTTACAGTCATCATGCGAGGCCCCGGCAATGTGACGGTGAAGACCACGAAGTCCACACTTTCTGGAGCACACACTAGTAGAAGAGGTGGCTGCCTGTGAAGGGGTCACTGCCCAGCGCACAGCTCTGCGACGTGTCAGGGGGAAGCAGGCAGGAGGGAGGGAGTCTGGCTCGGCTCGGAAGAGGAACAGAGGGGTTCATGGAAAGAGGCTTGAGCAGCATCTGGAAAAGTAAGCCAGGGGATGAACTTATAAAAGAGAAAGAGACTCACAGACTTTGTGATGGACAGGCACACCCTGCTATATTTAAAACAGATAACCAACAAGGACCTGCTGTGTCGGACCAGGAACTCTGCTCAAAGTTGTGTGGCAGCTTGGATGCGAGGGGAGTTTGGGGAGAATGGATGCATGGATATGTACGGCTGAGCCCCTTCAGGATTCATCTGAAGCTATCACAACACTGTTAATCAGCTATGTCCCCCCCAAAAATGAATTTTTTAAAAAAGTAAGCCAGGAGCCCCAAGCAGGCGAGGGCAAGTCCATTTCAGGTAGAGGGCACATAAGTGCCAAGTCCTCCAGAGTAGAAAACAGCCTGATGTTTCTGGGGACTGGCAGAGCTTTGTTATGGCTGGGCAGCAGGGTGTGTGTCTAAGGTAAACTAGATCGGTGACTCTCAAAGCTTTTGACCACAACCCCAAGTTAAGAAACATGTTTTACTTCATCACAGGGTGTGCAAAAAGGAAACAAAATTTCATGAAACAATACCCCTATTATATGTACTGTGTCTTTTTTTTTTCTACTGGATTCCATTCTATTTTTTATAATGCCAGTCATGATTCACTACATTGATTTCACAAGCCACTAATGGGCACTTATCTGTAAGCTGGGAAATTATGGAGTATTTAGTGTCTAACGACTCTGATAGTCTATATAGTAGTCAGCTTTCCCCGATCTACGTGACTGTGTGAGCGTGCTCAGGTGCGTCAGCTCTGTTGGACTCTGCAATCCCATGGACTGTGTAGCCCGTCAGGCTCCCCTGCTGGCGGGATTCTCAAGGCAAGAATACTGGAGTAGATTGCCACGCCTTCCTCCAGGGGATCTTCCAGACCCAAGGATCCAATCTGGGTCTCCTGAACTGTAGGCAGATTCTCCACCCACTGAGCCACCGGGGAAGTCCTACTTGACTGTGAGCACTTGCTAAATAAGACCAGATTGACAGGAGTCAAGAAGGTTATTTATTCAGCACCTATAATGTCTTAGGTATTGGCCTGTCTGCTGGAGGTACAGGGGAGAGGGAAAACAAAACATGGTCCCTACCCTTACAGAACTAAAAATTGGTCTCACAGACGAATTATTTGCTGCAACAACTTAAAAATGCATGTTTTATTATAAAAGTAAAACGTGGCTATTTAAAAAATTCAAACTATGGAAAAGCATGTAACATACAAATCCCCCATTCTCATAAGCCAAATAGAAAAAGAAAAAAAAATACGTTTACTTTTTCATGCATAAATTGCTGTGTTTATTTCATTAGGAAAGAAGGACTAAATTTCAGACCGGTTCAATCTCTGACCCTTTGGGAAATGTTTTGGGGAGTGCAACCAGTTTCTCAGAGTCTGACTACCCCGACTATGATGGCTAATTTTGTGTATCAGCTTCACTGGGCTAAAGGATGCCCAGGTAGCTGGTAAATAACTATTTCTGAGTATATCTGTGAGGGTATCTCTGAAAGAGATTAGCATTTGAGTTAGCAGACCGAGTAAGGAAGATCGCCTTCACGAATGCGATGGGCCTGAACAGATCAAACGGCAAAGGAAGGGTGAATCTGCTTTCTCAGCGGAGATATTGATCTTTCCCTGCCCTTGGATACTGAGGCTATTGGTTCTTGAGCTTTCCAACGGAGATGGGGACTTACCGACAGCCCCTTCCCCCATCCTCAAAAGCCAATGGACTCAGACACAATTGTGCTGTCAGCCTTCCTTGGCCTCTGGCTTGTGGACTGTAATAAATCCCCTCTTACGTATTTCTATATATCCTATTGGTTCTGTTTCTCTGGAGAACCCTAATATACCTCTCTTGAGAGAGTAGGTCTAATCAGGTTTTTGCTCCAGAAAAGTTGAAGCCTTTGGTGCTTTGCTTTGGTAATATCCCTCTGTTCAGTTCAGTTCAGTCCCTCAGTCGTGTCCGACTCTTTGTGACCACATGGACTGCAGCATGCCAGGCTTCCCTGTCCATCACCAACTCCTAGGGTGGGGAGTGGGGAAACGCCACTTTGTGATGAATCCTATTAGGCAACCAGCCAGCTGGTTCCTCCATATCTTAACCGCAACAAGAAAGCTTTCAGGCAGTTAAGGACATCGAACAGTGCTCTAACTACTGACATGACATAATCACTTCGGGTGACTTTGCCCAGAGGACTTTTGCCTGATTCCCCCAAGGCTGTCTAGAGACTAGACTAAGTAAGAGTCCTGGATTCTTGCACAAACTTTTGCTTCCATTTGACTTGTCCGGGGCTATACTCTTAAACCT
The DNA here is from genome assembly GCA_006410935.1 of Redunca redunca. Taxonomy (NCBI): domain Eukaryota; kingdom Metazoa; phylum Chordata; class Mammalia; order Artiodactyla; family Bovidae; genus Redunca; species Redunca redunca. Next base: position 48,096 of record SJYQ01002670.1, read on the forward strand.
CTAAAGAGGGCAGAAGAGGAAATACTGTGAGGAAGTTGGATATGATCACACCTTGAGAGGGAAGATTTGGTTTGAGTTGTTCACCATTCCACACTCATTTCTAGAACAGCTGCAGACTGCAAGTCTCTGTTTGGGGGACTAAGGGTACCACAGGATTGAACAAAGTTCTGCTACCATATTTAACTTAAAGAGCTGGAATAGTTGGAACAATGTCAGCTTCCACCAGCGTTCTCCACTGTTCTCTGGAGAAGCAGAGCATTTTCCAGCCATCGTGTCTACCCAGGGTGAGACACACACAGAGGATCAGCTTAACCTGCCCTTATTTAGTTGGAAAGAAATTTGGACCTGATGAAAAGAGGATTTAGTGCCTCCTGCAGTTGCTAAATTATGTCCAGGGAAATGCTGTGTTGGCCTTTATTTATGAAGCAGTTTTATATTTCCAGGGTATTTGGTTTCTGATCTATTTATAAAATGTTTCCGAGCTTGTTCCGCATTCTTTTGACACTTCCTGATAAAAATATCTTCTACTCTCAGTTAGAGCTTTGTTTCTCCATAAGGGATATATGTTACTTTCTTTCTTTATTCATTTTCTATTCAGGCCAAGGCAATTCACAGCATTAATTGAACATGTGCCGCGAGCATCTCAGAGCAGAAAGTGAGCCTCATCTTTCTTTTTTCTCTCTGCATGACAGCTGGCACACAGGAGTTCAATTTTGAACAGTTAACTTTTATTGAGTTACTATACAGACTTAAATCCTGCCTCCAACTCACTTGTTCTCGGATAGGGACAGATGACCAAGAACACAACAAAAATATGCAGCAGAATCTATAAAGTGCCACTGGGTGTCATGAGAGTGATCACAATTGATTTGGAGGCTCAGTAAAATTTTATGGAAGTAAATGAAATTTAAATTGGACCTGGAATGATTCTTAGGGTTCTAACATTTATTTCATGTTATTGAGTATTCTTTATGGCAAGAGCTGGGATACAGTCTCTGTATCTAGTTGACAACCTAGCGTCTGATACAGGAGATGATATGTATTCCTCGAAACCTGGTTAGGGGCAAGTAAACAAAACCAGCTCATGCCACCTTAAACAGAAGAGGCACTTGAATGGCATGTACAACTGTGAGGCCCAGAAGGGCATCAGGCATAAGTGGGTCTCAGAAATCAAAGAACGCAATCTCTGTTTGGGCCTCCTCTTTTTTCCCCATTACAACTGGGCTTCCTCTATGCGGTAATGGTTAGAAACCATGGTGTGCAAACTGGTCACAGATGACTTCTGGCTTGCATCATCTCAGCTAGTAGACCTAAAGGAAGAGAGATCTCTTTACCTTCCACAGACAGGACCCTGCAAAGAGACGCTGACTGACCTGGTTTGGGTCATGTACTCATAATTATACCCAGAGAGTCCTGGTGCCGCATTTGAGAGCTACACTAGATCCACAATGAATGAAGGCAGGTCAACTTTTTAACTGCAGGGTAAACCTGCTACCAAAGGGAGGGAGAGGCCAGGGAGGAAGAGACGTTGAGAAGATGAACACAACAGATAACCGCTACAAATGTTAACGAAAAACTACAACCAAATGTGCTGCAATAGAGATGAGTGTTTAACACCATAAAAACACTGATAAAGGAGGGATTTATGTCATGGAGAGGGCATTGCTGAGGGAGCAAAATAAGTAAATAAAGCCATAGAGGTGAGAAAGCACTGGAGATATTTATGGTCCAGTTTGGTTCAGCACTGGGTAGGTACCCCTGGTGGCTCAGCTGGTAAAGAATCTGCATTGCAGGAGACCTGGGTTCGATCCCTGGGGTGGGAAGATCCCCTGGAGAAGGGAAAGGCTACCCACTCCAGTATTCTGGCTTGGAGAATTCCATGGACTGTATAGTCCATGGGGTTGCAAAGAGTCGGATATGACTGAGCAACTTTCACTCAAAAACTCACTCAATTGGTAGGTATACCCAGAAGTATAGAGGGGGTTAAAGATAATGGAGAAGGTTTTGGAGGTATGTCTAAAGTGGTGACCTCACACCCTTTGGGGAAGGACGTTAATGCAAGGTCAGTCTATACTTAAGTTGGTGGGTTCAAAGGGAGTAATGGGGTAGGAATCATAATTTGCAAATGCTCCCCTGCCAAGCATGAGGGGTACACAACACTGCTCTCTGCATCCCACTCCCTGACCCCTGCCTGCTTGTCTCCTCCACCCCCAGAGCCCTGGGCCCCCCAGGATCCTCCCCGTGGCCTCTGCCTCTTCAGCTTTAAACTCTCCTGCAGCTCCAATCACTTCATGGGAAATACATGGGGAAACGGTAGAAACAAAGTCAGACTTTATTTTTTTGGGCTCCAAAATCACTGCAGATGGTGACTGCAGCCATGAAATTAAAAGATGCTTACTCCTTGGAAGAAAAGTTATGACCAACCTAGATAGTATATTCAAAAGCAGAGACATTACCTTGCCGACTAAGGTCCGTCTAGTCAAGGCTATGGTTTTTCCTGTGGTCATGTATGGATGTGAGTTGGACTGTGAAGAAGGCTGAGCACCGAAGAATTGATGCGTTTGAACTGTGGTGTTGGAGAAGACTCTTGAGAGGCCCTTGGACTGCAAGGAGATCCAACCAGTCCATTCTGAAGGAGATCAACCCTGGGATTTCTTTGGAAGGAATGATGCTGAAGCTGAAACTCCAGTACTTTGGCCACCTCATGCAAAGAGTTGATTCATTGGAAAAGACTCTGATGCTGGGAGGGATTGGGGGCAGGAGGAGAAGGGGACGACCCAGGATGAGATGGCTGGATGGCGTCACGGACACGATGGACGTGAGTCTGAGTGAACTCCGGGAGATGGTGATGGACAGGGAGGCCTGGCGTGCTGCGATTCATGGGGTCGCAAAGAGTCGGACACGACTGAGCGACTGAACTGAACTGCAGCTCCAATTCCGTAACACCTGGGAAAACTCTAACCCAGGACAAGCCCTTCCTTCTGTGCTTTCCCCATATCTGACTCCAGGAGCTGAGCAGTGCTTCAGGGCAAACTGGTGCAAGATACATTCAAGAAGGCCAACTTTCAAAGAGCCTTCTGCATGGCCAGACAGCTCACCTTTGCTTTTCTGTTCATTTTCTTACATGTTGATCTCAGCTCTCTTCTATTATCTTAAACCTTTATCCTCTTTTCTCATCCTCTGCTACGTCTAGCTAGTGGATCTCACCTTTCACTCCAGAGAACTGGATCTTCTCGGCTTCCCACCTCCCTCATCTCTCATTCTCTTCATCTGGCTTTAGCAGTGCATTTCTCTTGCTGTCCCAAGCTAACCCCTGCACCCAGGCTTTGATCTCTGCTGCCCCACCTCAGTGTTATGAACCTATGTCCATAGTTCTCCAGACACTCTATCTATCAGATCTGCCCACCTCAAGCACCTTACCCCTAGCTAATCCCTTCATTCTTATGCAACTACTCTTTTTAAACTCTTTCCCATGAACATCAAACATATTCAACTCTTTCCTTTTACAAAGGCAAAGTCCCAGGTCTTTACCCCCCTCCAGCCACTACCTTATCTTACTCCTCTTTACTACCATGCTTTTTGAAGGACTTATCTGCTGCCATACTCTTTCACTTATTTTCTCCTCTTTCACTTATTCCTCAACCAAGGCATCTGACTTCTGCCATCTTTCACTGAGTACTTCTTGCCAAGTGAAATCAGTTCAGTTGTTCGCCTTTCACATTCTTCACTGCTTCCTCCTACTGCAGACTTTATCTTCTTTGCCTCCACAGTGCCACACTCTTTCTTTCTTCAAACTTCTCTGTTATCTTTTTGTTGTAGTAAAATATATGTAAAATGTGTGTTTTTAGCTATTTTAAGTGTACAAGTCAGTGGTAATAAATACATCTACGATGCTGTACAACTATCACCACCAACTCTTTCCATAATCTTTTTTTAAAGTAACAATCTATAGATTTTTATTTGAATTTTTCTATTTTTAAACTGATATTGACTTTCTACTTAAATATTGATATTTTTAATTTTTGATTTTGTTATTGTTCTTGAAAGTAGCCCAGCTAAAGCTTATCAACCTCTGATGACAAAGCTCTTTCAGAAACAGAATAATCACTTCTTGAATGGCGGTGTACAAAAAATGAACATTGACCTGAACATTAACAGATGATTCCAGCCTTGCTTTCCTACTAAAAACTTAAGTGACTTAAAGTAAGTCAGTTTAATCTTTTCTGGCATTTAATATCTTCACTTGTTTTTTTTTTTTTTTTAATTTTTATCCATAATTTTTTAAAATAGAAATTCTGTATTACACTTCTGTACCCATTAAGCAATGACTCCTGTATCTCCCTTCCCTAGTCCCTGGTAACTTCTAAGCTGCTTTCTGTCCCTATGAACCGGCCTATTCTGGACACTTTATATAAGTGTGATTGTACAGTATTTGCCCACTGTGTCTGGATTATTTCACTTATCATGACATTTTCAAGGTTCATCCATGTTGTAGCATGTAGTAAAAACTTATTTCTTTTTATGAAATTATGAATAATATTCCATTGTATGGATCTATCACATCTGTTGATGATCACTAGTGTTGTGTCCACCAGGGAACAGAGGCATGCAAGTAGCTGTCTGAGACCTTCTTTACATTTCTTCTGGATATACACCTAGGAGTGAAACTGCTGAGTCGTATGATAATTTTATTTTAGCTGTTTGAGAAAGCGCCACAGTAGCTGTACCATTTTACAATCTCACCTGCAATGTATGAGGGTTCCAATTTCTCCACAAACTCACCAACACATGTTATTTTCCATTCTTTAAATTATAGTCATTATATTAATTTGCTTGAGCTGCCGTAACAGAATGCCACAGACTGGTTGGCTTAAACAACAGAAATTTGTTACAGTTGTGGAAGCTGGAAGTCCAAGATCAAGATGCCAGCAGGGTTGGTTTCTGATTAGGCCTCTCTTCCTGGTTTGCAGAGAGTACCTTCTTGCCCTGTCCTCACATGGCCTAAAAGACCTCACGTCTAGTGTCTTTTCTTCTTTATATCAGTTCAGTTCAGTTCAGTCACTCAGTTGTGTCCAACTCTTTGCGACCCCATGAACCATAGCACGCCAGGCCTCCCTGTTCATCACCAACTCCCGGAGTTTACCCAAACCCATGTCCATTGAGTTGGTGATGCCAAACAACCATCTCATCCTCAGGGCTACTGAATTAGGACTGCACCTTTATTACTTCATTTAGCTTCAGTTACCTCTTTAATTACCTCAGATAAGCAGATGATACCAATCTAATAGCAGAAGGTGAAGAGGAACCGAAGAGCTTCTTGATGAGGGTGAAAGAGAACAGTGAAAAGCTGGCTTAAAACTCAACATTCAGAAAACTAAGATCCTGGCATCTGGTCCCATCACTTCATGGAGAACAGAAGGGGAAAAGTGGAAGCAGTGACAGATTTTATTTTCTTGGGCTCCAAAGTCACTGCAGACTGTGACTATAGCCATGAAAATAAAAGACATGAAAATAAAATAATAGCTTATTGGAAGAAAAGCTATGACAAACCTAGACAGCATATTAAAAAGCAGAGACATCATTTTGCCAACAAAGGTCTGTATAGTCAAAGCTATGGTTTCTCCAATAGTCATGTATGGATATGAGAGTTGGACCATAAAGAAGGTTGACAGCCAAAGAATTGATGCTTTTGAATTGTGATGCTGGAGAAGACTCTTGAGAGTCCCTTGGACTGCAAGGGGATCAAACCAGTCAATCCTAAAGGAAATCAGTCATGACTATTCATTAGAAGAACTGATGCTGAAGCTCTAATACTTTGGACACCTGATGTGAAGAGCTGACTCACTGGAAAAGACCCTGATGCTGGGAAAGATTGAAGGCAAAAAGAAAACGGGCAGCAGAGATGAGATGGTTCGAGAGCATCACTGACTCAGTGGACATGAATCAGAGCAAAGTCTGGGAGACGGTGAAGGACAGGGGAGCCTGGCGTGCTGCAGTCCATGACGTTGCCAAGAGTCAGACACGACTTAGCGACTGAACAACAAAAGGCCTTATCTCCAAATATAGTTACATTGGGGGTTAGGGCTTCAACATATGAATTCTGGGGGACACAAGTCAGCTTAACAGGCCTCCTAGTAGGTGTGAGATGGCCTCTCACTATGGTTTTCTTTAGCCATTTTTCTATCTCCTTTGAAGATTCAACCTCCTCCAGTGTTGTTGGCCAGTCTGTAAGTTTTGTCTGACTATTTTTCCCCAGGGACTGTAGCTAGCCAGGCTCCTCTGTCCATGAGATTTCCCAGGCAAGAATATTGCCGTGGGTAGCCATTTCCTTCTTCAGGGGATCTTCCTGGGTGAAGGATCAAACCCTCATCTTCTCACTGGTAGGTGGATTCTTTACTACTGAGCCACCAGGGAAGCCTTCAGCCTCCTCTATCCAGCCATTAAATGCTGGAGATGTCAAGACTTGGCCAGAAGCCCTATCCTCTTTCATCCCACACTTTCTAGGCCATCGTGTTCTCCTCTACAATTTCAGTTACATGTCCGTGACTCCCAGTTTTAGAACACAGGACTCTCTTTGAATTCCAGACTCCTATAACCAACTCTATCCAATATTTAGATGCTTTTTGTATACATTTAAATAAACTCTTCTATAGTGCCTCCTATGTGACAGGCACTGTTTTAAGTTCTTTAAATCGGCTCATTCGCTCCTCTTAAGAACTCTATGAGAAAGGTAATAGTCCTAGTTACAGATGAGGAGACTGAGGCTAAATGATTTACATTAACTTGTGTGCACTCCCACACTGATAAATAGCAAAACTAGGTCACTCCAGAGCAGATGGTTCTGTACCGTAGTCCATGCTCTCAATCATTTTGTTATACTTCTTCTCAAATAGTCCCTTCAGCTCCATTTGTTCAGGGTCAAATTTCTGATTTTCATGCCTGTATTAGTTTGCTATGGCTACTATAACAAAGTCCCACAAATTGAGTAGTTTTAATAACATAAATGTATTGTTTCACAGTTTTGGAGTCTGGAAGTCCAAAATCAAGGTGTTGGCAGGCTTGGTCCCCTCCAAGGGTGATGAGAAATAATCTGTTCCATGCCTCTGGCCCAGCTTCTGGTAACCTCAGGCATTCCTTGGTTTATCAATGGTGTTCTTCCTGTGCTTTCACACGATCTTCCCTCTGCCCATCTGTGTGTCCAAATTCTCTGCCTTTTTTTTAAGCTGCGCTGCGTGGCTTGTAGGATCTCAGTGCCCTGATCAGGGGTTGCATCTAGGCCTTCAGCAGTGAGAGTGCAAAGTCCTAACCACTGGACTGCCAGGGAATTCTTTCCCCTTTTTAAAAGAACATCCAGTCACTTTGGATTAAGGCCTGTCCTAATGACCTCATTTTAACTCTGTAAACAAATAAGGTCACATTCTTTAACCTAATAGAGAGACTAAAGTCCTCACCCTGAGACCTACATTCAGAGGTACTGGGGTTAGGACTTTAGCCTATCTGTTTTGAGGGCACACAATTCAACTGATAACAATTTCCAAACCTGGCCTACCATAGTTCCCTAGCTCAATGAATACCACAATCATTTGTCCAAGTCCTAGGAGTCATCCTGGTACTTCACTTCCCTCACCCCCATGCCCAGGGCCCCACAGAGTCCTGTTACGGTACATGAATCACTCTTTAAGATCTTCCCTGCCCTTCATCTCCACTGCCACCATCGCAGGTCATGAACTCACTCTCTCACCTGGACTTCCATAACAGCCTCGAGCTGGTCTCCACCGCTTCCATTCAGCCTCCATGCTGTGCCCAGAGTAAACTTCCCAAATAGTTCTGACATCCTACTTGGGTCCACCCTTATCCTTGCCCTCCCTGCATGAAAACTCTGTTGGTTTCCCTCTTGCTGTTAAGACATAAACCAAAATCCTTACCCTGGCCCATAAAGCCTTCCCCGTTGAGCCCTGGGCCCGCTCCTGGCTCCTGTCCCCGCTCCTGGCTCCTGTCCTTCCACCAGTCCTGTTCTCCACTGCATGTCTCTTGGTTCCCTGGATAAGCTTTGCTCCCTCCCACCATGAGAAGGGAGGGAACTTTGCCCACAGTGTCTTCTGCTTAAATGTGCTCTCCAGTTCTTACTCTCCTCTCTAATCTCCTTTGTCTTTCAGATACTGTCCCTTTCTTGAGGAAGCCTTCCTGGCTCTCAAAGTTGACTGAGTGTCCTCCACTATATTCTCTTATTGAACTGGGTTCCTTTTCTTTGCAGCTCTTCTTCCATGTGAATGAGGCTCATTTGTGTTTTGTGTGATTTTTTCTCAGTGGCCTCCACCCGAGTATAAGCTCCATGGAGGAAAGATCCATTCTGCTCACTATTGCAGCCACCGTGCCTATCATGGACCACACATCCAGTACATATTTTTTGAGTGGACGAATAAAGAACTGGTTATTCTCCATTTGCTGCTATTTGATTCATTCTGCACAGGGAGGCTGACCTCTACAGATTTCAGACTTGGGGCTGGCTGGCTTCTGAGTCTGAGCAGAGGGCTGTACCAGCAGATCAGAGAGAAAGAGAAGAGAGGCATCGGGCTGCCTGCCTCCTGACTTAGGAGCTGACTATAGCTCCTAAGGGATGGCAGCTCTGGAACAAGCTGGCCCTAGGCGTGGTCATTGCTTCCCACTGTTGCTAGTTTCTGAATGTCTCTGCATTACTTAAAATTTTTTTTACTGTGCCCACAACTCTGTGAGTAGTTCTCCTTTGACCCTAGCTGTAACAGATAGAGATCAGTTTTAAGTCTATCGCCCAAGCAGCAGGGAGTAAGGGCCTGAACAGGGGAGACACTCAGAAAAGAAAGATGGGGATAGATCATGATAAATAAGCTCAACAAACTTTAGTAATCGAGTCCACATATGAACTATACTTTCTGACAGCAGGCATTATATTTCACTCATTCTTTATGTCTATGTCTAGCTTGTAGTAGGTACTCAATAAATATTGGTGAAATAATTGACTGGAAGGGTCAAAGACGATTTCATATTTCAATCTTGGGTGATTCCCCTTAAAGAGAGGAAAAGTCTGGTTAATTTGCAAGCAGTAGTTAAAGTACCAGCAAGAAAGACACAGAATGATACTGAAGAAAGACTGTGGACCCGAAATCCAACTTTCCCACTTGATCTTGGGTAAATGATTTGAGATCCTTCTTTGAGATTGTTTTGTTGTTTGTATAATGGGAATAAAAATCCCCAACTCACAGTGCTGCTAAGAGGAATACTTGAGATCATATGTATAGAGCATATATCCACCCTGAAAGGGCCCTTCACAGAGATCTCTGTGAAACAGAGATCCAAAAACACCAGGGACCACTCACAGGGGTTGCCTTTGAAGTTGCTGCTTGTCACCATAAACCAAGCCCTTAGTTACCTGTGTGTGTTATACTTTTCCCTGGACTCTCACTGTGGATTTTTAAAATCTTACTTCCACCTGCATTTTGTGTAATTCTAGAGGGTTACAACTTGTGCTCTCGTTTCTCAGTAGATTCTATTTTAGCATTTAGGACTCCAGGCTCCCCGGGGTGGACATGAGCCTTCCTCCTTGTATTGTGTTTTCACTTTGAGCACTTGAGTTAAGACCATCAGGAATACACTGACCCTGTAGCAGACTCGAACACTCCTTTCACCCTTGGTGCCCTCTGTATCTTCTCTAAATGTCTCTAAACCAACTCCTGTTGGTCTCAAAGATATAATTTCCCCCATCCAACTAGACAGTTGGCATCATATTTCAGTCCCAAAATGGTTGTTCCCAACACTCTGTACTGGATTTGCTGAAATAACTATGACTGCTTCCCCAGCAGTTGTGGGAACTGGGCAGACAAGACGAAGAAGTTCCCTTTCAAGATATTTATAATTCAGATGACCTCTGTTGACCTGCTACCCAGAATTACCCTTCCCTTCTAACCCAGAAGAGTTGACTTTCCTATTGTTTTGTCACTCCTTTCTCCTTTAAGGCGTTTCTGTAAGACTAGTTTTTGAAAGAATCTAACATATCCGGTTTTATTTTAGCGCTCCAGGCCTCAGGATTCAAGAACATTTTTCATCATGCAATTTACTCTGGTTGAACATTCACAACTTCTCACACATGCTGCTTCTCTAAGATTACCAAGACAAAGTTAGTGACTTCAAATTGAGAATGCCTGCTTTAAAGATGCAAATATTGAATATTTTAAATATGCATTAAATAGGTTGTAATAGTAAGACTCATGGAAGCCCATAGAATTTAGCATGGAGGAAAAACAAAAAAGTATGTATTGAATCTTCATTTGACGCATACAACTCATTCTTTACTACAATTTCCTTATTTCCAGATTTCTTAGTCATAGTATCTTAGGGTTACCTAAAAATGTTCCTGTTACATCATGGAAATATTTGCATTCTAACCAAATAATTTCAGAGCTTCTCAAAAGTTGAGGGAGATCCTGGCTGCTTCCATTATTTTTTGAGGTCCCCAGAATATTAAACTCTTTTTTTTTTTTTTCTGGCTAAGCTGCACAGCCTGTGAGATTTTAGTTCTTGACCAGGGATCAAACCCATGCCCTCTTCAGTGAAAGCATGGAGTCCTAACCACTGGACGGCCAGGGAATTCCCAAACTGTTTCTCCCTAATAAAAATTGGTGGTATTTTAAATGTCCACTTTTTAACAATTGATGCTTTTAACACAAAAGAAATTATGACACAAGACAGTTGTGCTAGTCAGAAGATAGTTAAAAGATTTAACTTTTAACACAAAAGGTGATATAGTTTAGTCAGGGATCTCAATTTTGAATTTGGATCGGGGGTGTCTTCTTTCAACCACTCTATCAGAATGTTTTTGTGTAACCTCCTTTGGAGGTGAGTCAAAAGCCCAAATTCCAGGCCTTTCGTAAACATGGAGCCTGAGCCAGATAGCCTTCCAGCTCTGTGTCCTTTCCTCCTCCTCCTTCTCTTACTCACATTATTATTTAGTAATATACCATGAATTAAAGATGACGATCAGCAAGCCTTATCCACTTATTCAGTGGTGTAAAGAAAAACTTTAAACAATCCTAGCTTGGGGAAATGCAACAAAGGGCAACTTCTAAGACTAGTTTCTCCCCCAAATGTGGAAGCCTAGGTTTTTCTGAGCTGACATTTTTAGGTGTTGGCTTGACATGTCTTGTTTAGATCACAAACTTTTTACAAAGAAACTACTTATTTTGAGCTATTACTAAAAATAGCAATAAATATTATTGAGTAATTCCTATTTAAACTATTTAAGACTTAAACAGGAAAACAATTTTCCATTCATGATATGGGCAACACTAACATTTATGCACATATGTTTAAAAATGTGGGAATATCCTGTACTCCATGATCCTGAATAGACACCATCACTGTCGTTGAACATATATGTACATAAGTAAATATTCATTCAGGTGATTGCCTTTGACTTAAAAAATGCTGTCTCAATTTTAGCAGCCCAGAAAAGATAACCTGACCGTCTGCATGTAATTTGTAGCTGAACCACACTTTTGTTAGACAAGTGGACTGTTCTAAGGTGTCAACAGAAATCAGATACAGGTGGACTTAGGTCAGCAGCCGCCTCGCCCGGGACCTACCGGATCAATGGGTCACTGGAAGGGAGATGGTGGGCGGTGCAGCAGACCCTCAAAGCAGCAACTGAAAGGTGTAAGGACCGCAGTCTTCCTAAGAGGCTGAGAAATCTCATCGTAACCCCATTTGCTCCAGGCCAGCCCAGGTACAAAGTGCATTAATGAAGGTGAAGCAGACTGGGGCTGAAGGTGAGCTCCTGCTTTTTGAAAATAAGAAAGAGACAATTTCAGCAGAGATGGCAAAAGAGTGCGGAGAAAAGAGCATTTAGAGATAAAGGGAATCGACAAATATATTCCCTTAATAAATACTCAGAGAAGCCATTTCAAATGTCAGCCTCCTTGCTGATAGATTTAAAAGGTTATTAAACAAGTAACAACTATTTGTAGTTTCTTTTAAGTTACACATTTTTGAGCTTGTTTGATCTTCTTAACAAGACCCAGAATGCCCCTCTTCCAATAAATGCACTGCACTGAATTCATGATTGCCTTACAATTTCCTCAGCACATAGACCCAAAAGGTCAAGTGGCCTCGTGTGTGATTTTTTCTGAAAATGGAACTGTCCTTTCAACAAATACAATTGGTGAGTTGAAAACAATGAAAAGAAAAATACGTCCAGTTGAATAAAACCATGAGATCCCAAACACTGAACTTTATCGTCTACTTCAATGACATAAGTGCTGGTTTATCTAGATGGGAGTTACCACCTAGTATTATAGTTGTTTGGAATAATACAAACACAAGTTATAATTACTTGAAATGTTAACTGTTTTTACTAAGATGGTTGCAAAGCTGTTTTTTGTTGTTTACTTGTTTGCTTTTGTAACTGGATATCTAGATTACAACTTTCAAGTGCTCTACGGACCAACCCTCTGATGCAAAGTTAGGGGCTTTATTTAGAATAAACTAGGGGGCATTTTTTTATTCTGAAATTAGGATTCCATTGCTCACAAAAGTTGCAAGTTTTTGTATCACCATTTGCAGGTCTTCTCCCCCTAGAATTTCTCTCATTTCTCTGTAACAACAAAAAAGGAAAGGAATATGTTCTTGAGGAAAAGTGCAATTGTTCAGAGACAAGGCCAGTCATCCTCTGAAGTTAAGCAGTGATGGTGTGGCACAGAACAAACTGGCAATTATTTGGTTTTCATTCCTGAACTTGAAATTATAACGAGAAATGATTTATTTCAGAGTCTAAAGAAAAATCCCACTGGTGTAGAAATTTTGGCAGGGGTAAATGAGGGGTCACTGGTTGTGCCGGTCAGCTCTCTGGGGAGCAGGTGCTGACAGAAGAAGTGGGGAAGGGTCTCTGGGGAGTAAGAGCTGAGAAGACAAATGGGAGGGAAGCCATCTGACCCAGGCTTCATTTTCACAAAGGCTTGTCTAAATGAGGGGCGCTCTGCCTGGTCAGTACAGGGGTCCTCTGTCTGGTGGAAATAGCTGGGCCCTGGCCACCGCCTGCCTCAGTCACTGCTGGGGGCTGCCCTGGCAAGAGCCAGACCTCACTCCAAAGCCCGGAGTGGCCGGGGCAGGTCTGGGGAGAGCACATTATCGCGTTATGGGAACAGTGGCTGGCCTCCAGCATCCTGCTAGACTCAATTCCATCCCCCTTCTAGGGGAGCCTTTGCTTTCCCTTCCAAACCCCTCAAATCTTCCTTGACCTTCACCTCCTCCCCATCCCTAGGAAAAGTCGAGGTTCTTCTCACTTCCTTATGCAGAGCACTTCAGTGTGATAAAAATACCTTTTCTTTCTCAGTGGGAGGAGTCATCTCTTCTATTCAAAGAGGGCTGCCTGGCATTTTCGCTGGATATGTTATAAATACACATATTAAGCCACTCCCTGAGTATGAGAAAATGGTTGTGGCAATTCTTGCTCTAAGCAGCACTTTCCCCCTTTTAATTGTAAACAGAAACAACTAGGGATGGTAAGAGCACAGGGTGAAATTTGAGAGCAAAAGCTGAGTTTACTGCCCAGGGTGCCTGCCCATTTGACTTCTCACTTTCTAAGCTCACCTCTGGGGCTAAGGGTTTACTTCCCTCAGAGACTGGTTTAGGGTGGTTTAGACTGGTAGAAGCTAGGAGTGACTTTCTTAAATATTCATGACTAAACAGAATTAGGGAATCAAACAACATTATTTGCTTCCAGTTGACATTTGATAAATGTTGCTTCTGCTACTTAATTGATAATTAATTCTGTTGAGAGCAGGAATTTTATTCCACAAACTCAAAAGTACAAACATATATTCTTGATTTGTTTAAAACCAAATTAGACCCCTATGTTTTTCCTATATTGAAATTCTGGAGACTTATTGATATGTATTATTTTGAAGATGGCCTATTTTGTAGGAGAGAAGCTTAAAAGGTAGGATTTTTAGGTCAAAAGGTCAGTGTATTCTGAAATTGGACATACAGTTCCACAGACGATCCCACACTCAGAAGTTTGAGAGCACCTGGTTATCTACACCCTCAGCAGCCTGGAAGTTATCAATCTTTTCAACTTTTGCCAAGCAGATGGGCAAAAATTCAATTTTGTTATGATTTAAATTTTCATTTCCCTGGCTACTGGCAAGATTGAGCAACTTGTTATGTTTATACAGCATCTGCACTTCCTTTGATCTACTGGGTCACCTGTCTTCTTATTGATTTCTAAAAAGCCTTATGTAAGTAAGGGCTCTCAGCTCTTTGTGTGTGTGTGTGTGTGTGTGTGTGTGTGTGTGTGTGCTGCAAATACATTGATAGTTAATTAATCACTTGTTTTTTGACTGGTTGTGGGTTAAAAAGACACAGACCCTACTCTCAGCTCATATTCCAATGGGGGCATCAGCTGAAAGACAGATAATGATAATACAACTTGACAGAGCTGTACCTGAGGGGGCGCTTCTAATATCTGCAGCAGGCAAAATTTGCTTTCACATTAATATTACTTTTTAATAATGAAAGCAATGTAACTTCATTGAAGGCCATTGGCATACTTTTATCATGAAGTCAGACAAAACGATGACTACGGCAGGATTTTGCCAGAGCTTGACCACTCATAAACTTATTTAACTTCTACCCCTTCTCACATGTCCCCTCTCAACCTACCACTCCCAAATTCCATTCTTCCTTAGAGTGTTTCTACCCACCCTTCTATTTTCAAAGGAATGGTATGTTAGTTTGTGACAGATTTTTTTTGTAGATCTCCAGTAAGTCTTAGACTCTTTAATACACATATTAAAGTCATCAGAGAAGATTTAGTTTCTTCAAATAGTTGACTATGCACAAAGAAGTTTAGACTTTATATTTTAAAATAGGAGGGCCCATTTTCCTATGTAGTATTAACTCATTTAACAAATTTTGATTGCTTACCCCCTATATACCAGGCATTGTTTTAAAAACTGGGGAAAAAAATCCGACTGTGGATATAATATTACATCTACATGCTCATGGGACTTATGTCCTAGTTGAAGCAGAGAATGGCATTAAATCAGTATAAACATAGTTTATAATGTCAAGTACATAATATAAAGAAAAATAAGATAGCTTAAGAGGAGTGTTATGGGATGAATTGTGTCCCCTCAAAAAGATGTTAATTCTCAGTACCTGTGAATGTGACCTTGTTTGAAAATAGGATCTTTGCAGATGATCAGGTCAATGATGACTCCAGGGTCACTGGAGGAGGCCCTAATCCAACATGACTGGAGTCCTTACAAAAAGAGGAAACTAAGATACAGTGACAGACATACACACAGGGTGAACGTCATGTGAAGATGAAGGCTGAGATTTGGATGGTGCTTCTATAAGCCAAAGAATGCCAGTGATTGCCAGCAAGCCACCGGGAGCTAGGAGCAAGGTATGGAGCAGGTAGCCCCTCACAGCTTTCAGAACAAACCAACTCTGCCAATGTCTTGATCTCAGGCTTCTAGCTTCCAGAACTGTGAAATAATACACTGCTGTTGAATCAAGACATCCAATTTGTGGTACTTTGTTAGGGAACCCTTAGGAAACTAATACAGCGAGGAAAAGTAGGATTTTAAGATGGGATGATGAGGGAAGTTCACATGCGAACAGAGAACAGAATATAGTCAAGCCGATAAATTGGGAGAAGCATGTACCAGACAAGGGAATGTCAAGGGCAAATAACCTCTGGTGGCAGCATGCTTGGCTCTTGTAAGGATCACCAAGGTCAGGATTCCTGATGCACAGAGAGCGAAAGGCAGGGAGAGTGGGAGGAGGTAAGGTCAGACCGTGTGGAGATCTGGCCATGGCGTGTGGACAGCTGGCTTTTTTCCGGGCACCACGAGAAGCAATTGGAGGGTTGCAGGCAGACACATGATGTCACTGGTGTCACAAGAAGCAAATTCAGTTTCCTGTGAAGCAGAAAACAAGGTTGAGTTTGGCATCTGTATTAGCCAGTGCTCTTGGAGTTGTAAGTAACGGGTTCAACTCAAACTTGACTAAACAAGGGAGGGAACTTAACTAGATCACATAACCGAAAGGCCCAGGAGTAGTTTAGGCAGGGCTGGGGATCAGCTCTGATCATCACAAATCTGTCTCATGCTCTCCTTCTTTCAGCTCTGCCTTCCTGTATGTTGACGCCCCTCGCAGACAGGTTTTTGTCATTATGTGGCAAAAGGACCCTCGCAGCTCGAGACGTTCGTACTTCTTAGCACTGGAGATCCTGATTTATATATAGTCCTACAATAAGTAGTGGTGATTTCTGAAGATAGTTTTTTGATCGACTGGTTTGGGTCATGTGTCCACCTCTTTGGCAAGGGAGCCCACGCACGGACTGAATGATACGGTGTCTGAGAAGCGCTCACCAACAGGAAGAGCTTTTCAGAACTCTAATTCATGATGTAGTGTCTGTGAATGGGACCTCCTGGAGTCGGGGAGTGCACAACCCCAGAGAGGTCACACATGGTGGTCCTTGGTTCTGTAACCTAAAGAACGGCAAAGGAAGTTGGGCAGGCACAAACAGCAGGTATCCCCTAGTACATCTCATTATAACTTTGAGAAAGGACTTTTTTTTTTTAGGACTGTTTATGACAAGTTCTTGGCTAGGCTTTTGCCTTCTTGGAACAAAACATGACTCATAAAATGCAAATCTAGAGTAGATAAATAGATTTATTTTAATTTGTCTAGGGATATCCTCTTAATTTAAGGAATACAAGTAATCCACCTTTGATAACAGTACTATAAATGGGATTATAATTCACAAATGCAGTGGCTCTTCCTTTCTAAGGACTTAATGCATTCATTTATTTCACAACTATTGGTTGGGCCCCTGATACTGATAAAGAATTCAAACATAGTGGGGGAACCAAACAAAAGTGATTTCTGTCTTCATGGGTGAGATGGACATTGGACAAGGAACATAGATATAAATATATACTTTATGTTGTGATAACTCTGGGGCTTCCCTGGTAGCTCAGATGGTAGAGAGTCTGCCTGCAGTGCAGGAGACCTGAGTTTGATTCCTAGGTCAGGAAGATCCCCTGGAGAAGGAAATGGCAACCCACTCCAGTATTCTTGCCTGGAGAATCCCATGGACAGAGGAGCCTGACAGGCTACAGTCCATGGGGTCCCAAAGAGTCGGACATGACTGAGAAAATAACACACACACAATTATGATAAAGGAAAAGAACTGGGTTCTCCCAGAGAGAATTGACAGGAGGTGGGGGTTAATTTACACTTGGATCAGAGATTTATCTGAGGTTGTGACATTAAAGCAGTTTGCTGGAGGATAAATAGGAATTAGCCAGATGAAGAGTGGGAGAGGCAGGCAGAGTATTCAGGCAGAGGGACCAGTATGTGTGAAGGCCTTGAGGAATTGTGGTTTTCACCAGACATCCCTGGCCAGGCCCAGGGACATTATCCCAGACATTTCCATTTCCACTGATTGTTGCTTTCCATAATATTTCAAATTACACTAAATTACATACATTCCCTTTTCATCATTACATGGTAGAATAAAAGTTTAGATTTTCCCCTCTGATGATCAAATATTTGTATATACTAGTGTACTAATATATGAGGATCACAAGCTGATCAAAAGTCATCAGAAGGTAGAATTTATTAAAGGAGGACTGTAATTATTTCATGCTGACAATATGTTTTCAAGTGTTTCTTAGTAATTTAACATTTTCAGTTTCTATGACTTTGTGGCACAAAAGAAGATGATGAAAAGATTTAGAAAAAAACAGCGGACACCAGATACAGACAGGAGTTTAGTATTTAAAGGGGATTCTCTGACGTCCTCTCCTGGCATCTGCTAAGTGAAGGACAGAAACCTGGGTGCTAGCCACTGGTGAGGAGGTGAAACGTAGCTGTCATGGTTCAACCTTGATTGACCAGAATCCAAAAGAAAACAGATGGCCCACTCAGAAGAGGCTAAATTGGGATGTTTTATATTCAAAGGGACTGTTTTCAAAGCTGTATGTGTGTAGGCTTAAGGCACTTCTTAATGAGCCCGTAATACCCAGGCCCACAGGGATAAGCAGAAGAGGTGTTTCCTAGACCCAAGAGAGAGACAGAGACACAGAGTCGTGTATCACCACCACTCTCTATGGGAGAAGCAACAACCTTTAGTCGAGAGACACTGCCAGCTGGAGGCAACTTTACAGGAAGGAAACAGAAGGGTGAAGCAACCCAACCTTCTTCTTGTTCCCTTCCTCTGACTTCTAGTTGAACCCAACCAGAAGGCCAAGTCATGAGCATCCACTGATGTGGTCCATATAGATCAATATTCCAGGAAGAGTGCAGGATGGAGAAGGCAAAGAGGAGATCTGACCCTAAGGAGGAAACATATTTTGCCACAGTTCTCGAGAGGCTTTCCACCAACCCCCAGGTACACATCTAGTCAACACCATGCTGCCTAGAATCCATCCAATTCTTGTTGACCATGTTTCATCGTCACAAATGTGCATGGATGTGTATTAAAAAATACCAAAAGTGCTTATCTGCTGATTCCTAGGATACCTTGCAAACTGGACAAGTAGTATCAACTCCTGTTTTTCAAGGTTTAGACCTATTTGTTGTTTTTTTTTTCTTTAACTGCAAGCCAGTCAACCCCTAAAAATGTAGAGCCCCACAGACTTCTGCAATCAGGTGCCCTTGGAACAATTCCCTAATTAAGTGATGAGATCCTTGAAGAAAGACATTTCTATCATACTGCTATCACCGTCATTACTCATCTTGGTTTTTAAATATCACAGAAATTTTCAAATATGAAAAATAGTATAAAGATAATGTATACTTGTATCTGCTACCCTAATTTAGAAAATGTTAATATTTTGATGTTTGTTTCAGAAATTTTACATAAAATATCACAGAGTGGAAGGCTTCTTGTCACTTGTTATCTCTACTCATTCAATAACTTTCATTTTAAAAACAGGTACTGAGCAACAACTTGTTGCTGCTTAGTCGATTCTGTTGTGTCCGACTCTGTGCAACCCTATGGACTGCAGCCTTCCAGTCTCCTCCATCCACAGGATTCTCCAGGCAAGAGTACTTAGAGTGGGTTGTCATGCCCTCCTCCAGGGGATCTTCCTGACCCAGGGATCCAACCTGGGTCTCCCACATTGCAGGCATATTCTTTACCTGTGAGCCACCAGGGAAGCCCGAGCAACTACTTACTCTACTACAAATCCAGGCGGTAAAAACAAGTAAGACTGAGACTTGTTTCCTTTCCTCAAGGTGCTCCCGATCTAGTAGAGTGGGAGCAGACAAGGAAACACCTAGGAAGAAGATGTGTAGGAGTGGAAAAGAATTTAGATCCCTTGCCTGAGCGACTAAGAATAGCCCAGATCCCACACATGGGTAAAGATGCTCATTAAATATAAATGTATTGAACTGATCCTGGAAGTTGTAGTTGCAAAACCTAATGCAAGTGTCAAAAGAGAAGAGAGGAAGAGAAGAAACAGGAGGAGATGGAGAGTGGAGGCCAGAAGAGAAAGAAGGGACATCAGAAGCTCTTGGGCTCCTAACTATTTACTCCGTGGGCATTGTTCACAGAGACACGTTCCCCCACCCCTCCCCCTTCAAGGGCGCTTGATTCAGAGGCTGTGGCTCAGGAAGGTATAGGCAGTCTTTGGTACAAAACTGAAACTCTGTTCTTTTCTCTCCCACTTTGGAATGCCTTTATCTTAGGGATAACCTGGCATCATCCCTCAATATATTAAAAAGCAAGATATTTTCAAAGTTTGTTTCTTTAATTCTGATTCAAAATACTTTGTGCAGAGACAATCCACCCTAACCACATGGCAACTATGACAGGTCTTATCTGTGACTTGTGGAAGGGCCACTGTCTATTTTCTTTCTTGGCAGACATGACTTTGTGGAGTATTCAGCAGTTATTATCCCTAAAATGGCTGATGGTCTATTTGTGGTAGGTGGGTGAGAACAGAGAGAGAAGCAAACAAACCAGTAGCTTCTGCACTGAAAACTTGGCAGTACACAGCCGCAGTGGAAACTGAAGAGCGTAATGGATAAGGCCACAATTGCACTAACACAGTGACAGGTCAGTTCAGTCGCTCAGTCGTGTCCGACTCTTTGCGATCTCATGGACGCCAGGCCCCCCTGTCCATCACCAACTCCCGGAGTCCACCCAAACCCATCTCCATTGAATCAGTGATGCCATCCAACCATCTCATCCTCTGTCATCCCCTTCTCCTGCCCTCAATCTTTCCCGGCATCAGGGTCTTTTCAAATGAGTTAGCTCTTCATATCAGGTGGCCAAAGTATTGGAGCTTCAGCTTCAAAATCAGTCCACCCAGGACTGATCTCCTTTAGAATGGACTGGTTGGATCTCCTTGCAGTCCAAGGGACTCTCAAGAGTCTTCTCCAACACCACAGTTCAAAAGCATCAATTCTTTGGCGCTCAGCTTTCTTTATAGTCCAACTCTCACATCCATACACGACTTCTGGAAAAACCATAGCTGACAACTTTGCCTCTAATTGTTTTGTTTGTTCTCTACTTTTTTGTTTTGGTTGCACCACTCAGCATGTGAGACCCTAGTTCCCTGTGCTGTGCTCTGCTAAGTCTCTCAGTTGTGTCCTTCTCTTTGCCACCCTACGGATGGTAGCCTGCCAGGCTCCCAGCCACATCTCATATCTCCAGCCTTGGCAGGTGGGTTCTTCACCACCAGCACCACCTGGGAAGCCCCCTAGTTACCTGACCACAGGTCAAACTGTACCCCCTGCGGTGGAATAGACCCCTACAGTGTCTTAAGGCTCCCAGGAAATCTCTCCTCTTATTGTTTCTGATCGAAATGTATAATAGACACCTTTTTACCAAATGAGAAACTTGCCACCAATGAGGTGTTTGACGCTGGCCAATTTTATTAAAATTTCTAGTGTCTAGTCCATAGTAAGCTATAGCCAGTATTAAAGGCTCAGGAAAAGAACATCAATAGACAACATTTTTTCAGGACTAAACCTGTATACTTGTGTATTTAGAAAAACAGTAATTGAAGATAAATACACTACACTGAAAAGCATGATGCATTTTGGGCTTCCCTAGAGGTTCAGACGGTAAAGGATCCACCTGCAATGCAAGAGACGCAGGTTCGAACCCTGGGTTGGGAAGATCCCCTAGAGAAGGGAATACCTACCTGCTCCAGTCCTCTTGCTTAGAGAATTCCATGGACAGAGGAGCCTGGTGGGCTAGAGTCCATGGGGTTGCAAAGAGTTGAACACGACTGAGAAACTAACACTTTCAACACTTTCTCCAAAATCAGGTAACTAGAAGGCTTAATGAAATGAGTTGTGGAAACTTTTCACAAGGGGAGCTAGTCTTTTCAAGCTCGAATTTCTTCACATTCTGCCTTCCTTAAAGTGGCTGGTTAGGTCTTCCAATAGCAAAAAGTGCAAGTCTATGCAGCATCTTGGTGCAGATTCAGAGGAGGCCCCCCTCGAGGCTCACGCAACCCTGCCAACTTGTGCCTCTGGGTGAGAGGAAGGAGCCCTTCGCACTTGGCAGCCCGAGACCAGCACTTACCCCCATGCCCAGGCACGTTTGTGCAGTGCGCAAACTGTACAACCAGGTGCCCTGATTCCCGTGCCAAAAAACACGGCTTCAGAACAATGCACTGAATACCTCCCAATGCTGGGCACTCAGCCAGGCCCTGGAAATAAAAAAAGGAATAAAACAGAGTCTACTCTTGGAGCCTGGGAAGAGGGCCATGTAAACAGATTACCACAATAAGACTGAATAACGTGATCAAAGAGAAACACACACACATTGCTACTGAATCACAAGTTAAGGAACCACTCATTTCTCTTGGATGCGGCTGTGGTCAAGGAAAGTTCAGAAAGGAAGAGGCATTTGAATGGGGGTTCAGTGGGTGATGAGTGGAAGTCTATGAGGGGGGAGAAGGGGATTGGGGTGTTTGGTGACAAGGAGGAGCCTGAGTTTCTTCTGCTACCCCAAACTCAGGAAAGCCTCAGTTGAAGCTTTATCTCTTGACCTAGGACTTGGGTCTCACTGCTTCTGTTCGGTTTGTCTATGTCTTTTTTTGGCCTCTGAGGTGATCCAGACAGCTCAGCAGTGGGGCTTATATAAACAGAGTAACAGACAGTGTTTTTTGACAGCATAGCTCTGTTGGGCATCTGAGGAGGCAGGAGGTGACTAGTCAAAGGCTGGATTTGGGAGTATGGCCAAATGGCCTCCTTGTAGATGTAGCAAACAAGGACATTCCAGGAAGAGGGAGCACCATGATCCCACAGTATTTTGTTTGCCAGATGGATATCTCCTTAGTGACAAACATTTAGTTTGCCTGTAGGTGTGACCTTTGGTTACACAACAGAATTGTGAATTAGCTAGAATATCATGTTTGAAAGACCTAGACTGCTTATTTCCCTAGAAGGATCAGTTTGTTTGGCCCAGAAAAGCTGTTCCAAGACCACAGATGACATTTCTAACTCTAGTGAACTTTTTCCCTTGTTGGCACATTGCTACTGGTTGCTAGAAGACACGGCCCCTCACAAGCCATCATCACTCTCAGAGAAGCATTTGTGTGTGTGTGTGTGTCCTTTTGGCAGGAAGCCAGAGGTGTCTTTTCTGGGTTGTTAAGGGGGAGAGTCATATGCAGGCACCAGAAAGTATTGGGGTACAAGGGTCAGAAGCAGGGAGCTGTATTTCTTCCCCTGGAGTTAGGCACTGTGACTTTGCTGTGATGCTCTGAAACAACCTTGTCCTCTGAACCTGTTTGTGCAGTTCAAGGCAGACAGGAAGCTTCACTGGACACTGGTCTGTGCAATCGCAACGTAATAATAAACTTGCTGAGGCTCTTTCTACTGATTAGTTTCAAACTAGCTATTCCAGGCCACACACTCATAAACCGAGTTCTCCTTTCATGACCCTAATGTTGAGATAAAAGGTGGTGGTGAGTTATACAGCACCAGCCCTCAGGAAGTGCCCGAGGGCCCTCCTGGCAACAATCTGATAACCACAGAAAGCACCGAGGAGTGCCTCCCCGCCTGTGTGTGACCCCCTGGTGCCCATAAACCCTGCTTCCGAAGCTCCCAGCGACTGAGAAATGGAAAACTCGCCCACATTCGCACGTAGGAAGAAGTCATCAAAGAGAACGTGTACTCAAGCGTACTTTGTAAACACAAAGGGAACATTCTTGCAAAGTAGGCAGGCACAGTAAAACATGGCAGGTCAAAGAATGAAGACAAAGGGCTGTGCCAGCCCATATTCAAGGATCCTGTTGAAGGGGGGGTCCGTGGTGATCAATATCATTAGGAAAGTATCATATACCAAAATTCCTCAATCACCCTATAAAGAATTCACATTGTTTCATTCAGAAATGTGAAAAAGATACCCCCATTCCATCAGCTGCTTATGTCAAAATCTAGGTCATTATTTATTTCTCTCTTTTCTCCATTCCCCCCCCACCAACCCATGAATCTGTCTGTAAGTCAACTTCCAAATTACATGTTGAGCTGTCTACCTCTGTTTATCTCTAAGCCATGATCCCAGTCCATGTCATAATAATCTGATGCCCAGATGATCTCAAGACGTTCCTCTATACTTGGTCTGCTTTCCTCCACCTCTCATTTCTGTGTGGGAACATCTTTCTAAGTATAAACAAATGGAAGAAATTAACAAAGGAAAAGTTCTGTAGATTTGATAAAAAGCTTAAAATTTTAAATGTCAAAAAATCACCACGCATACCTTTAGCAGTATGAGAAGGCTCAGTATATATATTTACTATATATGTTTAAATATACTTATATGTATATACGGCTCTATATTAATTTATTCAGTGAATATGTAACTTTTAAAATAAAAAATTACATGCAATAACAAATAAAAAATTACATACAATAATATATGCTATACGCAACTAAAATTAAGTAACAAACTGGAAAAGTATTTGACAAAAATATGATAAACACTTAAAATATATTTGATAGACAATATATATAAGCTCATATAGCTCATTTCAACTTAGACAAGACCCTGATGCTGGGAAGGGTTGAAGGCAGGAGGAGAAGGGGACAACAAAGGACGAGATGGTTGGATGGCATCACTGACTCGAGTTTGAGCAAGCTCCCGGAGTTGGTGATGGACAGGGAGGGCTGGCGTGCTGCGGTCCATGGGGTCGCAGAGTCGGACACGACTGAGCGACTGAACTGTGACAACAACAACATATAGCTCAAAAAACATTAGGACCATTAGCATCAAAATGGATAAGGAGGGCTTCCCTGGTGGCGCAGTGGGTAAGAATCCGCCCGCCAGTGCAGAGGACACGGATTTGACCGCTGGTCCGGGAAGATCCCACATGCCATGGAGCAACTAAGCCTGTGCGCCACAATAGCTGAGCCTGTGCTCTAGAGTCTGAGCGCTGCAACTACTAACCCGCAGAAGCCTAGAGTTGATGCCCTGCAACAGGAGAACTCAGAATGAAAAGCCCGTGCACTGAAACGAAGGGTAGCAACTAGAGAAAGCCCCTGCGCAGCAATGAAGACCCAGAGGAGCCAAAAATAAATTAAAAAAAAATTAAAAGTGCTCAATAAATGCTGCTTGAAAAAATAAATTAAATAATGAAAAAAGTATTTTGAAATAAACTACCAGATTTTTTCAACCAAAACTGGGTAATGATGCTAATAGTGAATCACTGAAAATTAAATACAAATAGATAAGCAAGCAAAAAATGTTCTGTCTCACTAATAATCAGATAAGTGAAAAGTAAAAGTTGAGATATTACTTTTTGCCTGTTAGAGTAGCAAGGCTTTTTTAAAAATTTAATAAATCTATCATTTTCATCCAGCTTGTAGGAGTATACAATTTCTTTGGTAAGAATTCTGGCAATGACCGCTATCTCAAAAGCTCACATTTTATTTCTAGGAATTTATCATCACAGCTACAGGAAGATTCAATTATAATGGCTTATGCAAGGAGATCCAATCAGTCCATTTTAAAGGAGATCAGTCCTGCGCATTCATTGGAAGGACTGATGCTGAAGCTGAAACTCCAATACTTTGGCCACCTCATGCAAAGAGTTGATTCATTGGAAAAGACTCTGATGCTGGGAGGGATTGGGGGCAGGAGGTGAAGGGGATGACAGAGGATGAGATGGCTGCATGGCATCACCGACTCGACGGACATGAGTTTGAGTGAGCTCAGTGAGTTGGTGATGGACAGGGAGGCCTGGCGTGCTGCAATTCATGGGGTTGCAAAGAGTCGGAGACGACTGAGCGACTGAACTGAACTGAACTGATCTAAGAATTATTTATAAAATCAAAAATTGGAGAAAATATATGTCACCTATAAATTTAACATAATTCTAATAAAAACACCCTCAGAATCTTTTTAGTAGAAAAAACTGATCCAAAAAATCGAATGAAAAAATAAACAGGAATGGCCAGGAAAACTCTGAGAAGAGATAAGAACAATGAGGACTAACAGTACCAGACACATATGAAAAATATTTTAAATCCTCAATGAGTAAAAGAGTGTAGCACTAGAATGTTAATAGAGACAAATGGAACAGACTAGACACAAAACACATACATGAACTTATCCTGTGAAAAAGGAAGCATTTCAAATCAAAGGAGGAAAAGGTGGGCTAATGAATAAATGATGGTAAGACAACTAGACAAGTATAAGGAAAAAAGTTGGATCCATGTCTTTGTAACACTTACTCCCTCCAAACAAAGATATATATATTTACACAAATATAAATATAAACATATATATGTAAATATACAGGACCTGTAGAAGTGCTGCTCAGTTCAGTTCAGTTGTTCAGTTGTGACCAACTCTTTACGACTCTGTGAATCGCAGTACACGAGGCCTTCCATCACCAACTCCCGGAGTCCACCCAAACCCATCTCCATTGAATCGGTGATGCCATCCAACCATCTCATCCTCTGTCGTCCCCTTCTCCTCCTGCCCTCAATCTTTCCCAGCATCAGGGTCTTTTCAAATGAGTCAGCTCTTCATATCAGGTGGCCAAAGTATTGGAGCATCAACTTCAAAATCAGTCCTTCCAATGAACACCCAGGACTGATCTCCTTTAGGATGGACTGTTTGGATCTCTTTGCAATCCAACGAACTCTCAAGAGTCTTCTCCAACATTACAGTTCAAAAGCATCAATACTTCGGTGCTCAGCTTTCTTTATAGTCCAACTGACATCCCTGGTGGCTCAGACAGTAAAGTGTCTGCCTATAATGCAGGAGACCTGGGTTTGATCCCTGGGTTGGGAAGATCCTCTGGAGAAAGATCTGTTCTTTCTTGGGCTTCCTTGGTGGCTCAGATGGTAAAGCATCTGCCTGCAATGCAGGAGACCTGGGTTTGATTCCTGGGTTGGGAAGACCCCCTGGAGAAGGAAATGGCAATCCACTCCAGCACTCTTGCTGGGAAAATCCCATGGACAGACGAGCCTGATAAGCTACGGTCCATGGGGTCGCAAAGAGTTGGACATGACTGAGTGACTTTCACATCACTCTCACATCCATACATGACCACTGGAGAAACCATAGCCTTGACTAGACGGACCTTAGTCGGCAAAGTAATGTCTCTGCTTTTGAATATGCTATCTAGGTTGGTCATAACTTTCCTTCCAAGGAGTAAGCGTCTTTTAATTTCATGGCTGCAATCACCATCTGCAGTGATTTTGGAGCCCCCCAAAATAAAGTCAGCCACTGTTTCCACTGTTTCCCCATCTATTTGCCATGAAGTGATGGGACCAGATGCCATGATCTTCGTTTTCTGAATGTTGAGCTTTAAGCCAACTTTTTCACTCTCCTCTTTCACTTTCATCAAGAGGCTCTTTAATTCTGCTTCACTTTGTGCCATAAAGGTGGTGTCACCTGCATATGTGAGGTTATTGATATTTCTCCCGGCAATCTTGATTCCAGCCTGTGTTTCTTCCAGTCCAGCGTTTCTCATGCTGTACTCGGCATATAAGTTAAATAAGCAGGGTGACGATATATAGCCTTGACGTACTCCTTTTCTTATTTGGAACCAGTCTGTTGTTCCATGTCCACTTCTAACTGTTGCTTCCTGACCTGCATACAGATTTCTCAGGAGGCAGGTCAGGTGGTCTTGTATTCCCATCTCTTTCAGCATTTTCCACAGTTTAGAAAGAATCAAAGTACTAGAAGAAAACAAGGGAGAAAAATTAGTCAATTTTTTTTAAAAATCAGAAAGGCTTTTCTAAGAATGACACAAAAGGAGCCACAAAAACAAATATCGGTGTTTGACTATACAAAAATGTATTACAAAATTTCTACACGGCAAGATTTCACAAGGGAAGTCAAAATCGAAAATAAACTGGGAAAAAGTTGTGATCCACCGTCTTGACCATTCCAAGCATACAGGTCTGTAGCATTAAGGACATGCATACTGCTGTGAGACCTTCGCCACCATCCATCCCCAGACTTCTTTTCATTTTGCAAAACAAACTCTGTTCTCATTAAACAGTAAGGCCCCATCCCTCCCTCTGCAATCTACTTTCTCTCTCAATGAATCTGATGACTCCAGGTACCTGATGTAACAGGAATCATGTCCTAAGTGTCCTTCCGTGAACTGGCTTATTTCACTTAACACCGTGTCTTATGGGTCATCCATGTTGCAGCATGTGTCAGAATGTCCCCCCTCCCTTTTTAAGGCTGAATAACATTACCTTGTATGTATTTCTCACATTTTCAATCCATTCATCAGTCGATGAACATGTGAGTTGCTTGGCAATTTTGAAAAACACTGCTCTGAACTTGGGTGTACAAATACCTCAAGTCCTCACTTGTATCTTTTTGCACTTTGGAAATTCCATTAGTAATAAACTGCTGTATAACAAACCATCCCAACCCTGGACGATTTAACAACAATGATATATTATTTCTCCTGGTTCTGGGGGTTGGCTGGGCTGTTCTTCAATCTGTTTACTTGCCCTCAGTCACACGGCAGAATTCAGATGGGAGATCTGGTGGGCGCAAAGGTCCACACTGACTTCTTTCACATGTTTTGCAGTAGGTCTTGGCTTCTCCTGTCTGGTTTTCTTCCGTATAACTTTGTATCCTCTGATAGGTTAAACCACTTTCCTTATTGGCAGACTCAGAGAGCTGTTCAAGAGGAGAAGGCAGAAACTGCAAGGTTTCTGAAATGCAGGCTCTGGAACTTGCACAATATCACTTCTGCTACCTTCCGCTGGTCAAAGCAAACATCAAAGACAGCTCAAATTCAAGGAGTGGGAAACAGACTCTATCCTTTGATGAGAATAGCTCCAAAGAATCTGTGGTCATATTTAACCTACCACAGGAATAGATTACCTATTCAAACATATTAAATAAAAAGGTTCATAAATAAATCATAATGATATGGGAAAATTCATGTCATAATATTTTAAAATGCAGAGGGAAAACTTGTATGTGAATTAATAATTTATATTGGTAACGCCACTGTCTCCTGGCTTCCCTGCTGCCTCCTTAAATACTCTATTTTCGATCTTTTTTGTTTCTACTAGAGATTGTGGCTCGATTCAAAATGGCTTAAATACTAAGGAATATGGATTATTTCACATAACGAACACATCTGAAGAAGGGTAGCTCCAGTGGTTGAAAATGCATCTACTCCCTAATGTCAGAAGGGACCCGTGTCAGCGTTTCAGCTTGATCTTCAGACAAGTCTCCCTCATGGCTGAAAGATGGTTGCTTCAGTAACAAGTGTCCCATCCACACATCCAAAGGAAGAAGAGGTATTATAGTGAAAAATTATAAACATATTGAAAAGTTGAGAGTGGTGCGACCTAGATTTAACTATTGATAACACTTTGCCACAGGCTTTCCAGGTGGCCCAGTGGTAAAGACTCTGTCTGCCAATGCAGGAGATGCGGGTTGGATCCCTGGGTCGAGAAGATTCCTTGGAGAAAGAAATGGCAACCCACTTCAGTATTCTTGCCTGGGAAGTTCCATGGATGGAGGAGCCTGGTGGGCTACAGTCCACGGGGTCTCAAAAGAGTTGGACATGACTTAGTGACTAAACCACAGGGACGAAACATTTTGCCACATGTCATAATTGCTTGACCTGTCTCTTTTACTCTGTGACTGATACATGTCTACATGTTTATGTTTTGTTTCCTGTGTCATTTGAAAATCAGGTGCAAATATCATAACTCCACCCCTACATAATTCAGCCTGTATTTCCTAAGAATAAAGATGTCTTCTGTAGAGTTACAGCCTCTCACTGAAGAAAAATTAACAGTAATCCTTTAACGTCACTTAATGTTCTGTCCCAAGTTCAACTTTCCTCAGTTATCCCTAAAATGTGTTTTGTAGCTTATGTAATTCAAGTCAGAATCCAATTGAGTTGCATATATGGCACTTGGTTTTATGTTTCTTTGGTCCTTTTAAATTTAGGACATTCTCCCAATTTTTCTTTTTTTTTTTTTAATGACAGAAACTAAATGTTACAACTTATTCCATTTTCATGATTACAGGCATTACAGGGCAAGGTGAGTAAACAAGGCAAGTCAAGTGACCTCTTTTCTTTCCCCACCCCCCATTTAATCATATGCAGCATTTTGGCATTTTTATGATAAACAGGTGGACTTAATTCATTGACTTAAGTTGAAAGCTGGCAGCAGTAAATCTTTGTCATTTAGGACCTTCCTCCAGAGCCACTCCAAGGATTTTAATTCCTGAAGTACACCATGCGTTCTGAAATGGTGTTCACTGCAGCATTCATGAAGCTTTCATGTCTTAATAGGAAATCTGACACCACCTGTTAAGGTAGGGAACCGTTGAAAGCCATCTTCCTCTTGGCTAACCCAGTCCACCGGCAATCACAGTAAAATGACTATATAAAAATAAAACTGTGCTCGCAAGCATTGACTGGAACTGTTGTGCTGGGGACCCTTTCTGGAGTATTAGCTCCCTCAGAGAAAAGAGATCTTAATCAGTTGCTTCCATGAACAAATAACCCCAGTAGAGTGTATGTAATGTCCTTCAAAGAATGACTCAAGGTCAGGCAACCTTAGTCATCCTGACAAGCTTATGCGTGTTTTCATACAAGATATATTTAAAACTGATCCCAGACCAAGTATTGCAACCATAATCCCAAATAATCCCATTATTTAGAACATGGAGTTCCTGCTGAGATGCCAAAGCCAGAAATCTCAAAGCAAAGTGATGGTTCATCATCTTTTACAAAAGAGAGAAAAATAGCAAGGAGGAAAGGAAACTCCTCCCTCCTAAATTCATCAAATCAATGTTATCTTCGGTTTTAATTGACATAATCCAGAGACCTCAATTTCCTGATTTGAGGAGTCCACTCTCAAGATGACTGTCAAGGTCAAGAAGAGCCTTCAGGCTTTTCTTTGCCATGGCCCATGAACTCCAGTCCTTCAGTAGGAATCTCCTTCTCCTTTATTGCTTTCTGAACACACTGATGGGAGTGCTTGAAGAGGCTGGGCAAACCCAGTGATTGAAGCGCTGGACATACTCGAGCTTTGTGTTGGTGCAAGCCTCCCCCACGCTCTTCGTGGTGTCACTGAGTTTTTCTTTTGAATTATTCTGATATGCTTCCTCTTACATCATTTATATTGCTCCTCTTATCTCTGCATTTCTTACAAACTTCAAAATTGGATTTAGAAGTTTAAAGAGATTCATGTTAAATCTCTTTGGCAAGAATGTTTCATAAGTAGTATATTGTACCTTATGTCTCCTTTTATCATTGTTGTCTAGTCGCTAAGTCGTGTCCGACTATCTGTGACCCCATGGACTGCAGCATGCCAGGCCTCCCTGTCCTTAAGTATCTCCCAGAGCATGATCAAACTCATGTCCATCGAGTCCCTGATGCCATCCAACCATCTCATCCTGTCATCCCTTTCTTCTCCTGCCTTCAATCTTTCCCAGCATCAGGGTCTTTTACAGTGAATCAGCTCTTCACATCAGGTGGCCAAAATATTGGAGTTTCAGCTTCAACATCAGTCCCTCCAATGAATATTCAGAACTGATCTCCTTTGGGATTGACTGGTTGGATCTCCTTGCAGCCCAAGGGACTCTCAAGAGTCTTCTCCAACACTACAGTTCAAAAGCATCAATTTTTTGGTGCTCAACCTTCTTTATGGTCCAACGCTCACATCTATACATGACTACTGAAAAACCATAGCCTTGACTAAATGGACCTTTGTTGGCAAAGTAGTATCTCTGCTTTTTATACCCTGTCTAGATTTGTCATAGCTTTTCTTCAGAGGAGCATCTGTCTTTTAATTCTGTGGCTGCAGTCACCGTCTACAGTGATTTTGTTGCTACTGCTGCTAAGTCGCTTCAGTCGTGTCTGACTCTGTGCGACCCCATAGGTGGCAGCCCACCAGGTGTCACCATCCCTGGGATTCTCCAGGCAAGAACACTGGAGTGGGTTGCCATTTCCTTCTCCAGTGCATGAGAGTGAAAAGTGAAAGTGAAGTCGTTCAATCGTGTCCAACTCTTAGCAACCCCATGGACTGCAGCCTACCAGGCTTCTCCGTCCATGGGATTTTCCAGGCAAGAGTACTGGAGTGGGGTGCCATCGCCTTCTCCGACAGTGATTTTGGACCCCAAGAAAATAAAATCTGTCATCGTTTCCAGTTTTTCCCCATCTATTTGCCATGAAGTGATGGAACCATATGCCATGACCTTAGTTATTTGAATGTTGAGTTTCAAGACAGCTTTTCCACTCTCCTTTCACCTTCATCAAGAGGCTGAGGGATTAGAGGGATATAATCTGCATATCTGAGGTTGTTGTTATCTCCTGGCAATCTTGATTTCAGTTTGTGCTTCATCCAGCCCAGCATTTAGCATGATGTACCCTGGTGGCTCAAATGGTAAAGCATCTGCCCGCAATGCGGGAGACCTGGGTTTGATCCCTGGGTTGGGAAGATCTCCTGGAGAAGGAAATGGCAACCCACTCCAGTACTCTTGCCCGGAGAATCCCATGGATGGAGGAGCCTGGTAGGCTACAGTCCATGGAGTCGCAAAGAGTCAGACACGACTGAGCGACTTCACTCACTCACTCACACTCACTCTGCATATAAGTTAAATAAGCAGAATGACAATATACAGCCTTGACACACTCCTTTCCCTATTTGGAACCATTCCATTGTTCCATGTCCAGTTCTAATAGTTGCTTCTTGACCTGCATACAGGTTTCTCAGGAGGCTGGTAAGGTGGTCTGGTATTCCCATCTCTTTAAGAATTTTCCACGGTTTGTTGTGATCTATACAGTCAAAGGCTTTAGAATAGTCAATGAAGCAGAAGTAGATGTTTTTCTGGAATTCTCTTGCTTTTTCTATGATCCAACGGATGTTGACAATTTGATCTCTGGTTCCTCTGCCTTTTCTAAATCCAGGTTGAACATCTGGAAGTGCTCAGTTCATGTACTGTTGAAGCCTAGTTTGAAGGATTTTGAGCATTACCTTGCTAGCATGTGAAATGAGCCTAACTGTATGGTACTTTGAACATTCTTTGGAATTGTCTTTCTTTGGGTTTGGAATGAAAGCTGACCTTTTCCAGTTCTGTGGCCATTGCTGAGTTTTCCAAATTTGCTGGCATACTGAGTGCAGCACTTATATATCATCTTTTCAGATTTGAAATAGCTCAGCTGGAATACCATCATCTCCACTAGCCTTGTTCATAGTAATGCTTCCTATGGCCCTCTTGACTTCACACTCCAGGATGTCTGGCTCTAGGTGAGTGACCACACCATCATGGTTATCTGGGTCATTAAGACCTTTTTTGAATAGTTCTTCTGTGTATTCCTGCTGCCTCTTCTTAATCTCTCCTGCTTCTGTTTTGTCCATACTGTTTCTGTGCTTTATTGTGCCCATCTTTGCATGAAATGATCCTTTGATAGCTCCAGTTTTATTGAAGAGATCTCTGGTCTTTCCCATTCTGTTGTTTTCTTCTTTCTTTGCATTCTTCACTTAAGGCTTTCTTATCTCTCCTTGCTATTCTCTGAAACTCTGCATTCAGTTAGGTATATCTTCTGCTTTTGCTTATCTTTTCTCAGCTATTTGTGTGGCCTCCTCAGACAACTGTTTTGCCTTCCTGCAATTCTTTTTCTTTGGGATGGTTTTGATCACCACCTCCTATACAATGTTTCAAACCTCCATGAATAGTTCTTCAGGCACTCTTGCTACCAGATCTAATCCTTTGAATCTATTAGTCAGTTCCACCATATAATCATAAGGAATTTGATTTAGGTCATACCTGAATGGTCTAGTGGTTTTCCCTACTTTCTTCCATTTATGCCTGAATTTGGCAACAAGGAGCTAATGACCTGAGCCACAGTCAGCTCCTGGTCTTGTTTTTGCTGACTTTATAGAGCTTTGCCATCTTCAGTTGCAAAGAATATAATCAATTTGATTTCAATATTGACCATCTGGTGATGTCTATGTGTAGAATCTTCTCTTGTGTTGTTGGAAGAGGGTGTTTGCCATGACCAGTGTGTTCTCTTGGCAAAACTCTGTTAACCTTTCCCCTGCTTCATTTTGTACTCCAAGGCCAAATTTGTCTGTTACTCCAGGAATCTCTTAACTTTTTGCTTTTGGATTCCAGTCCCCTAATGAAAGGGATATCTTTTTTTGGTGTTAGTTCTAGAAGATCTTGTAGGTCTCCATAGAACTGGTCAACTTCAGCTTCTTTAGTATTAGTGGTTGGGGCATACACTTGGGTAACTGTGATGATGAATGGTTTGCCTTGGAAACAAACTGAGATCATTCTGTCATTTTCGAGACTGCACCCAAGTACTGCATTTCGGACTCTTTCCTTCACTATGATGGCTACTCCATTTCTTCTAAGGGATTCTTGCCCACAGTAGTAGCTACAATGGTCATCTGAATTAAATTCACCCATTCCAGTCCATTTTAGTTCACCGATTCCTAAAATGTTGATGTTCTCTCCTGCCATCTCCTGTTTGACCACTTCCAATTTACCTTGATTCACAGACCTAAAATTCCAGGTTCCTTTGTAATACTGTTCTTTACAGCACTAGACTTTACTTTCACCACCAGACATATCCACCACAGCCTTGTTTGTGCTTTGACCCAGCGTCCTTTTATTAGGGAGGCTTCTTTTTTATTCTCAGAAACACCATAGTTGACTTTCCCATAAGTGTCCTTGTCCAGAGGAGGTAGACATGCATGGTCCTGGGCCAGTCACTGGTGATGTACCTGTGTGGACTGAGGACACCTGGCTCCTTTGACACCTGTACAAAGAGGCTTTTGCCTGGTGGAGGAAGCAGACAGTGCTTTCTCCTGCCCCTTCTGTGTTCCACTGGTGCCATCTTCACCTCATGTCTGGCATCCACCACTTCTCTCAACTTCTGCTATTATACCTGTCCAAGTCGCTAACTGCTCTGGCCTGGTTTGCAGCCCTGAACTGCTAACCCATCCCACTGTTTCAAATCTATTCGCCAAACAGTCATCAGAGTTGTCTTTTAAAATCTAAGCCCTATTATGTCAACTCCCTGTCATCCCTTAAATGGCTCCATTAGGTCATTCCTTAAATGGCTTCCCAGCACCCTTAAGATAAAATCCTCCACTCTCAACCTAGCCTATAAAACATCACATCATTTGGCTCCTGCTCACCTCTCCAGTCTCAAATGGTCCACCCTCCTGCATACTCAGTAAGTGCCAGCTACGCAGGCATTCACTCTGTTCTTCGAGTGTGCTTTACTGATTCAGGACTTCTGTACATGAAGTTACACCTTATGGAATGCTACCACCCCCCCCCTTCCTTTGGCAGTAGAATATAGCAGTTGTTACAGCTCAGTTATGCCCTCCTGCACTCTCATTCATATGTTGAAGTACAAACCTCTAGTACTTCAGAATCCGACTTTTAGAGAAAGGGTCTTGAACAAGGTGATTCCAGGTAAAACGAGATCATCAGGGTGAACCCTAATCTCATATAACTGGTGCACTCATACAAGACGAGATTAGAACACAGACACACCCAGAGGGAAGACCCTGTGAAGATACAGGCAGAATGCGGCCATCCAGAAGCCAAGGAGAAAGGCCTCAGAAGACATCAGCTTTGCTAGTACCTTGATTAGGATATCCAGCCTTCAAAAAGGTGAGAAAATAAATTTCTGTTGTTTAAGCCCACCCTGTCTGCGGTATATTGTTAGGCAGCCCCAGCAAACCAACACAGTAGTTAAGCAGTTGAGTTCTAGAGTAACCTTCCCAAGTGTAAATCCTGCCTTTGCCAATTTCTAGCAAATGGTTCAAATGTTTCTTGCCTTAGTTTCCTTTTCTGTAAAATGGGGATGTTAACAAGAATACCAAGAGTGACAACCATCTAGTATGCCCCAGATCAAGGGGTTTCCTAGGATGCAGGACTCTCAGCACTAAAACCTGAATCAAGTGCATGCAAGCTCAGTTGTGTCCAACTCTTTGCGACCCCATGGACTGTAGCCCACCAGGTTCCTCTGTCCACGGAATTCTCCAGGCAAGGATACTAGAGTGGGCTGCCATTCCCTAAAACCTGAATGATCACCCTAAATAAGGCTGTTGTGAGATTTAATGACTATCTAGAAGACTGTCTAGTATATGGTAAGCATTCAATAAGTAACAGGTATTGTATCATTATTAATTATATTTCAGATCTCAGTTTAGCTGTCACTTTCTCAGAGATACTTTTCTTGACCACATAATCTAGATTAGGCTCCTAGTTAAATTCTTCCATAGTATATGGTTCTTTTTAATCAGGGGTTCTAAATACCTATTTTCTTCATTTTCAATAATAGTAGGACCCCTGATTTCTAACTGGGCACATGTCTGCAGAAATAAAGACTATTTCCAGCTGTTGTTGTAGAAAATTATGTTCTAACCAATGGGATATGAACAGATGGGATATGTGCAAATGCTACATTGTGCCTTTAAAGCAGAGTTCCTGACCCAAGGAAGCTGTGGATAGAATTCACAGGGGTCTAGAACCTTGAATAGGACAAAATCCAAAAATCTACATCTGTATTTTTACTAACTGCTAACTAAAATTCATCATTGGCTTCAGTTATGAATATAGGCAACAAAGCACAAAAGTATTGGGAGTAACCATGATCTTGTCACCAAATGAAATTGCAAATAGTTTTTTATATTGTTTATGTTCATCAGACTCACTGCTAAATATTATTTAACGCTGAGGAAGCACATCTTTTGTTACATGCCATGGCACAAAAATGATTAAGGAACTCCTGTCTGAAAGAGAAGGGTGTCATGCCCATTCCCCTTTGATTCTTACTGCTGACTGGCATGTAGACTAGCAAGAGGCCATCTTGGACATGGAGGGTAAGAACTGTACCCTTCGGATGATGGAACAACCAGACTGAAAAAGCCAAGGTGTCTGGGATCCTGGTATCTCCACGCAGCCCTAGATTGCTTATACCTGAACTGGTACTTGAAAGAATAAACATCTACTTTGTTTACAGCAGTGTTATTTTGTATCTTCATCTGAGCAGGTGAACCTATATTTCTGTTAACACAACAGTTACATTTTCTAACTGCATATTTAGTTGTGATGATTTTTGTTTGTTTAAATGTTTTTGCCACTAAGAATAAGTTCTTCAAGGACATGGAGCACATTTATTCATTCTGGAATCCTAGCAACTAGTACAGTGTAGGCACAGATTAGATTCTCAATAAATGTTTCAAAACGAATGAAACAATAGCATAAGAAAATGCGCAGCAGCATGTTGCTGCTGCTGCTAAGTCACTTCAGTCATGTCTGACTCTGTGCAACCCCATAGACGGCAGCCCACCAGGCTCCTTCATCCATAGGATTTTCCAGGCAAGAGTACTGGAGTGGGGTGCACAGGAAGTATGTAAAAATAAGTAAAAGCCTATACATAAAGAAAGAGGTTGGAAGAAAATACAAAATGTGGATAGTAACTGTTTGAATCATAGGTTTTAGCATGAGTTTTTTCCCTACATTTTCCTATATTTTCCAAATCTCCTTTAATGATATTTTTTTAAAAGAAAAAATACATATAATCAAAAACATGTAACAAAACAAAGTGGCCTGAGGAGAAGTTAGTTGAACCCTGAGAGCCATGGAGAAGTTGGAGGAGACAGGTACCGTATCGTTGTCTGGGGAGATTTAACCAAGTGTGGCCTGGTGCCGAGCATTTATTATACACTCAAGGTGTCATATAAAAGCCAATAAGTGGGCTTCCCTGGTGGTACAGTGGATAGGAATCTGTCTGCCAATGCACTCCTGCACCACAGGTTCGATCCCTGGTCCAGAAAGATTCCACATGCTGTGAAGCAGCGAAGCCCAGGCACCTGAACTGCTGGAGCCCATGCTCCAGAGCTCAGGCTTTGCAACAGGAGAAGCCACTGCAATGAGGATCCCCACTCGCCGCAACTAGAGAAAGCCCTAGGGCAGCAACGGAGACCCTAGCGCAACCATAAATAAATAATAATAAGAGTCAGGCTGACTTATCGGCTTTTTTTTTTAAATTAAGTCTTTCTAAATAAATAAAAGAAAGACTTAATTAAAAAAAGCCAGTAAGTCAGCCTGACTCTTATTATAAAAAGTGAAACTCACTTCTTAACAGAGGTCATGTAAAAAATAAGAAGTGATGTAATATTCCGGAACAATGATGCACAGCTGTTTACAATGTAGCAATAACCACAGGACAATCTTTATTGAGCTGAAGCTTGGAAATAAATGCTACTATATTTCATTCACAGCTACACAGATGGATCAGTTATAACCACCAGGGAGAGAGTCATAAACTCAAAGATGACAAAGTAAGCAACTGTCACTGCTAAAGGCCAAGTTAACAAATTGTGCTTCTGTGGCCATTTATTTTTTAATGTTAATTTTTGGGTTAAGCACTGAGCTTCTGCCTTGATATAACCTTGAATGAAGAAAAATGCACGCATATTTCAAATATACTGACTTTAATATCAAGAAATTACACTATGGAAATATTTTCATGTACTCATAATTCTAAAAAAATTAACTTCATTATTAGTAATAGATGTTCAATAAATGTTAGTGACAATGTGTTATCCACAGAATAATTTTAAAATTTCTTAATTTTCCTCTATCCCATTAATTGAAATTGTGCTTTCAGGTTTAAATATCTACAGGCTCAAAAAAAAAAAAGTCTACAGGCTCATAACATTTATGAGAAATGGTTATATTTTTTGATATAGATTGATCTACCTGGAGACATGAAAAGAAATGGGTCCATCAGAAAGATGTGAAATTGGGTCCTAGAAACAAAACAAAAGAGAAGTTAATGATAACAAATGATAACTATTAAAAAAATAACTTTTAACAAAATTGTATAGTCTTAATTCTCATACAGATATAAAATCAACACATATTAAAAATTTCAGGACTTCTCTGGTTGTCCAGTGGTTAATAATCTGCCCGCCAATGCAGGGGACACTGGTTTGAATACTGGTTGGGGAAGATTCCCCATGCCTTGTGGCAACTAAGCCCACATGCCGAAACTACTGAAGCCCCGCACACCATAGGGGCCACACTCTGGACAAGATAAGCCACCACGATGAGACACCCAGGCGTCCCAGCTCCCTGCAACTAGAGAAAGCCCGCATGCAGCAATGGTGACCCAGCATAGCCAAAATTTTTTTAAAAAATTAAAAATTAAAAAATTAACTTAATTTGTGGGGGAACCAGTAAGATCTTACAATGAATTCAAAGAAGTATTCAAACTATTAGACATATATAGGCAGTCAGGAAGCTTAAGTCAATCTGTTTCATAGATTAGAAACGGGTAAAATCAGACAATAACCACAGAATACTAACCGACTCAATCTCCTATGGATATAATCTGCATAAATCACAGGCAAGAATTATTTGCATTCTCAATATTCTGCCACTTATAGAACTATGAAGCAGTTCAAAGACAGTGAAAAGCACAAAGAACCCATAAAATCAGGCAACCTGGACAGTGTCTAACTTTCCATTAAGACACCCTGAAATCTTTTTGGTCCTTTTAAAGTCTTTCTTAATGTTTTCCCTACATAGATGACTTGTTTTGAGTGCTATTAATGGGCCAGGCATTGCCCTGGATGCCTTAAAGGTATTAACTTATTTAATTCTCACAAGAACTTTGGCTTCTATTACTATTACCGTTTCACAGTGGAGGAATCTGAAGCACAAGAAAAGGTCACTCAAAGTCACAGAGATAATAGGAAGTAGAACCAGGATCTGATTCCAAGTTCTGGTGTCATGAACGTGAATATATGAAGAAAAAAGATTTGATAGGACCTGACCAGTTAGATTACATTAGTTATACAAGAAAGAGTAGGTCGCGATGATTCCAAAGTGTTTCCCTTGGTTGTAAGAAGGTGCACTCTGTCCAGACTAAAAGACTACGAGTTGAAATTGAAAAGTCCAGCTAGGCAGGAGACCAGAATTGCAGGTGGAGATAAGTGATTTTTCTACTGACCAGGTTTAAACTTAGTGCTGACTTCCCTGGTGGCTCAGACAGTAAAGCGTCTGTCTACAGTGTGGGAGACCCAGGTTCGATCCCTGGGTTGGGAAGATCCCCTGGAGAAGGAAATGGCAGTCCACTCCAGGACTACTGCCTGGGAAATCCCATGGACAGAGGAGCCTGGTAGGCTACAGTCCATGGGGTCGCAAAGAGTCGGACACAACTGAGCGACTTCACCTCACTTCAAACTTAGTGCTAAAGGACAGAAGCCCAAAGAGAAAAGAGAACATTATGAGGGAGGGACTGAGATCCCGTATAGGCTGAAGAGAGGCTGAAGAGAGGTTTTACTCAGGGAGTAAAACCAAAGTAGAGTGAATTGGCTGGAGTTCTTGGGTCCACAAAACCAGAACTCTCCCTTGGGTTTAAGGAGAAACATTAAGCTGGAGTCACAAATGCTTGGGTTGAGGCTGAAAGGTAAACAGAGGCTCTTTATTGTCATGGAAGAGCTTCATCCAATACTCAGCAAAGTTTGTCAGTCAGGGAAGGATCATAATCAGAAATACATTTTAGAAAGAACTAGTGTGGCTCCTTGGAAGAAAAGCTATGATCAACCTGTACAGCATGTTAAAAAGCAGAGACATTACTTTGCTGACAAAGGTCTGTCTAATGAAAGCTGTGGTTTTTCCAGTAGTCATGTATGGATGCGAGAGTTGGACCCTAAAGAAAGCTAAGCGCTCAAGAATTGATGCTTTTGAACTGTGGTGTTGAAGAAAACTCCTGAGAGTTCCTTGGACTGAAAGGAGATCCAACCAGTCAATCCTAAAGGAAATCAGTCCTGAATATTCTTTGGAAGGACTGATGCTGAAATCGAAGCTCCGATACTTTGGCCACCTGATGTGAAGAGAGGACGCATTGGAAAAGACCCTGATGCTGGGGAAGAATTAGGGCAGGAGGACAAGAGGACGACAGAGGATGAGATGGTTGGATGGCATCACAGTCTCGATGGACATGAGTCTGAACAAGCTGCAGGGAGATGGTGATGACAGGGAGGCCTAGCGTGCTGCAGTCCATGGGGTCGCAAAGAGTCGTACACTAACTGAGCGACTGAACTGACCTGGAGTGTGGCGACAGCAGGAAACGTCCGGTCAAACCCGGACGCAGGGGGTGTTATCTGGATCCAGATGTAAGCAGTTTGGACCAGCTGTAAGCAGCTTGGATCCAGATGTAAGCAGCTTGGACCAGCTTGCCGGTCTCTGGTCCTGGCAACTAGACTCAACCGTAACATTTGACCGGCCTGAGGAGGCTCACATGCCAGGTGAATAATAGTTTAAAAGTTATAAATCAAGCTAGTAAACTGTCAAATTATTCTCCATTCTCCTATCTCGATAAACACATCTTCACGAGGGCCTGGAAGGGAAGGGGAGAGCCTGGGCGGAATCCCTGGGACTCAGGCGGGGCTTCCTCTGAGGAGCGCGCCAGAGGACCACAGCGGCGGACGGTAGCGGCGGACCACAGCGACACCTGGCTCCTCTCCGAGCGGCGTCCAGAGGTCGCCTTCCCTGCCGGGGGCGTGGCCGAGCGTAGCCGCGCGCCGAGAACGCGGGGTCGAAGGGCACGCGGCGTCGGTGTCATGGCGGCCTCCGCGTTGGGCTCGGCATGGGGACTGCTGCGGCTTGGCGTCCCCGGCTTTTGTCGCTGCCGACAACCCCGGGGCCTGTGGGCGCGCGCACGGCGGCTTTCGGAGCCCGTGGCGTCCGGGAGGAGCGTGGCCGCGGGTAGTGGTCTTGGCCCTTCGGGCACTGACCGCTATTGCTTGGAGCTGCTGCGGTGAGAGAGCCCGGCCTGCCCGGACGTCCGGGAGCAAGGCGGGAAGGGACCCTGGTGGGCGCGGCGGGCCTCGGGGCCGACCTGCCCCTTGGCATTCCAACGCGTGTGCCCTGTGGTCAGCCCCGGGTGTGGGGTGGGAGTGAAGCCACAGGAACTTTCACATCACTCCCAAAATTGTGGCAAAATTTCTTCGTCTGTCATGTTGCTTGAGTCTTAACGTTAAGCTTTTTACACGAGTGAAGGTGAAGTCGCTCAGTCGTGTCCGACTCTTTGCGACCCCATGGACTGTAGCCTACCAGGCTTCTCCGTCCATGGGATTCTCCAGGCAAGAATAGTGGAGTGGGTTGCCATTTCCTTCTCCAGGAGATCTTCCTGACCCAGGAATTGAACCCGGGTCTCCCTCATTGTAGGCAGACGCTTTACCGTCTGAGCCACCAGGGAAATCCATTTGACATGAGTAGTTGCTTATAAAAATGAAAGATGACTAGTAATTAATTTTAAGTAAGCAGTGGCTAACTGGAGAAGGAAACGGCAACCCACTCCAGTATTCTTGCCTGGAGAATCCCATGGACGGAGAAGCCTGGTAGGCTACAGTCCATGGGGTCGCAAAGAGTCGGACACGACTGAGCGACTTCACCTTCAGTGTCACTTGGGAAAGCTAACTAAGATTCACCCATTTCCTCATTTGTAGATTTATACCTCCACTTTATAAGGTGGTTGTAAGGATTAAATTACATGATGGGTGTAAAAATTTAGGCACATAATGACACTTGAACAGAGGACTAGAAGTTTAAAACAAAATGAAACTTGAACAGAAGTTGAAAACTTTTAGCTTCTATTTGTCCACTAATCTTTGTAAGATTTGGACTCTGAAATTGTGTGTGCAGGATTGTTTTGGACATGTGTCTTATGCAAAGCTTCCAAATATCAGAAAAGATACCGTATAGCTTCAGGTTAGCCCGCAAGGGTTCTTCTAGGAATGAAGGTTCTTGGGAAAATCTCAAACCTAATTTATTATATGTAGGCTTCTTGGGGTCTGGTTTTGAGACACAGTTCCTTAGGCCTTGCGTGTGTGGTCAGTTCAGTCCTGTCTGACTCTTTTGTGACCCATTGAACTGTAGCCCACCAGGCTTCTCTGATGGTGGGATTCTCCAGGCAAGAATACTGTGTGCGTTGCCATGCCCTCCTCCAGGGGATCTTCCCGACCCAGGGATGGAACCTGCATCTTTTGTCTTCTGCATTGGCAAGCGTGTTCTTTACCACTAGCGCCACCTGAGGAGCCCCTAGACCTGGGAATTAACGCTCTAATAAGGAGATGAGGTTGCTACTGGTGATATCTGGACGTGCTCCAGCCTCACTGAGGAACCACTTCTTCCTTTGTGCTTCAGCTGCACAGGTCATTGGGATTAGCATAGCAGTCTTAGCACTAGATATGCTTATTTCTCATATGTCTGTCTCTCCCTGCTACATTGAAGTCTGTGCTGTCTTCAGTGTCTAGCACAGTGCTTGGCACGTTGTAGGCACTGAATGAATGTTTGAATGAATAAATGAAAAGTTACTGACCCTGTTGCTATATAAAGCTACCATAGTACAGGACTTCTCACTATCTGTTACAGTTCTGAGGTAACTGGAACTTGGTTTGCCACTTACAGGATATCCTGTATACTAGTAATCTATGTTTATAACAATAATCCTGTTTGGTGAAGAAATGGGTCAATAGTATATTCTATTTAATGCAAAGAAGTGGGTAATATTGTTTAGAAAAATTTCCAACCAAAATATTAAAAAAAGTTATTAACAGAGCAAATCCTTAGCTGTGTAGAATATCTTTATTTCCCAAGGACTGTAATAGTTCTGTTATGTCATCCTTTTATTTTTCATTTTCCTGTAAGAAGCTTGGAAATACTTCACATATTGGTTATTTTTTAGGAGATATGAAACAGGTAGGTTATCAAGCTTCATTTTATAAGTTAGGAAATAGACATGACTGATATCATTTCTGTCAATAACTAGTTGAATGATGGAAACTAAGATTGTAGTTTTGATTCCTAGTCAGTATTTTCTCACTGTTCCATATTAACTTTCAGGTGTTTTAAACACTTTTGACGTTTACAGACTTTTTATAATAAAATTTCAAAATATTTACATCTATATATATTTAAAAGTGTAAGCTGTAAAGCTGTTTTGCCCAGACCCTGCATATTATAGTTGAAACTGCGACTGGTGAGAGTTTTTAGTAGCGCTGTCTTGTGCTAGCTAGGTTGCTACTATTCATGACCTCTCCCTTTAGTCTGTGTGGAAGTTGGGCAGGGATTGTGAAGTTTAAGTTCTCTGTTAGCCACACAGCAAAATGTGAACCAATTGAAAAGTGGGAGTAGTCTGAGTTTCAGAACCTAAACTCCATGGAATGACATTGGACCCATTTAATACTGAGTATTGTTTTGATAGGAAATACTGTTAGAGTAAGGTTCCAGTGAATTACAATGAAAGTAGATTTGTCAGTAGGCAGTCTAGTACTTTTTACTTACATCGTCCTAGAATGAATATAGTAAGGACTATATTTTTTTTAACTTCTCGGTTTAAAGTAATTTCAAATTCACATAAAAATTAGAGAAACAGCACACAGAGCTCCAATACACTTTTCACTGCAGTTC
This sequence comes from Redunca redunca, assembly GCA_006410935.1. Lineage (NCBI taxonomy): Eukaryota > Metazoa > Chordata > Mammalia > Artiodactyla > Bovidae > Redunca > Redunca redunca. Next base: position 92,062 of record SJYQ01002670.1, read on the forward strand.
CCTCACTGTTGACGTTCTGAACCACTTGAGAATAAGATAGATGACCCATTACCTCCCTTATTATTTATTGGTGTGTATTTCTTAATACACAAGGATTCTCTCCCATATTATCTTTGAACAGCCATCAAAATCAAGATATTAAAGTTGATCTAATATTACCATCTAGTCCAGACCCTGTTCAACTTTTGCTGGTTATTCTGTATGACTTTCATACATCCAGGATTCTGTGCTACGTTTAGTTGTCAAAAGTCTTTAGTCTTCTCTAATCTGTCACAGTTTCTCATCTTCCATGAACTTGATTTTTTTTTTTTTTTAGGAGAATCAGCCATGTTCTCTCAATTTGGGTTTATACAGTTTCTGCAAGAATATTGCAGAACTCACTCTGTGGTTTTCTCAGTATCTTATTAGGAAGCACAGCATGTTGATTTATCCTATTACTGTGGGATGAACTTTCTGTTACTTGGTTCAGAGGGTGTTGTTCAAGGTTTCTGCCTTTTAAATTTAATTAATAAAAAGGTTAGTAAATAGCACTTATTTGGTGAGGAGATACTTTCAGTTTAGTTCAGTCGCTCAGTCGTGTCCGACTCTTTGCAACCCCATGAATCGCAGCATGCCAGGCCTCCCTGTCCATCACCATCTCCCGGAGTTCACCCAAACTCATGTCCATCGAGTTAGTGATGCCATCCAGCCATCTCATCCTCTGTCGTCTCCTTCTCCTGCCCCCAATCCCTCCCAGCATCAGAGTCTTTTCCAATGAGTCAACTCTTCGCATGATGTGGCCAAAGTACTGGAGTTTCAGCTTCGGCATCAGTCCTTCCAAAGAACATCCAGGACTGATCTCCTTTAGAATGGACTGGTTGGATCTCCTTGCCGTCCAAGGGACTCTCAGGAGTCTTCTCCAACACCACAGTTCAAAAGCATCAATTCTTTGGCGCTCAGCTTTCTTCACAGTCCAACTCTCACATCCATACATGACCACTGGAAAAACCATAGCCTTGACTAGATGGACCTTTGTTGGCAAAGTAATGTCTCTGCTTTTGAATATGCTATCTAGGTTGGTCATAACTTTCCTTCCAAGGAGTAAGCGTCTTTTAATTTCATGGCTGCAATCATCATCCGCAGTGATTTTGGAGCCCCAAAAAATAAAGTCTGCCACTGTTTCCACTGTTTCCCCATCGATTTGCCATGAAGTGATGGGACCAGATGTCATGATATTCATTTTCTGAATGTTGAGCTTTAAGCCAACTTTTTCACTCTCCTCTTTCACTTTCATCAAGAGGCTTTTTAGTTCTTCTTCACTTTCTGTCATAAGGGTGGTATCACCTGCATATCTGAGGTTATTGATATTTTTCCCAGCAATCTTGATTCCCGCTTGTGCTTCTTCCAGCCCAGCTTTTCTCATGCTGTACTCGGCATATAAGTTAAATAAGCAGGGTGACAATATACAGCCTTGACGTACTCCTTTTCTTATTTGGAACCAGTCTGTTGTTCCATGTCCAGTTCTAACTGTTGCTTCCTGACCTGCATACAGGTTTCTCAAGAGGCAGGTCAGGTGGTCTGGTATTCCCATCTCTTTCAGAATTTTCCACACTTTATTGTGATCCACACAGTCAAAGGCTTTGGCATAGTCAATAAAGCAGAAATAGATGTTTTTCTGGAACTCTCTTGCTTTTTCCATGATCCAGCAGATGTTGGCAATTTGATCTCTGGTTCCTCTGCCTTTTCTAAAACCAGCTTGAACATCAGGGAGTTCACGGTTCACGTACTGCTGAAGCCTGGCTTGGAGAATTTTGAGCATTACTTTACTAGCATGTGAGATGAGTGCAATTGTGTGGTAGTTTGAGCATTCTTTGGCATTGCCTTTCTTTGGGATTGGATTGAAAACTGACTTTTCCAGTCCTATGGCCACTGCTGAGTTTTCCAAATTTGCTGACATATTGAGTGCAGCACTTTCACAGCATCATCTTTCAGGATTTGAAATAGCTCAACTGGAATTCCATCACCTCCACTAGCTTTGTTCGNAAGCTCGGCTTTTGCATTGAGAGCCTTCAATGTGGAACTGGCTCAGGCTGGTATTAAAATACCTTATAAATTATTTGCAAAAAATTGTGATATAATGTGTTTAATGCTGAATAATAAAGAACTGTAGTTGTAACTTATATGTTGGACATGCTTAAGATCTCTGCTGCGGACTTCTTTCTCCTGCTTAACAATTCAATTCCAAAAATAAAGGTAGCTAATGAACTTAATGTTTCTGGAAAGACCATTCTGGAATTTCTTTTTCTAAGGATATTTTAAACTACTCAAGTAACGTTGCACTTTTGTCTATTAATTGAATAGGTTAATCGGAATATTACTGCTTATTCTCTACAATATTTGCATAATTTGCATGTATATAGCAGTTCTTCAGAGCACTTTTTGAAATGAGTTTTTAACTTTAAAGGGAAATGGAAATTGAAGTAATTATAGCAAACCCAAATCTTATATCATACTGACTCTTGTCTGAAGAACAAGGAAGGGAGGAGAGAGTGATGCTGTTNCTTCCTTTTATTAGAATGGAAAGAATTTGTGCTGAGGTATACGATAAATTGAAATGGAGAGTATCATTGAGAGAGTTGAGATAGAATGGCCTTAATTTTCTCTGTAAATTAAATGGAGAGATCAGATACTGAGAGTGAGGGAGCATGGGAGGGTTGGGGGTCTTGACGAGTGTGGCACGTTTTGACGAAGCCTCTCTGGTGACTATGATGGGAGGTGAGCTAGGAACGAGTGAAAGGATGTGATGGTAGCGCTGAGGCGTGACGAAGCTTAGACTTGATGAATCTGCAGAGTAATTGGGTCTGGCTGTTGGTCCTTGGTGTATTTCTAGAAGTCATGGTTCTGTGTTTTTTCACTTTATTCTTTTTCAGGTATAAACTACACTTTAGCATCTTAAGTCAGTCACAGTTTAAAAATAAATAATCTCCACTGTGATCTTCCATTATAACTTTAAAATAATAAAAAATTCCATTTTTAATAGATAAATCCTCCATATTTTCCCTAATTCTCTGTCATCTTATAAGAGTGTCTTGATGCCTTTTTTTTTAATTGAATGAATTTAATTATTCAGGCATTTTCTCTCCTGCACTCCAGGCAGTGTGCCCCTGGTTGCCCCTTGGTCCTGTGGCCCCTTCATAAGACTTCTGTCTCCCAGCAGCTGTCTGTCTTACTGTTTGTTTTTGCACACAAAAACTGGTTCATTCATTCGTTCAACAGGTATTGCCCAAAATATGCTAGGCACTATTTTAGGTACTGGGTTATATAGCACGGAGTAAAACATGCAAAGTCCTTGCACTCAAGGAGCAAATAAATTCTGTATAGAAAAGTTAAGGAGGTTAGGGAAGGTTTGGTGTAGCAGGGGTTTCCATAAGAAAAAAAACCTCACTAAGGTAGCATTTGAGCAAAGATTTGAAGGAGGCAAAGAGAGTGTGAAATATGTGGCTGAATAGTATTCCAGACAAAAGTAACAGCAAATACAAAGGTCCTGAGGTATGTGTGCCTGACACATTCAAAGAGAAGAAGGCCAGTGTGACACAGCAGAGAGGCAGGGATGGTGTGGGAGATCAGGTCAGAGGCATCTGGGCCAGAAAGCGAAGGTCTTGGAGACCACTGCAGCCACTTTGGCTTTACTCTGAGTGAGACGGAAAACCGCGGGAGGATTCTGAGCAAAGGAGGAGACCATCTCTTGGTCATGTTTTAAAAGGATTACCCTTAAAAAATTTTTTTTAGTAAAATACAGTTGGTTTATAATATTATATTAGTTTCAAGTGTTCAACATAGTGATTTGATATTTTTATAGGTCATACTCCATTTAATATTATTATTATAAAGTGTTGGTTATATTCCCTGTGTTGTATAGTATATCCTTGTATCTTATTTTATACATCGTAGTTTGTAGTTCTTACTCTTCTATCGTTATCTTGCCCCTCCCCTCATCCCTCTCCCCACTAGTAGCCACTACTTTATTCTCTATATACATGGGTCTGTTTCTCTTCTTTCCTTGTTGTTATGTTTATTCATTTGTGTTAACTTTTAGATTCTACATGTAAGTGATAACATACAATATTTGCCTTTCTCTAATTTATTTCACTATCATCGTATCCTACGGCCCTTTCTTGTTGCATATGGCAAACTTTTATTCTTTTTTTTTATGGCTGAGTAATATTTCATTGTGTGTGTGTGTGTGCGTGGGTGGGTGTGTTTGTGTGTATGTAAACCATATCTTCTCTGTCCATTTATCTGCTGATAGTCACTTAGGTTGCTTCTATATCTTGACTATTGTAAATTATGCTGCTCTGAACACTGGGGTGCATATATTTTTTCAAATTAGTGGTTTTGATTTATTTGGATTTATTATATTGGTGCAAAAGTAATTGCAGTTTTGCATTGTTGAACTTTGTTCTTTGATACTGGAATGCATTCTTAAGTGTAGTTACGTTATACATCATTTTAATGCACATTTACCACTTTATTTTTTTGCTAATTATTACTTGCTATTTATTTTATATTGATTTCAGACTAGGGAAATGATGTTAGACAAAAAGCAAATCTGAGCAATTTTCTTATTTGAGTTCAAAATGGGTTGTAAAGCAGCAGAGACAATTTGCAACATCAACGATGCATTTGCCCTGAACTGATAATATACAGTGTAGTGGTGGTTCAAAAAGTTTTGCAGAGGAGACAGGAACCTTGAAGATGAGCACAGTGGCCAGCCGGCTGAAGTTGACAACCACCAACTGAGAGGATCATTGAAGCTGATCTTTTTATAGCTATATGAGAAACTGCTGAAGAGCTCAACGTCAACCGTTCTGTGGTTGTTGGCATTTGAAGCAAATTGGAAAGGTGACAAAGTTCAATAAGTGTATGCCACATGAGCTGACTTCAAATCCAAAAATTGTTTCTTTGAAGTGTCCTCTTATTCTGTACAAGAAGCCATTGCTCAGTTGGACTGTGACATGCAGTGAACAGTGGATTTTATATGGCAGCTGGCGATGACCAGCGCAGGGGTTGCACCAGCAGTGCGCTGGGGCTGTCTCTTCTCCACATTCGTGCCAGCATCTCTTAATTTGTGGTCTTTTTGATGATAACCATTCTGCAGAGGTGGGGTGATGTCTCCCTGGTGCTGAGTGATGTTTCAGCCCCTTTTCATGGACCTCTTGGCCATCTGTATATCTTCTTTGGTTAAATGTCTATTTAGGTCTTTTCTTTGTTGTTTTGATATCAAGTTGTATGAACTGCTTTTGAATTTTGGATATTAACCCCTCAAAGGATTATCATTTGCAAATGTTTTCTCCCATTCAGTAGGTAGTGCAAATGTAATTATTGATAGGTGTGTACTTACTGGACTTACTGACTTTATTACTTGTTTTCCAGTTATTTTTGTAGTTTTTCTCTGTTCATTTCTTCTTCATTTTGTTTCTTCATTGTGGTTGTATAATTTTCTTTTGTACTATGTTTGGGTTGCCTTCTTATTGGTGTTTGTGTATCGTAGGTTTTTATTTGTGGTTACCATGGGGTTTGTAAATGTTTTATATGGTAATTATATCTACTTGACTTAAACTAGTCTTTTAAGTTCAAACACATTCTAGACAATTTTTACTTCCACTCCTCATATTTCTATGGTTTTGTTATTAAACTTTTCATCTGCATGGCTGTCTCTTTACCATTTATTGTAGTTATGGTTCTTTTACAATTTTTTAAAAAATCTTCACACTAGCTTCTTTAAAGTGGTTGATCCACCTTCTTTACTGTAAGATTTGTCTTTACTAGTGGGGTTTTTTTTTTTCCTCTATGAATTCTTGCTTCTTATAATCTTTTGTTTTCCACTTGAAAAAGACCCTTTGATACTTCTTGTAAGGTTGCTTTAGTACTGGTAAACTCAATTTTTGCTTGTCTGAGAAGTTCTTTATCTCCTTCAGTTTTGAAAGATACCATTTCTGGGTAGAGTATCCTAGGTTGTAGGTTTTTTCCTTTCAGCTGTTTAAATATATCATGCCACTCCCTTCTGGCTTTCATAGCTTCTGCAGAAAATATCAGCTGATAGATAGCCTTACAGGGATTCCCCTGTGTTTGACTCTCTGTTTTTCTCTGGCTGCCTTTAAATTCTCTTAAACTTTTGCCATTTTAATTATGATGTATTTTGGTGTGGGTCTCATTGAGTTCATCTGGTTTGGGGCTCTTTGTGCTTCCTATAGAAATCTGTCTCCTTCTTCAGCCTCAAAAAGTTTTCAGCCATAATTTTATCAAATACATTTTCTACTCTTTTCTCACCCTCTTCTCCTGGGATCAGTGAGTGCTAGTACATTTGATGTTGTCTTAGAGGTCCCTTAAACTATCCTCATTTTTTGAAATTTGTTTTTCCTTTTGCTATTCTGATGGGTGATTTCCATCCCTCCCCCACCCCCTGCCCGTCACCTTTGTGTTCTCTATCAGCTAGTCTGCTGTGCGCTCCTTGTGCACTTTCCATTTCTTTAATTGTATTCTTCAGCTCTGACTGGTTCTTTTTAATATTTTCTGGTTCCTTGTTTAAATTCTTAGTGTATTCATGGATTCTTTTTGCAAATTTAGTTAGCATTCTTTTTACTGTTACTGTGAAACTGTATGGGGTAAATTATTTATCTCTATATCACCAGGGGTTTTTCTCAGCTTTTTCCCCTTATTCTTTCGCTTGGAACATATTCCTTTGTCTTTTCATTTTGTATAACTTTGTATGAAATTAGGTGAAATGGTTACCTGTCCCAGTCTTGAAGGGGCGTCCTTTTGTGGGGCTGTCCCTACACAGTCTGTTTGTGCCCAGTTATTTTGATGGGAGAACTGGATCTGAAGTGAGCGTAGGTCACGTCTTCTCTTGGGGTGTGCTGGCCGCTACCACTGTGGTGGGAGGCAGAGCTAAAGATGAAGGGGCTATAGCTAAGCCAGGTGTAAGCTGGGGCTTTTCCTGGGCTCCTCCAGTGGCGGTCATCCCCTTGTCAGGGTGTGATCAGAGCTCAGGGTCCTAGACACAAGCTCTAAGGGTTGGTCTGAGCTCTCAGTGTGTGCGCTCCTCCGGCAGGGCACCTCAGCCCTAGTGGAGAGCCAGAGGGGCTGGAGCGGGCAGCTGGGTGGGCTGGGGTGCGTGCTGGAATAGTCCCGGAAGCCACGCAGAGCCCCGGGCAGTTTTCAGCCCGCAGTGTGGTGTGTGTGCTGGCTCGGGTCCAGGCTGGCTTCCTTTTCTCTCAGTGTGTGCACACTCCCTGGCAGTGATAGCCTTTGCCTTAGTGGAGGGCGGTGCTGGGCAAGAGGGGCTGGAGCAGGCAGCTGGTCAGAGCTGCAGCACTTTTCCGTCTGCAGCCTTGATGCAAATCCTGGGAGTAAGTAAGCTTGTGCAGAGTCTCTGTTTCTCACAGCCCTCCAGTAGGTCCCCCTGGTTTTCACACCAGCGAAGGGTAATCGTCTTTCCAGGGTGGGTCCCTGAGCCTGTGTGTGATATTCTGCTCCTCTTCTGTGTCCCCTGCTAAGGGCCCCGGTCCCAGCCTCACGTGTGTCCCTCCTTCCTGCCTGGCTCCTTGTGCACTTTTCTTTATAGCCGTGGTTGCAGAAGAGCCTCTCTTTGCCAGTTTCCAGGTTGTTTCCAGCGATGCAGGTGTATTTTTGATGTGTTCACTGGGGAGAAGTGAGCTCAGTGTCCTCCAGAAATGATTAGTCTTTTTAAAAAGTTTTTTTAACTTATTTTTTCTTCTCCATTATGTTTTTTATAGGGTATTGAATATAGTTCCCTGTGCTGTATGATAGGACCCTGTTGTCTGTCCGTCCGATATGCTTGCATCTGCTAGTCCCAGATTCCCAGTCCGTCCTTCCCCCTTGGCACCTACAGGTCTGTTCTCTATGTGTGCCTATTTCAGTTTTGTAGATAAGTTTATTTGTGTCGTATTTTAGATTCCACAAATAAGTGGTATCACATGGTATTTTCTTTGTTTTTCTGACTTACTTCACTTAATCTGATAATCTCTGGGTTCATCCATGCTGCTGCATATGACATTATTTCGTTCTTTTTTATGTCTGAGTAACATTCCATTGTATACATGTGCCCACATCTTTAAAGGATTACTCTTAATGCTGTATTTAGAATAGACCATATGCCATGGGATCTGAACACTAAACATTGAGAGAGACCCACTCAGCACCAAGACCATTAAAAAATTTTTTTTAATTTGGAAATACTTTCATGTGCACAGGAGTAAGAATAGTACAGAGAATGCTGATATGCCCTTCTGTTAATATTTGGCCCCATTCGCTCTATCAAGTTGTTCCCCTTCTCTTTCTCTCCCTTCCTTTCTCTCTCCTTCTCTTTTTCTCTCTCTCTGTGTACACACACACTTATATGCACACACATTCATGCGCTGTGTTTCTTTTTATGAATCATTTTACTGTAACTTGACTACACCATGGCCCTTTACTCATAAACTTGAGCTGTATTTCATTAGCACAAGAATATTCTCTTTCATAATATTTACCAGTTTGAGTAAATTTGAGACAGATACACTAGTTTTATTTAATCTACCTTCTGGTTTCCAGTTTTGTCAAATGATTGGCTGATGTTTTTCATGGCATCTTTAAATCCTTCTGTACAGGATCCAAACTAAGATCACATATTATATTTAGCTTTCATGTCTCTTTTGCCTCCTTTTATCTGGAGCATTTCCACAGCTTTTCTTTGTCTTCTATTAAACACTGACATTAAAAAAAAAACCATATTGTTCCTTTAAAAATCTTGAGTATTTCTCATTTGGAGTTTTTATCACAATTATATTATACATTTCTAATCTAATAGTTAACTGTCTTAATGGTGTATGTCCTTCTCAGGGAATCACAATGAGGCATGCCGTGTCTGTGTGCCTCTTATTTGTGATACCAGTTTTGGTCACTGGTCAAGATGTTTATATTTTTTTCCTGTTGAATGTGAGGAGGCATTTTAAGACCATGGTCCTCATCAACATTTACCTCATAGACGGCCAATAGGTACATGAAAATGTGCTCAGCATCACTTTCAGAGAAGTGCAAATCAGAACCACAGTGAGGTGTCACCTCACACCTATTAGAATGCTGCTAAGTCGCTTCAGTCGACTGTGCGACCCCATAGACGGCAGCCCACCAGGCTCCCCGTCCCTGGGATTCTCCAGGCAAGAACACTGGAGTGGGTTGCCATTTCCTTCTCTAATGCATGAAAGTGAAAAGTGAAAGTGAAGTTGCTCAGTCGTATCCGACTCTTAGTGACGCCATGGACTGCAGCCCACCAGGCTCCTCCGTCCATGGGATTTTCCAGGCAAGAGCACTGGAGTGGGGTGCCATTGCCTTCTCCAACCTATTAGAATAGCTGTCATCAAAAAGACAAGAAATAACAAACGTTGAGGCTGTGGAGTAAAGGGAACCCTTGTGCACTGTTGGTGGGAGTGTAAGTTGGTGCAGCCGCTGTGGAAAACGGTATGAGATTACTCAAAAGATTAGAACTACTATGAAATCTAGTAATTCCATTTCTGGGTATTTAGCTGAAGGAAATGAAAACACTAACTTGAAAAAATAGTTGCACCTCCTTGTTCATCACGGCATTGTTTACAATAGCCAAGGCATGGAAGCCACCTAAGTGTCCGTTGGTGGATAACCTGATAAACATGTGGTTTATTGGGACTTCCTGGTGGTACAATGGATAAGAATCTGCAGTGCCGGGGACATGGGTTCGCTCCCTGGTCCAGGCAGATTCTACATGCCGTGGGCAACTGAAGCCTGGTTGCCACAGCTGTTGAGCCCACGAGCTGCAGCTCCTGAAGCCTGAGCGCCCTAGAGCCTGCCCACAGCAACCCCTGAGTCCGTCTGCTGCATCTGCTGAAACCCGGCCACCTTGGAGCGTGTGCTCCTACACGGAAGCCACCGCAGTGAGAAGCCTGTGCACTGCAACAGAGAGTCAGCCCAGCTCACTGCAACTCGGGAACGCCCGCGGGCAGCAACAGAGACCCAGTGCAGCCAAAAATATGAATACATAAATATATTTTTTAAAAAGATGAGTTATATCTGCACAATGAGTTATTACCATAAAGAAGGAAATCTTGCCATTTGTGACAACACAGATGGACGTTGAGGGCTTCATGCTACATGAAATGAGTTTGACAAAGACAGATAGCATATGATCTCACTTATATGTGGAATCTAAAGCAAAAGCAAAACAAACGAAAACTTCCCAAGCCCGTAGATACTCCCAAGCCCGTAGATACTCCCAAGCCCGTAGATACAGAGAACAGATCGGTGGTCGCCAGAGGCAGGGTCAGGAGATGGGTGAGATGAGTGAGTGTGGTTAAAAGTAGAAACTTGCCACTGTAAGTAAATAGGGCATGGGCATGTAATGCATAGCTAACACTGTTACTGTGCATTTGAAAGTTGCTAATAGAGCAGATCTTAAAAGCTCTTGACATACCCAGATTTCTAATTCTGTGTGGTGATAATAGATATTAATGACACCTATGGTGATCTTTCACAATATACAGGTAGGTAGGTTTAGTCGCTCAGTCATGTCCAACTCTTTGGGGCCCCATGGACTGTAGCCCGCTCGTATCAAATCATATTGTATACTTAAAACAGTGAAACTGTTATGTGTCAATTATAGCTCAGTTAGAAATAAATTTTCCTCCTAGATTTAGCATGCATTGATGATTCTTGCCAGAACTTAACAAGGCCATTCTTAATCAGTAGTAAGTTAGGGAGAGAGTCTAACAGTCTTCTTTTAAAAAGTTAGTGAATATACGAGTGAGTTTATTTAAATGTACCACAGTAAAATTCACTTTTTGTGGTATATAGACCTATAGGTTTTGAAAACTGCTTCAAGTCCTGTAGGTACCATCAGAGTCGTGATACAGAACAATTCCATCAGCCTGAAAGATTCCCATACGCGTCCCTTTGCAGTCAGCCCCTAGCCTCGCTAGTCTTCTCCATGTGCGTGAGATAAGCGTCTACCTTTTTGAGCCATAATTTCTGTACTTGTAGAATGAATGTGTTGATGAGGACCCTGTGAGTTTGTTCTGATGATTGTGATCAGGTAACATCTGGTACAGTACCTGCACAGGGCCTGGAACTTGTAGACATTTGATAAATAATATTCCCTTCTCTGTTTCCTCTGAAAAGCCTCTGGTTCTATTTCCTAGGTTTATTTACAGACTTAAAAAATATTTTTGCTATCACTAACCAAGTGAGGATTGTTTTTCTTCACTTCCACTTATTTTTTTAAAACTTCATTGGAAAATTTCAATCATATGTAGAATGAAGTATATCCATATACAGAGAGAGAAATATAATGAACCCTCATGTACCCCATCACCCACCTCCAGCTGTTACCTGCTCATGGCCAATCTTGTTTTTCATCTTTACTCCTCAGCCATGTCATCCCCACCTCCAGGTTATTTTGAAGTTAAGTTTCAGATGAATTTTTCCGTCTGCAGATATTTCAATTTGCATCTCTCAAAGAATTCACTTAAAAAAAAATAACACTATTATTATCATACATTAAGCATTTAAAAATAATTCTTTAATATCACTGACCATCTGGTGTTCAGATTTTCCTAGTTGTCTCTGTCTTTAAATCCAGATTCAAATAGGTCTATATGTGACTGGTTGATCTTTCTTAAATTTCTTTTAAACAAAATGTCCCCCCTCCTTTGTTTTTCCTTATAACTTTTGTAGAAGAATTGCTCGTATTTTTGAATGCAGACCTTGAGAACATTTTTGAATAAGCACCAAGTAATCTGTAGCTTTTACTTAGGTAACTCATAATGGTGACAGTTTAACCAATATATAACTTCAAGGAAAAGTTAAATGCAGAGAAGACAGAATTACATGATTTTGCGGTTATAAATGGTGATTCCTGCGGCTCTGAGTAGTGCGGTTGTTAATGGTTTTAAACCCTGTTTGTAGGTTAAGGACTCTGTCTCTGAGAAGACAATTGGACTGATGCGAACGCAGTTTTGGAAGAAAACTGTGGATGATATATATGGTGACAATCCACCACTTCAGCCTGTGGCCATTGAACTATGGAAGGTAAAACAGAAACAGCTGCTTTTCATATGTAAGAATGTTATCTAAGCATACTTTTCGTTACATACAAGTTGGATAGTGGCAATGGGGAATCTATCCTGAAAATATTCTTGGGCTCCTGTAATGTTCAGATATATATTAGTTTTGACAGAATTTAACATCATTAGCAAGTAATTTGCACACATCTTTAGTGTGTTTATTAAAAGAATAAAGAGGAATTTGGTCTGTTTATGTTATAACTTATTTTCCACATGTTTGGTTGCAGAATTTAAACTCTACAAATTTTGAAAGAATGACAGGTGTATCTTCTATTCTGTCTGCCAAGTAGCTCCTTATTCCAGTTCTTTAGTTAATACTCCGGACTGTAGAAAATGATGCATTGGTCTTTCGTGCTGTTATCATTCCTAAAGCTGCCTTGTCTAGTTTCATAGAATTGCCTCTTTGTTGATTAAGTTTAGGTATCTGAGAATAGAAGTCTATGGGTGAGGTTGTTATTTGTACATGAAGATGTATTTAGTAGTTAGTTTTACATTAAAGCTCTGTGGACTCCTCATTCACAACTAGCCTTACACAGTTTAAATATACATTGAACTAGCAGCAGAGGACAGGGTTTAGGCTCCTTTTGTCATTGATCTGCGCCCCCATTGTCATGTCATGAGTGCCAGAAGACAGAATCTGTCCCAGGAGCCTCTGGCAGACCTGACCGGAATAGTCCTTCTCAGGTCTGCGCCCCAGCAGAGGCAGGCCCCTTTTCGGGGCCTCAGGTTGACTTCACAGAGCCTTAGTAATTGGAGAGCCAGGCCCCTCCAGTCAGGGACTGGGAAGGAAAAGTGGATGGGAAGCTCATTTCCCTTTAGTCATCCCACTTCAAGAACCTCATCCTGGCTGACTCAGTTTAGAGGAAAGTTTCTCCAAAATCCAGAAACTACTTATTTTATATGCAAACCTGACTGCATTAGAAGTTTATGCTAAGACTTGTATCAAAGATTCTGGCCTTTGTCAGGAAATAACTTGAAAGATCAGAGATTTATTTAACATAAATTTATCTTGTCTTAGCTTCACTTAAATGCCAGAAGACATATCTGAATTACAGAATGTTTACATGTATGCCAATTTGTCCAGTTTTAAAAGCTGCTTAAATTTTGATGATTAATGTTGGCCAGCTCTCTGATATGACAGGTATTGCAGATTAACATGAACATTTGAAAGAAGCAGGTGGTGTTCAGAGCGGTTGTCCTGACTGTGTTTTTTACTTCTCCCCATTCTTCTGGAGCATGTGCTTATGGCGCCACTGTCCAGTCAGACTTTGCATTGATTGCTTAGAGAGCTTCGAGTTCTTTAGAAGATTAAATAGGGGAACTGAGTACATTCCTGCTGTGCTGTTTCATTGGTGCTTTTAGAGCACGGAATAGATGAAATTCCTATAATTTCTAATAATTATAGCCATGACTTTTATTCCATTTGGCTTCTATTTCCGAAGTTTTGATACCTTTATTCAACAGGTTTTCAGCTTCTTATAAGTATGTGTTTTTTATCTTGGTCTCTGATGTCCTTCAGAGCCAGACAGAACTGTTTTGTCATCAAGGAACTGCAGCTGTTACAGCGTCAGTCTTGAGTAAATAGGAGTCTGACTTTTCAGTGGTTTAGTATCTACTGAGTACTTTTATGTGCCAGGAATGGTGCTTGATGGTGTGGTTACAAGCTCAAACAAGCCCTGCCCTACTCAGACATGTACAAAACAAAATGAGAGCAAGACTGAAGTGACTGAGGTATCCCAGGCTGATTCTTGGAACTGGGGAGAGAGGCCTGCGGGAGTGCTGCTGTGTAACTGTAGCAATGCTGAGAGCACTTCCAAACCAACTCTTTGCAGCCCTCGTAGCTTCTGCTGCGTTCCTGTCGGGCAAAGTGGGCTCCATTCTGCACACTTCCATCCTTTGCCCCATGGATGTGTATTGATGAGCCTGCCAGCCTTTACGTTAATATCAGTGACATCTTAGAGTCTCAGTTGAAATGTAGGATATCCCGGAGACTTTATGTTTCACTACTATACTTCTTGTGAAAATATATTATACTTAGTGTTGACTTGGCAAAAAAGCAGTGTTTACTTTATTTGGAAATAGCTTCAAAATTTCAGGAAGGTTACAAAATTAAAAATCTTGTAAGAACACTTCTATGTCGTTCACTCATATTTACCTGTTGTTAACATTTTATCCTGTTTGGTAATCATTTGTGTGTGTGCTGGCATGATCTCTCTATATTTTCACACATAGTTGTTTTAAATCATTTGAGTATAAGTTGCATACATCATGTCCCTTTATTTCTCAATACTTTGGTAATTTCCTAAGAACACAGACATTCTCTTTAACCAGAATAGTTACTGACTTTAGTAAATTTAACTTTGAAATAACTTTCATCTGATTTTCTGTTCATATTCCAGTTTTGTCAGTTTATCTAATAATATACATTAATGTATTTTTCCCCTTCAGTGTAGGATCCAGTCAGGTATTTTTCAGTCATATCTGTTTAGCCTACTTTAATCTGGAACATTTCCATAGCTTTTCTTTGTCTTCTGTGACACTGACATTTTTGAAGTGTATAACATCTTTTTTTTTTTTTTTTTTTAGTAGAACATTCCTCATTNTTTTTTTTGTAGTAGAACATTCCTCATTTTGGATTTGTCTAATGTTTTCTCCTGCTTAGATGGTTCAGGTTATGCGCTCTTGGCCAGAATACTGCGTCAGTGATGTATTCTCGGAGTGTCACATCTGGAGACACATTCTGTCCATCTGTCCTTTATTGCACTGTTCATTTTCATTAACATTCAAGATGTTGCCCGGTTCTCCCAATATGTAGTCTACTATATAATTAGAATTTCCCTTGCAACTAATCAGGTTTAAGAGAATGCAAATATCCTGCTCCTCATCAGTTTCCTGTGAAACGTAACATTCACTGATGGTTCTTATCCAGTCTTTACTATTATGATTACAGAATGGTAAAGTCCCAACTCTAATGCTCTGTTCACATTTACCACTTGGCACGCTACTGTAAGCAACTGCTCTCACTCTCCTATATTACTTATTTGTTTATTAACTATTGGTATAAACTCCTGAATTTCTTTTTTTTCCCAGTACTTTATAAATCATTGCTTGCATGCGTGCTCATTCTTTTAGTTGTGTCCAACTCTTTGAGACCCTATGGACTGTGGCCCACCAAGTTCCTCTGTCTATAGAATTTCCCAAACAAGAATACTGGAGTGGGTTGCCATTTCCTCCTCCAGGGGATCTTCCTGGCCCAGGGAATGAACCCACTTCTCTTACGTCTCCTACATTGGCAGGCAGATTATACCTCATTACTGTTCTTAATTATTTGGTATTCATATAGTCCCATATTTGGACAACGAGAGTCCCTTCAAACTGGCTTCTGTGTCCTAACATGCCTATCTTTTTTTTTTTTTTTGCACTTTCTATTTTCTGGCACAATAAAATGGTTTAGGATCCTCTTGAATCTCCCTTGTTCCAGCTCTGGAATCCCCTTTTTTAGAGTCTGTTTCCTTTGATGGAAGTGGTATTAGAGACCAAGATCTAAGCACTAAGTGTGCTCTTTCTTAATGGAGTGTTTTTACTTGTAAGATAACACTGTACCCTACAGATTGTTTTCTTTGGAGCTGTATTAGCCTTTTCTTTTTTATAAAGTAGTTATTTTCATTAAATAGAGTCTTCATTTTATGGGGAAAAAGTTTGTAATAAGCATAGAAGTCGAGGCATACCACGGAGAGAAGCTTGCTCAGCTTAATTCTAGTTTTTTTGTTTGTTTTGAAAGTGGATTCACTAATTACTAATAGTATAAGGAAAAGAGTAGTGAAAAAGTTTTGGATATATTATCTTTACTTGGAAATGTTTTAAAATGTTTTCTAGGGACATTTTCTTTTTCCCTAGGTTTTTAACATAGCTGTCTGGTGATGAATTATTACAAATGTTTCCTGGCCTGGTTTTGCATTTGGTTTATGTTTTCAGGTCTACAGAAGTCATTTGTAGTACTTTCCAAAAACTTAAAACTTTTTTTATTTTAGGCTGTCAGAAGACATAATCTGACTAAAAGATGGCTTATGAAAATCATTGATGAAAGAGTAAGTTGCCATTGCTCAAGTCTTGTTTTTTCTCCTCTTTTAATCCTTATGCTAATTCTTTGGGGAATAAATGTTTTAATAAGTATATCAATATTTTGGAAGAAGGAGACTTTTAGAAAACTGTGCCATTTTATCTGTTCTCCATCACTGCATGCCGCCTACCTCAACTCCTGCCCCTGAACCTGGAGACAGACCAGCAAACGGGCATCCAGGCAGAGGCATGCATGTGTATATCATACTCTACTATCTTGGTGTTTTTTAAAAAATAGAAAATGTTCAGACTTATATAAAAGTAGAGAAAATAGTGTAATATACTTTCATGTATCTGTCACCTAGGTTTAATAGTTATAAACCCATGTCCAGTGTTATTTCATTTATTTTCTACCAACTTCCCTCACTAAACCCTATTCGATTATTTTAAAGTAAACTGCAGACATGTTATCATTTGATCTGTAAATAAAATGTGTATAAAACAGATAATGAACAAGGACCTATTGTATAGCACGGGAAACTCAGTTCTGTAATAACCTAAATGGGAAAAGAATCTGAAGAATAGATGTAAGTATATGTATAACTGAATCACTTTGCTGCGTACCTGAAACTAACAAAACATTGTAAATCAACTCCAATATAAAATAAAAATTGAAAAGAAGAGGCTTGTATAAAATATAACTATAATATGATCATCAGACCTTAAAAAGTATGGATAATTCCCTAATTTCATCAAAACCAGAATAGTTGTACACATATCATTATATTCATCCAGTGCTTGAAGCTGTGTCCAAATAGAGTGAATAAAGAAAGTCTGATGGTTCTAGCAAATAGAATCTTACACTTAGAACTAAGTTCTAGTTCCAACCAGGCTTGCAGATTGTTTGATGGCTGGGACTAATCGGTGTGATCTTTCTGACACGTTGGCTGAGTGTCCTTGCCTAATATTTGTCATACACTCTTGTCATGAAAATGTAAGTTTACTTAGTTTATTTGGATACAATCTGATAGGCTACAGTAATATTAATATAAGCCAAAATGAGATAATGACTTTTACATTTTAAAATTCTCAGTTGGCTTATAGAATTAATTAGTATGAAGAAAGTCTGTTTTTCAGATATCTTCTGTTTTTTTTTTTTAAAGTTCAAAGATTTTTAATAGTCCTTTTTACTTTTAGACTGTATTCCACAAATGATGGCAGGCCAGTTATTATGTACAGGAATCATGGAATCATTTCCTCCCCATGGCTATGTAAGTTCCTAGCTAATGAAGTCTGATCCAGCTGTTTGTTAGGATTCCAGCTGCTGACAGTTTAAAGCTCTTAGTAGTTGTGGCTTTGGGCCCGCAACAGAGAAGGGTCTACTGTACTTTGAGATTAGAGAAAAGACTCAACTCCATCTCCAGAATTTTACAAAACAATCCTATTTCACAATCATGTGATAAATGATTACAGTTCTAATGACTGAAGACACGCTGTTCAGATGCATGCTTTCTGGCTGAATAAGCTGATTCTTCATGTACTGTTTAATTTCTAGTAACATTGAAACTAATGTATTTTCATGTATTCAGTAATTATTAAAACTTGATAAATACTATCCTGATCATTCCAGCTTTTAAAATTTGGCTCTTTTTTAAGCTATGAAATTATGAATTAGGTCATAGATGATATTCTCAGACCAAGTTAATGTTATGTATTATCACATCAAGACAAACAGGTCAGGTCTAAAGAAATCTCCTGACTAGCATTATCTTGACCCTAATACAAAATTTTTACTTAACAGTTATCAGAGATGCTGAAAAGTGAAAGTGAAAGTGCAGTCGCTCAGTCGTGTCCGACTCTTTGCGACCCCGTGGACTGTAGCCCACCAGGGCTCCTCCGTCCATGGGATTCTCCGGGCAAGAATACTGGAGTGGGTTGCCATTTCCTTCTCCATCTTCTGTTTTTATGATGTAAGAAAATGTGAGAACTCAAGACGGATAATGGAAAATCTCTTTTTTTTTTATGAAAAAACAAAACAGTTTTTCCATTGTTTAATGGAAAATGACATTTGGCATTTGCATAGGAGGATATATAAAAGTAAAAGATTGGATCAGTATTCATGCATTGACCTATAGATTCAATGCAGTCCCTTTAAAAATTCCAGCTGCTATTTTTTTTTTGCAGAAATTGACAAGTTGATCCTAAAATTCATATGGAAATGCAAGGGACCCAAAATCATCAAAAGAATCTTAGAAAAGAAGAATAAAGTTGAAGGACTCATTTCCCAATTTTGAGACTTGACCACAAAGTTACAGTAATCAAACTGTGTAGCATTGGCCTTCCATAGACATATTGATTAATATGTACTCATCATATAGATCACGTATATTGGCATGGAATAGAATTGAGAGTTCAGAAGTAAACCTATATATTGATAGTCTACTGATTTTTGACAAGGATGTGAAGATAATTCAGTGGGGGAAAGAACAGCCTTTTCAGCAAACAGTGCTGGGACAACTAGATACCCACATGCAAAAGAATGATTTTGGTTTCCTACCTCTTTCCATAAATAGAAACTAATCCAAAATGGATATAAATGTAAGTTAAAACTGTAAAATTGTTAGGAAACATAGGCATAAATCTTTTAAAGTTTATTTTGGGCAGTGATTTCTTAGATATGATACCAAAAGCACAGGCAATAAAATTAAAAAGTAGATAATTGGACTTCATCAAAATTAAAAAGGTTCAGGAAAACAAAAAGACAATCCACAGAATGGGAGAAAATACTTATCAGTTATATATATAAGGGACTATTGTCTAGAATATATAAAGAACATATAACTCAACAATTAAAAAAAGGAATCCAATTTAAAGATTTGGATAAACATTTCTTTTGAAAAGATACATAAATAAGAAACCCCTGAAAAGATGCTCAACATCTTTTCACTAGGGAGATGGGAATCAAAGCAACAATAAAAGGCTTCCCTGATGGCTCAGGGGTGAAGAATCCGCCTGCCAGTGCAGGAGCCACAGGTTGGATCCCGGGTCTGGGAAGAGCCCGCCTGCTGAGGAGCAGCTCAGCCTGAACACCATGACTGCTGGGCCTGTGCTCGAGCCCGTAAGCTGCAGCTGCCACGCCCACGTGTTGTCACTGCTGAAGCCCACGTGCCCTAGAGCCGGTGGTCCACAGCGAGAGAAGCCACCGCGGGGAGAAGCCCGCACACTGCAGCTGGAGAGCAGTCCCCACTCCCCGCAACCAGAGAAAAGCCGGCGCAACCACAAATGAACAAATAGAAATTTCAAAGAAGCAAGCCACAGTGCGATACCACTTCATACCCACTGGGATGGCTCTAATAAGGAATGAACAATAGCTAAGTGTTGGTGAGGATATGGAGATACTGGGACCCTTCGTACAATGCTGATGGAAAAGTGAAATGCAGCTGTTTGGGAAAACTGTTCAGCAGATTCTTCAGAAAGTTAAACATAGAGTTATCATAGACCCGGCAGTTTCACTCCTAGGTTGATACGAGCAATGAAAACATGTGTCTTCACAAAGCTTGTACACAAATGTTCATAGCAGCATTATTCATAATAGTCCAAAAGTGAGAACGCCTCAGAGTCTATGAATGAGTGAATAAACATATGATGGAATATTATCTATATTTTCTTCACTTAAAAGGGATGAGGTACTAATAGATTGGCCAACATGGGCGAACCTTGAAACTACGCTAATTGAAAGAAGCCAGATACAAAATGCCACATATCGTATCACTGTACTTTTATAAAATGTTTGCAGTGGACAAATCCATGGAGACAGAAAGTGCATTAGCAGTCTGTGGCGGTCAGGAGAGGGGAAAACGGGAAGGGGCGGCTTCATAGACACAGGATTCTTTCTGAGGTGATGAGAACATTCTGGAATTAGATGGTGGTAATATTGCACAACTTTGGGATTTACTACAACTGTGAAATTGCACACGTCAGAAGATTTTATGGTGTGTGAGTTGTTTCAGGTTTTTTTTTTTTTTTTTTAATGTGAAAGATCTGGAGGATAGTTTTTCCCCCTGGGATTCATTGCTGGTGCCAGGTTCTCCTAGTTTTACAACAGGAGGAAGGGGTGGAGGAATAATATTACTTTGGCCACGCAGACTTTCTAAATGTATTATAAAAATTGCTAGATGTGCTTGTTCTAAGATTTACATTTTTCTGTTTCTTGAATATAGTGTATTCTGGTAATCAACCATTACTTTATGGAATATGGTTTCTTTTATGGGGAGATGGAGGTGCAATAATGTCTGAGATGCTTAATTAAATAGGCGCTCAGTTAAGTAATTTTCTCCATGATACCTTAGACTTTGTTATTGTTTGGTGGCTAAGTCACATCCGACTCTCTTGGGACTCCATGGTAGACCACGAGGCTCCTTTGTCCATGGGCTTTCCCCGGCAAAATTCTAGAGTGAGTTGTCGTTTCCTTCTTCAGAGAATCTTCCCAACCCAGGGATCAAACCTGTGACGTTTTCATTGGCACGCAGGTTCTTTACCGCTGAGCCATCAGGGAAGCCCCCACCTTAGACCTTGTTGCTGTTCAGCCGTCCAGTCATGTCCGGCTCTGCCACCCCGTGTGTGCACTGCAGCACACCAGGCCTCCCTGTCCCTCGTCATCTCCCAAAGTTTGCCCAAGTTCATGTCCACTGCATCAGTGATGCCATCCAACCGTCTCATGCCCTGATGCCCCCCTTCTGTCCTCAGTCTTTCCCAACATCAGGGACTTTTCCAGTGAGTCAGCTAAAGGAGGAAATGGCAAACCACTACAGTATTCTTGCTGTGAGAACCTCATGAACTGTATAAAAAGACCTTACACTTTAGAAGCAAGTAAAAATTAAGCCAACCCCACGTCCATGGTGATTTGTGCATTGAGATTATTCCTGAGATATTATTTTGAGGAGTGATTTGTAAGTAGTGAACATGTAGGACTTTAATATTTTAATTTTATTTTTATCTTATTTTATTGTGTAATAGTTCATACCAATAGTTTTAATTATTTAATAGTCATTTCTTTAGGGGGAAAATTGTGCATTTTTAAAATAAGTTATTAACCATTCATCAAACAAATAAAGCATTTTGTTTGTAGGAAAAAAATTTGGACGACAAAGCATATCGTAATATCCAGGAACTAGAAAATTATGCTGAAAATACTCAGAGTTCTCTTCTTTATCTAATACTAGAAGTATTGGGTAAGTTTCTTTCTTTTCTATTTTGTACTTCTCTTTCTTAAAGAAAATAGCTTTTTAATTGAGGTATAGTTGATCTATATCATTATGTTAATGTCAGGTATTCAGGAAAGGGATTCAGTTATATATATACTTTTTCTTTTCCAGATTCTTTTTCACTGTAGTTATTACAAGATACTGAATATAGTTCCCTGTGCTGAATCCTTGTTGTTTATTCTGTATGTAATGATGAGCATCTGTCAGTCCCATGCTCCTAATTTATCCCTCCCACTCCTTTCCCCTTTGGTAACCGTCAGTTTGTTTAAGTCTATAAATCCGTTTCGGTTTTGTAAATCAGTTCATTTGTATTATCTTTTAGATTGCACATGTGAGTGGAATTATATTTGTCTTTGTCTGATTTACTTTACTCAGTGTGATAATCCCTAGTCCGTCCATGTTGCTGCAAATGGCACATCATTCTTCTTTTATGGCTGAGTCATATCCCATTGTATGTGTGCACCACACCTTCTTATTCTGTTCATCTGCGGATGGACAGTTAGGTTGTTTCTATGTCTTGGCTATTGTAAATAGTGTTGCTGTGAATATTGGGGTGCATGTATCTTTTCAAATGAGAGTTTTCATCTTTTCTGGGTATATGCCCAGGCATAAACTTGCTGGATCATATGGTAACTCTGTTATTAGTTTTTTAAGGAACCTCCATACTGTTAACATAACACCTTTTATACTTCAGTCTTTCTTAATTTGACAGTCTAACCAGTTTAACGTTAAAATTTTTCCTTGCACCAAGTATAAAGGACTAGCTTTTCTTTTTCTTTCGAGGTAGAAAGGAGATATAATATATACCTTTCTTTGGAATGGAATGCAGACTAATGAAAATACCCAGATTCTCGTAAAAGTACTTTAGCTACCTCATGCTATAATTAATAATCTGGTAATTACAGATGATTTTACTTTTTTATGCAACCCTTACTGTTTGGAAGACCTATGACCTGACTCCTTTCTTCTTTGTCAATAATACTTTCCCATGTTTAAGACAAAGGTTCAAGAAACAAAACTCTGTAAGTTTTTGTGAGATTTTTCTTAAAAAAACAAAACCCCAAACTATGGAGTTTAGATATTTTTGCTCCTTTGACTCCATTCTAAATTGGTGAGGGCTTATTGTCATGAGGATTGTAATGGAATTATTTGGGGCAAGGACAATACCATCCATTTGAAGAAAGCAATATGTCTTTATGTCAGCCTAAAAGAATAATACAAGTCCTTACCCAATTTCCCAGGCCTGTTTTGCCTGCCCATTCAGTGACATGTTTGCCAACGCAGTGAAAGGAGCGAGCAAAGAGCAGAAAGTTTGTTAAGCATATACTTAAAATGAGGTCATATGGAAATTGCACTGAGAAGAAATGTAAGACTTGTAGTGTTTTCCACAAGAGCTGATTAAAATTCCAAATGTGCTCTTGGTATGCTGTTCTCTAAGGAAACTTCTATTTAAAAGTTGACGTTCAGAAACCTGTTACTGGTAAATGATCAGCTTGTCTTTGTGCCCAGTTTTGCTCACATAAATCCTATTTTTCAGATATGAAACACAGGATAAACACCTTTTACATGTTACGGTGATTTCCCTATGCTGCTGTATTGACTTGTTATGCATTTGAAGAGAAAAGAGCAGCCTAATTGTTAGATTTCTGAAATCACAGGCATAAAGGATCTTCATGCAGACCACGCTGCCAGTCACATTGGGAAAGCACAAGGCATTGTCACTTGCTTAAGAGCCACACCCTATCACAGTAGCAGAAGAAGGGTGTTCCTTCCCATGGATATTTGTATGCTGGTAAGGCTGTTACTTGTACTCCTAATTATGTACCTTAAGAATATGCGGAAGGACATTCTCTTCTTGGTTCTTTAGTCTGTTGTAACTTCTTTGAAACACATGCTTATTGCATTTTTGCTCCAGAGTTACCAAGTCAGAGTTTTATCAGTCAGGCATTTTAGGTCATGGTGGAGCCGTGTGTAAGAAGGTCCAGAGAACCTCACTTGGTGTAGCCTCATTCCCTTCCAAGCAATTACATAATTATTCCTAGTGTTCACCTTAGCCTGTTCTTTTATTTTAAAGGAGGAAGTAATCCTTAAGAAAAATTACTGTTTATGAGAACCTTTGTTTTCTGGATGAGGTTCATTATTGTCTGTTTCAAATTTCTTATCTGTTTGTTTGTTTTGTTCCTGGTACTACTGTTGTTACTTAGCATCTTGTTGCATATTCTTCTAGGAGAGACAGTGTGTTTGTGTGTGACACGTACATATAGCTGTATTTTAAAAACCAAAAGAGGCATTTTACTGTACATACTGTTCTATCACCTGTTGTCTTGAGCTGAATTAGTTTTAAGTGTGCTTTGATTCCTAATGTAATGTGCATTTTCCTGCGTAGCATGGTGTTTCACAGGAGGATTTTGTACGGAAGAGTCAAGATAGAAATGTGAGAGATGTGGTATATGACGTTGCCAGCCAGGCACACTTGCACCTAAAGCACGTAAGTAGCCTTCTCTGGCCCAGTCATTTAGGAAACCATCGTTTCTATCCGTGGCTACTCCTAAAGCTTGGTTGTAGCGTTTTCTGTTTAACAGTGTGTATCCATTGCTCACTGAAATCCCAGTAAATGTATCTCAGGGACTATTGTAAACTTTTTCCACTTTTTAAAAATTCCCCTTTCTCCTCCTCAGCTTCCTCCATGGGAAGGCTCCCCTGGGACCCGTCCGCTCACTGTTTCTCTGTCTCTCAGGCGAGAGTGTGTCTTCCTGCCTGGTCAAGGCTGATTCCTCTCCTCTTCCGCCCTTCCAGAACTTTCCATCCTCAGCAGTTCCCAGCTGGTGTTTTCAGCTGGCCTCTCTGACAACTTGCCCCGTTTATCTTCTAGTTTGTTGCTACTGTTTTTATTGAGCAGCCCGTGGGACCCTTCTGTGTCTTACCTTTCCCTCCCAGTTAACCTTTTTTCAATACATGTTCTATGTGTATTTTTACCTCAAGGCCCTCACCACCGTGACCCTGTTCACCGGGCTATATTTGGCTTCCATCCTGCATACTCTAATAATCATCTCTAGTAAATCATTTCCTATTGCCACATTTGAAAGAGTATCTGCTTTATTGCATTCTTAAGCCCTCTTGGCAGCTTCACCCTGACTGCTTCCAGCGTACGAGTGAACGCCACAGGAATTGCAGGGGAGGCCAAGGGCTGCGCCTCTCCCGCGGCTCAGTCTCATCTCACAACTGTGATACCTCCTAGAAGAGATTGGTAAGAGGGAAACGTGTCACGGAAACCATGGTGGTCTTTGAATCTTGTAGGTGTACTCATTCGCAGTATACAATGTAAGAGCAAATTTGTTGCAGCAAGTATTTTTGTAACTTATCTAGTTTGCTCAGTCAAAATAGTTTCTGAAATTAAAAATCCCACTTAAGTTATTAAAGCCCAGAAACTACAAAGAAGTGACTCTCATGTTTAATACTTTGTGGTGGTTCAGTTGCTCAGCCGTGTCCGACTCTGCAGCCCCGTGGACTGCAGCACGCCAGGCTTCCCTGTCCCTCGCCATCTCCTGGAGATCACTCAGACTCCTGTCCATCGAGTCGGTGATGCCATCCAGCCATCTCATCCTCTGCCGTCCCCTTCTCTTGTCTTCAGTCTTTCCCAGCATCAGAGTCTTTTCCAATAGTCAGTTCTTTGCATCAGATGGCCAAAGTGTTGGGAGTTTCAGCTTCAGCATCAGTTCTTCCAGTGAATATTCAGGGTTAATTTCCTTTAGGATTGACTCGTTTGATCTCCTTGCAGTCCAAGGGACTCTCAAGGGTCTTCTCCAATACCACAGTCAAAAGCATCAATTCTCTGGCTTGGTCCAATTCTCACATCCGTACATGACTACTGGAAAAACCACAACTTTGATTATATGGATCTTTGTTGGCAAAGTAATGTCTCTGCTTTTTAATATGCTGTCTAGGTTTAATACTTACCAATTAATTTAATACTTACCAACTAATTCAGCCATAATAAGTCATTAAAAAATAACGAGTGTCTGATTTAGGGAGGGTAGATGTTTTATATGTATGTATGTGAATGTATATACATACATGCTGCTGCTGCTGCTAAGCCGCTTCAGTCGTGTCCGACTCTGTGTGAGCCCATAGATGGCAGCCCATCAGGCTCCACCGGTCCTGGGATTCTCCAGGCAAGAAAACTGGAGCGGGTCGCCATTTCCTTCTCCAATGCATGAAAGTGAAAAGTGAAAGTGAAGTCACTCAGTCGTGTCCGACTCTTAGCGACCCCATGGACTGCAGCCTACCAGGCTCCTCCGTCCATGGGATTTTCTAGGCAAGAGTACTGGAGTGAGGTGCCATTGCCTTCTCCGATATACATACATACATATATACATATAACGAGCTTCCCCAATGGCTCAGCAGTAAATAATTCATCTGTGATGCAAGAGATGCGGATTCGACCCCTGGCTCGGGAAATCCCCTAGAGGAGGGCATAGCAACCCACTCTGGTATTCTTGCCTGAAAAATCCTATGGACAGAGGAGCCTGGTGGGTACAGTCCATGGAGTCGCACAGAGTTGGACACGACTGCAGCAACTGAGCACAGCACCTAGCACACATGTAACAGAGGAGGAAGCAACTTGACTTGATAGCTGATTGGGCTGTAGCAGGGCCAGGAGCAGGAAAGTCCAGGGTTCCATGAAGTTCAAATATAGATCGTGCTGGTGCCAGTCAGAGACTGCAGTAGAAAAGCAGTGGTGTGCTGGCTGCTGGTCAGTAGTCTTCTGGGCATCACTTAATTTAAGGGGATTCGAGGGCATTTAAGGAAGTGGGCCAAAATGCAGATTGCAGGATGACGACTATAAGAGGAGGTCAGAGCTGGAGATACAGCCTGGGGAGTCCGTCCAGATGGAAGGCTTAGGGTTCAAGCTCCAGGTGTGGATATGCTGTTGTCCAAAGAGAGTATATATTTAGACAGGAAGACCACAGGCCGAACCTTGAACCCACCTCCAGTTCTCAGGTAGGGAGAGAAGGGGCCATTTATTAGGAAGAAGGAGAACTTGGAGTCAGTGTGTTGGAAACCTAAGGGAGGAGCAGATTCCAAGAACGGGAAATCCTAAAGTCCTGCATTTCTCAGAGAGATTGAAGAAAAAAGAAGGGTATGCTGATCAGTAAATTGTGCATGATCTCGAAGAGAGCAATTTTAGTAGATGGAGTAAAACCGGAGTACAGAGGGTTGAGAAGTGAGTCAGGGAGTAGAAGCAGTTTCTGACGATGTAAACAAAGGTCTGTAGACAGAAGTGGGTTTGGGGAGGTTGGAGGGTGGGCATTACTGCAGGTGGGTCGAGGCTTTGTAGTCCAGGGCATTAGGGAACTGGGTTGGATAGGTAAGATTAGATTCAAGATGTGGAGGCCTTTGAATTCTAAGATGAGTAGTTGAGACGTGATCTATCGGGGAGTTAGTTAAACAATG